>JAWZYV010012969.1:0-184814 GCA_038373885.1 Cheiracanthium punctorium | reverse complement strand
GGGACTCAGTGAAGATAACGGCCGCCCATTGATGCATACTCCAATCTCCATGCTCTCTGCACCATGCTAAACGGATTCTCCTGTTCGTAAAAGTGAGCGGGAGGGAAACAGCAGGTCTTCTTGCAAACAACCCTTTCTCATTAAGTCTTTTGGAAACAGTCACTCTTGATACACGGGTTCCTGTGGCTGCATACGAGAGAGCTGAGAAGCTGTAGCAATCCTGCAACGCCTCGCTATAATGGGCAATCTCCTCAGGCGATCTCTTCAGGCCGTCGTGGCACTTGGACGACCTTGCCCAGACTTTCTCTCGATGGATCCGGTATCCAAGAATCTGTTTCCATAAGTTACACACGACGCTGGGAATTAACTTGAACTCTCTACTAATCTGGACTTGAGATTGGTGTGCTTCTAGCCTCTCCACAATTCTCCACCTCATTACATCATCTAAACGTTGGTAGTTACTCATTTTTACTGTTACTATTTGAAATTAACCGATTGCTGAAAAATAACACCAAGAAACTCGCCGAGGTGTGCTAGCAAATGAAATGCGTCTTAACTTGCACGCGCTTATAAAGCCTGTTTCTCTACTGGCCCCGCCTACACACACGTGTACGCTTACGTATTTGACGTACAAGATTTGCATTTTTGTGTAGAAGCAGTGGTTTTATATTCAGTTTAGTTCTTTTCATGAAATTCGATAAAATATGCAAATTCTCTTAATTTATTTCACCAGTAGGTTAGCTCCCGACCCGTCATCGGTGAATACCAATTGAGCATTCGATAGAGGGCTTGTTCGATAATTCACCGGTTGGTTATGCACCGGTGCTATCTAGTGCTAACGGTTGTGATCACTCTTTGGTTATATGACGTCACGGTCATCAAACGGTTTCGGTTATCCTTACCACATCTGATGCCAGGCTAAGAAAACATAAATAAATATTTTCAACACTTCTCTAATAACCGGAATAACCCCCTCCGTAGCAGGGTCACTCTGGTTGCGCTGAGCAGACAACCACTACGTGACCGAAATATTTTAGTACGCGATTATTTTTATAGCTCCACCGTTTTCGAATAGCTCCATCGGTTGTGCACCGGTGTTACCGGTGCGTGGCACAGGCTTCACTTTCCTAGCACAGCGTAGCGCAACATTGGCAACTCCAGGTTTGCTGTTAATCGGCGGTCGAGGTAAACGGTGAATATAGGCGTTAATAATTAGTTACAAAAGTGCCCTCCAGCGAAGCATGCGACGAATCATGATGTAATCTACTAGTACCGCACGCGTGCGCAAAACATAAACTTAATGATTACGACTCACAGCGCCCTATTACAGCCAAATTTTGTTTATCTCTTTGAGAACATGTTTATAATCGTTCTATAAGTGTTCAAGTAACTTTCCGACCATCGTTTGTCAAAAAACGAACACATTTTTTACAGATAGCACCTAACCAAAACTGCTAGTTTACAAATTCTTTTTCGTTTCATTGATGAAAGTTTCGGAGAAAAGCTCGTTGTTTATGAAACTTAATTAAGAATTCAAACGAACAGTTCTTTCAACGTAATTATTAACAGATACTTGAAAATGACGTTTCCGACTCCACATTGCTATGTGATTCTGAACCGTATTGGTCCCCTCTACCATGGCTCACTGGGATATATACAGGCTGTCCAAAAAGCTTCGTTTTTCCGTACGAGTAAATTTTCGCCGATTTGTCGCTTTTACCCAACGTTATCACTGTTGCCAACGCTGCCGGAGAAAATATGCTTAAAATCAAAGCTAAAAGTATCCATATTTTCTCCAGCAGAGTTGGTAACAGTGATAACGTTGGGTAAAAGCGAAAAATCGTTGAAAATTTTCTCGTACGCAAAATCCCATAGGAGAAACTGGTTCCTGGAGAGCCTGTATTTATCCAAGTGAGACATGCCTCTACCTACTTGCATTTACATTTTTGACATACAGTTTAGGACGATCCCGTATACATATATTTTAAATTATAAACTTCAAACTGTTCTTAATGTTGGTAGTATTTAAATTTACTAAAATTAACATTTTAAGAAAAATTATTTTAAAAAGAATGTTTTAAAGTAAGAAATATACACATGTCCATAAATTAAGGATAATTCAGAATCACACAGAAATGGATCTCTAAAATAAAAATTTCACCTGTGGAATGATCACACACATCTTGAAGAATAATATGCAAATTACAGGAAACCACCAGATGGCGTGGATGGTACGTCACAATGACGAGAGTGTAAGAGAGGGGTATATAAGGAATGGTGGCAGAGAAGTAAAATTGTTCACAAGCGCTGTGAAAGCCTTTCAGTGCAAAAACCGCATAGTTATGGCACAAAGGAGGCATTTGGATGATGTTTTACGTGGCAGAATTATCGGACGACTGGAATGTGGACGTACCCAGCTGGAAGTATCCGAGGAACTTAGAATCGCCCAGAGTGTCATCTCCAGGCTTTGGCAACGATTCCAAGATGATGGTAATGTGAGTAAACGTTACAGCACAGGTCGCCCCCGAGTTACAACGCCGAATGAGGACCGCAATTTGGCAGTTACTGCCAAAAGAAACAGACGGAGTACAGCATCAGACCTGTCTCGTCAGCTCTCTTCAGCTACCGGTACGACAGTTTCAAGGCAGACCGTGTACAGACGCTTAGGGCACATTGGTCTATATGCTCGTAGGCCTGTCAGATGTGTTCCACTTACCGCAACTCACTGTCGCCTGCGATTAACCTGGAGTAGAGAGCATGCATTGTGGACACCGCAACAGTGGTCTTGTGTGATGTTTTCCGACGAGTCCAGGTTTAGTTTGGAGTCTGATTCTCGCCGGACATTCATCTGGAGAGCGCCAGGTACCCGTTACCACCAAGAGAACACCATTGAAAGACACCGTTACGGTGGTGCAGGATGGCTCGTTTGGGGAGGAATTATTCTTGGTTCCAGAACTGACCTGCATGTTCAGAGTGTAACCATGACAGGCCACATCTATCGGGATGTCATTCTGGAACAACATGTACGTTTGTTTCGGGGCGCCATGGGTGCTGAATTTGTGTTTATGGATGACAACGCCCGTCCTCACCGTGCAAACATTGTAGACGAATGCCTTCAATCGGAGGATATCACCCGTATGCATTGGCCAGCATACTCACCGGACTTGAATCCAATAGAGCATGTGTGGGATATGCTTGGCCGACGAATTGCAGCCCGTCAACCCCTTCCCACCTGTCTACCGGAACTTCGGAGTGCATTGCTTGATGAGTGGTTTAATATTCCCCAAGATCAGATTGATCATTTGATACTCAGCATGCCTAGGCGTTGTCAGGCCTGTATTGCATCGTACGGGAGACATACTCCGTATTAACCATCCTACTAAACATGTTATACTGTTTTTTGTAAATAGGTTCTTTTTTGAAATTTGGTCAAGGGAGTAAAACTTGCAATTTTTATTAATTATGTCAAACATATAGCATCTTTTTTGCTCTTTACTTTTTGTTTAATAAATAGACTTTACAAATAAGTCAAATTTGTTTTGCTTCTTTCTCTTTCTTTGCCTGAACTTCATTATCCTTAATTTATGGACATGAGTGTAAAATGTCCAACATGAGAAAAGATCATTTCTAACATTCAGGCTTAATAAAATTTACTCAAATGTCATATAAAAACCTGGAAATAGGTTTTATTTGCAAACAAATATTATTTAGTTAAATTTGCTTTTGTGTAGTGCATTACCCGCAAAACGTCAATGAAACAATAATAAAAAACCACCAGCAACATAGGCGGTCGATCGAATCGCCCATCGCGTGCCACACAGAGCCAAAGAATTTTTTTGGCACAGCTGGCTGTGCGATTTTTTGACTCTGTGACACGAAATGGATGATTCGCTCGACCGCCATCCACGTTGCTGGTAGTTAAATCCGGCGATGGTATCGGCTGCACTTTTTAAAGCATTGGGACTATTCAACCCTATTTTTAAAGACTATCGGTGAAAGCTATAGAATAAGGCGGCTTCACGGTGACAGTATCGCACTTTAAACAAACATACTACGCCTCAGCTGCCCAGAGGGGTAAAATGGACGATATCGATATGACGTCATTTTTCAACCAACACGTGACCTTTCGGCTGTGTTTATGAGTACTCCCGTAATCTGATTGGCTGAAGTGTATATTTTCCATCGACACGTGAGTGAAATAGCCTCGTCTCAGTATAATTTTAATATGTCAGCATTTTTTTAATGGAAATCTGTGGAAAGAGATATTTTTGTAGTCATGTACAGGTTCCAGAGACTTATTGACACATCCATAGGCAGCACAATGCAGAGGCATAATTATTGTTATTTAATTTTGTGCTTATTACCAGGAGTCCAACACATGAACCTATGGAGAAAAGGATGTTTGTTTTCCCCCCCTCACGTGACTTTTGTAGGCTCGAACCCAAGGAATCGATATCCTCCATTATACGAATCGTTTCGAGTACTCGATTCTTACAAATTAAAGAATATCAAAATGAAAGAGCTGTTTTCCCTACAACCCACAGTTTACTTCAGTTATTTGCCGCAAATATTTAAAAGACCGGGAGAGTAAATTGAAAGTTTTGGGAAACTTTAATCTCCTCAGTCAACGCTCTAACATATTCGAAATTCGAAACTCAGAAAATAGGGCCATAAAATCGCAGTTCGACATCGGGAAAACTATGACATTTAAAGGCAAAAGAACCGTAAAACCAGATCAAGCCAGGTACTTAAGTTACTTTAAGGGATTATAAACCTAAACGTGTGGTTCTCTCTGTCTTTATGTTGACGGTAATTCGGAAGTTTAGACACAGGGTGTTGCATCGAAATATCGACTGGCAGACGAGCTAACTAATCGTAATACAGAATGATTTTGGGTAGCGATAAAATCTGGAACACTGTGCCAGGAAATTACGAAAATATAAATTAATAAACTGAATAACTCTGGGACAGAAACTTTGAAATGCTGTTGTTTTAATACTGCTAAAATACCTTAAAATCTACTTCTATGGAATCGCAAGAGACTGAAACAATGTTTTTCACAAATGTAAGGAGTTAGTTGAATATAGATGATTATAAAAAAACATATAATAAGGATCCTAAATTCAGAATATTCTGTTTCGAGTCTTTTGTACCTTTTAAAAGTGATGAAAATCGAAGAAAATGCTTTAATCCTTTATTTACACACAAAAAAAAATTCTGTAGGTAAGAAATTTTGCATGTCAGTACAATAGCCTTTTCTGTTTACATTAATGTCTTTAAAAGTTTTCCAAGTTTATTAGGAAATTTAAATTAATCAATTGATTAAAAGCAACTATTTTCCATTTGAGGTTCACTGTGTGGAACCTAACACACGTAAAACTCATTTTACAGACTTAATATTTTTTCTACGTACACTCGGATAATGCATGTATATACAAGGTGATTATAATTAAAACGATCAGAAAAGGAAAACTACACTGTTAGGAAAATGGTTCAACGTTTCACCGAAATTTCGGTGCGAATTTAGCAGTAACCGATATTTTGAAAAGTGTGTTGCTAGGATTAATCACTTTAGCAGTGCTTCCTCAAGCACCATTTTTGCAGTGAAACGTTGAACCATGACTTAGGATTTTTCTAAAACCTATTATTTGGTTAGAGCTTGAACCAAGATCGTGGTTTTACATCTAACCAAATGTACGGTAAAGTATTGAACTTCGAAGTTTTTTCTCTAACCAAATGTATGGTATAAGATTAAACCAAGATCTAGTTTTTTACCCTATCTTTAAGAAAGCTCTCTTTAGCCTTTTTTTTACACACTGCAAAAGATTTCAGACCCAAATAATGGTACATGTACTGGCAGCTTTGGGACCAGTGCATGTACCGTAAATTTCCTAAACAGCATAAGTACCATAAAATATTTACAGTATATATACTGTAAGAAAAGTACATATACCATAAATTTCCTATATGGTATATGTCATGTAAAAAATTACGATACCTGTATATATACCGTAAATGAAATTTATGGTAAAAGCAACATCATTTTTAAAATGGTATGCATGCTGTAAACGAAATTTATAGTACATATACCGTAAATAATTTTTAATCACTACTTAGGCCATAAAAGTAATTTATGGTATTTGTGCTGTAATTATTTTTTAATCAGTACATATGCTGTAAATGAAATTCATAGTACACAAACCGTAAATAACTTAATAAGTATATATGCTATAAAATGTAAAGAAAATTACATTATTGATACATACTGCCCTTCCCCTTTCCTACATATTGATATGCAGTAGCGGCTAGGGGGCTGCACCCCCTCCAAAAACAAGAGATTGCTAAAGGGTAAGATTCTGCTTCAGTATGCACTTTGAATTAGTGGACCAAATGTTATCAAATTTGGTTATTGTCTAAAGGTGGTCATGGAATCTATTATCGGCGGAAAGAAAGTTCAAAAATTCAACACCAAGGGCAAGGACGTATTTAAGGGGGGAAGGGTTCCAGGGGTCCGAACCCCCCCCCCCCTCTAAATTTTGATTTTTGTTACTAAAATGATAATGATATAGTGTCCTTTTGAGAAAAATACTGCCTTTTTTACCGTCTGGACTCCCTCCGAAATTCTTGGACCCCTCCAAGATGTTTTTCATGAGAAGGGAGGGGTCGGACCCCTGAACCCCCTCCCGTAAATACGTCCTTGCCCCTGGTGTTGAATTTTGGAATTCTCTTTCCTCGAATAATAAATTCCATGACCACGTTTACACAATTACCAAGTTTGATAACATTTGGTCCACTAATTTTCCTTTTTTTGATCGTTTTAAAGTGGAACTTTAATTATAATCACCATGTATATGTAAATATTTATATATCCGGTATTATATAATTTTTTAATTTACAAATGCTTTGGTTTGTTAGTTAATGAAAAAAATAAAGAATAATTATTTTTCGGTAGGCAGGTACACAAAGTCTAATAATAGGTCGAAAATGACATAATAATAGATCATTTTAATTAGGTATAATCAAAGTGTATGTTGAAAAAAATTGAGTCTGTAAAACGATTAGGATTTGTGTTAGGCTGCGCTCAGTGAACCAGATACGAAAAATACTTGCAGTTAGAAAATTAATTATTCGTAATTAAATTTGAAAACTTTTTAAAGACAGGAATGTAAACAGAAAAGATCATTTTATTGATATGCAGAATTATTTATATTTAAATAAAATATTTTTATAAATATAGAATCATATACATAAAAGAACTTTTTTCAATTTTAATCATTTTTAAAAGTTAGAAGACCCCTTAAAAGAAGTGCAGGAGTTAACGGAACGTTCCTTGTCATATTCAGCTGAATATGAGTACCACAGTACAAATGCACTGAATCCATTTAATGGATTAAGTGCATTAAAATTATTCATTAATTTAACGCATTAAAAAAGCAATATTGCTAAAACTTGATTTACTAATAGGAATAATTTAGGCTAATAAGAGATCCCCACTAGTCTCTTACTACACACTGTTTATCTGAAGAAAGGATGAAGTTTAATTATTTTTTATGCATTCGACCTGCAATATGTTATCTGAATATTGCAGGTCGTTATTGTTTATATGTTTATCTGAAAAAAGGCAGAAGTTTATTTAATTATTTTTTATGTATTCTACCTGCAATATCTGCCTACAAAGCATAAGCGTAAAGTTTTCAAAATTATTGGGGGGGGGTGGGCCCCACAACCACATATATTCACTTTAGTGGCGTATATACATATATGTGAGTTGCAAAAGTCGTAACCCCCCCCCCCATGAAAAGTTTCTGGCTACGCCACTGATTCACACTAATATAACTTACTCATAGTTGCCAACTACTGCGGAATATAATTAACCACTTTTTCTACATCGGCTTAAAATATAGCAAAATTTTTGTGATGCGCACGCGAGCTGGTTACTATTTTGAAAAAAATAATTAAAAAATATACTGTTTACAAAAAGGGGTTAGTTATATTTCGTAGTAGTTAGCAGCTATGACTTACTATATATAAGTGTAAATTATTGGAGGCGCTCGATCTCTATGGGCCCATAGAATTCTACACCAATGTAAGGTAAGTATCCATCTTAGTATCTTCCTACCATATTATAAGTTAAAAATAGAAGCAAAGTAAAAAATCCAAAGGAGGAAAAAAAAACATTTTCGATGCGATAGTGCATTTTAGACACATCTGAACTTTTCTTCATCTCATACTTTACATTGCATAATCTGATTTTAATGAACCAGAGGCTGGCGAGGGCAGCTTATAGTAACATTTTGTGTTACAGGACGTCACAATGAATACTAAATCATGATTGAAATCAAAAGAAGAAAATTTTTATGAGTAAAGCTTTTTTTTAAACGTTTGTAAATGGCGTGAATGCTTTTTTTTATGTTAGTATAAATTAGTTTTCTGTATTTAGTGATAAATTATTGGGTGGGCTCAGCCCCTATTCACAATTTATTGGGGGGGGGCTCGAGCCCCACGGGCCCATATAACTCTACGCCTATGCTACAAAGTTCTTCCTTGTTATACCGACAAACTCAGCAATAGATGATCTCATACGGAACATAAATTAACATAGCAACTCTGTCCGTTTATTAATAAGTTTGCAACTTGAGCAACTTTTTAATTTTATTTAATCATATTTACTAATCTTATGTGTATATCATTAAAGGTTATTATCGAACAAAATACTTTCCAAATGAAAAGCGTCTATTAATTTAATTTTAAAAATGTAAAATTCGATTTAAAAAAAAATTAGAGTTTCAAAATTCATTCTTTTCATTTACATATGAAATTTTGATTGCCAGTTTTTTTATATCGTTAACTGTATGACTTACAACAATAGATATGAAGTTTGCTATTAATGAGTAGATTGTACGCACACTCAAAAACACGTAAGCTTATTAGCAGTTTTTACAGCTTATTAGCGAATCGGATGTACATGGTAGTTCCTTATTATACCGAAAACCTCATTGATGATCTCCTATATTTAACATAAATCCACGTTGCAACCACATACGATCTCTAAACCAGGCACGGACGAGCTCCATCGGGGGGCCTTCGGCTAGTAATTTAAAAAGGGCCCCTTACTAGGGAATTTAGAGGGAAAAGAATATTTAGAATATGCAAAATTTGAAAATTAGGCTTAAAAACTACATTTAATTATTTTAAAGCTATAGGGGGTCTCCTGACTTTTCTTTGAGGGGTGGGGATTCGCGTGCTATGGCTTTTCAGTTCTCTTATACACCACTGTGTAAAGACGTAAGATTACTGGGAAATAAATAATCACATTAATTTGATACATTACTTGATATATATAAAATTTCTGTAAAGTATTTTATCTTTTTATGGGATCTCCGCGAGGGCCCCCTGAGCCGGAGCCCTCGGCGTTCGCCGACCATCCGACCTGGCTAGTTCGGGCTTGATCTAAACGTTTTAAAGCTGTTGCAGGTAGGGAATCCCTAAGTCCAACCAAGTCTCTCATTTCCGAAATTAGTAAACACGCCACATAGAACAGAACATAAGGACATATTAACCCATTTATGCCTAGTGTCCCTTTTTTTGGGACGGCATTTTCGCTATTAGTCGAAAACGTTATTTATTTTTCCTAGCCTTTATTCATGAGTATTGAGTCTCAACTCTACAAAATATTTTAACATGACCAAGTAGGATGTTGATATTTTGATTTTTATGCATAAAGATTTTAAAAGAAATCATCCCTTGTTCAAGAAGTCGACATCAGAAATTTATCTATTATTTCTGTTATCAGTAAAAATCGAAGAAAGTCTCAAAAATATCCAGGCACAAATGGGTTAAGAAAGAATGGGAAAAATTCGAGGTCCGCACGCATGCAATGTTGAGCTGAGCGAATTTCGTGCAGTTATCTCTACCTCAAGTTGAAGTTTTTCCGGTGGTCATTCCTCTATGATATCTCCGATTTCTGATTTTCCTTTTTTTTAAGTGATCAGCTTCATGACCTTCACCAATGTCATAGGTTCAATGAGCTCGCGGAGTGAGTAATGGAGAAACAGAATAATTCTTTTAATATATTGGAGAAATAGAATAATTCATATATCTTTCAAATATATTCTTCTAATATATTTGAAAGTTAGTGGCAGCAGGTTTTTCCGTGATTATTTCTCCGTGGTCAACCCGATTGGTTTCATTTCAGCTATATATACCTTGCCACCATTGGTACCAATAACCATGCCAAATTTGAACTAAATCGGTCAAGCTGTTTAGGAGGAGAAGCGTTGCATTGAAATGCCTGACTCTAGTGTAAGAGCTTCGCTCAACTCAGTAAGTGGAAATCAGATAATTGTATTGCAATACCTAAATTTAATGACGAGTTACAAGCTCCAAATAGTAAATCGAATATTTTTGCTATAGTATCTAGGGCGGTGTTTGAAGAATAGCAGATTAAAGATCTTGCAGAATACACGATTTTGCATTTATTTTTCAGCGTTTCAGCGCTTATAACTCGTCAACAAATTATAGGTATTCGGATAGAATTAATGTCTTTTAATAAGACATTTTCCTTTCTTTCTAAATAAGTCTGTATTTTCCATGCAGCATGTTTAGTAATTTGAAAAATAAGCGACTTTGTAAGAATCAGAGATTTTCGATTCTATCTGTAACAACTCTAAAACGGTTACAGAATGGACAGGGCTGCCATGTTGTTTTGTGCTCCACCTGAGCTCACGTATCACTCCTTTGAGTTTTTGTCGGTATTATAAAGAAACACCCTCTATATCCTATTTGACTGCTAATAAGCTTCACCATGTGTTATGGAGTGTGTGTACAAACTCATTAATGGCAAACCCCATGCCTAAAATTGTAAGGCATGCTATTAATAGTAAAAAAAAATATATATCTATATAAATAAAATTAGATTTTTGTCTGTACATTTCTTGGAATTCAAAAATTTTGCGATTTCTATCCGTTTCAAGCACCCTGGAATCCGATGCGACCCTCAAAAAAAAGTTTGTCTGTCTGTCATTCTGTCATTCTGTCCTTCTGTCATTCTGTCATTCTTAAGAATCACGTAAAAACGACTGAAGCGAATGATATGAAATTTGGTTTCATGATAGGTGGTCACTCAACTTAAAACATAGGCGTCCAAGTTTTAAAAAATCTTTATTGGATTTTGAGATTTTGAGAAAATCCTTTCAAACTGCATAAATTTGTGTCCAATCATCACGTAAAAACGACTGAAGCGAATGATATGAAATTAGGTGTCATGATAGGTGGTCACTCAACTTAAAACATAGGCGTCGAATTAAAAAAAAATCTTGATTAGATTTTGAAATTTTGCGAAAATCATTTCAAACTGCTTAAATTTGTGTTCGCACATCACGTAATAACTGCAAAGGTGAAAAAATGATATTTGGTGAGATGATAGGTGGTCACTCACTTTAAACTATAAGCATCTAATTAAAAAAAATCCATCAGATTTCGAGATTTTGTGAAAATCGTTTAAAACTGAGTGAATCTTTGTTCCCGTATTACGTAATAACGACTAAAGCGAATGATGTGAAATTTGGTAACACGATAGATGGTTGCTCAACATAAACTATAGGAGTCCAATTTTTAAACATTTTTATTAGATTTTGAGATTTTGTGAAAATTCTCTCAAAATACGTTTATATTTCTTCAAACATCACGTAATAACGACTAATACGAATGATACGAAATTGAGTGACATGATAGGTAGTTGCTAATCTTAATTTATAGGCGTTGAATTTTAAAAATATTTTGCTTACATTTTGTGATTTTTCGAAAATCGTTTTAAAATGCTGAAAATTTGTTCCAGTATCACGAAATAAAGACTGCAGGGAATGAAACGAATTTGGGTGACATGATAGGTTGTCACTCAACTTAAATTCTAGGCTTCAAATTTTTCATAAATGTTGATTAAATTTTAATATTTTGCGAAAATTATTTCAATATGCTTAAATATTCGTTCGCGCATCACATAATTACGACTAAAGCGAATGAAATGATATTACTTAGTTACACTCTAACCTGTAATATTTTAACAATACATGAAAATTATAACTTCGCTTTTTTTACTTTGGCAACATTCTACATCCATTCTGTGTACTCCTACAATGCTGACGAAAGTTCTTGCTTTTTGGAAATTTTCATTCACTAACCCGTCGAGGACGGGTACTTCAACTAGTATATAAATAATAGAAGACAAGGAAGTGGGGGAAAAACGATTTTTATTTTTATTTTTTAATTAGTGAGCAATTTTCATTTGGAAATAATTTTATTCTATAACAACCTTTAATGCGATATACACATGTGATCAGTAAATATGATTAAATAAAAAGTTGCTCGAAAAGTACTCCAGCTGCAAACTTATTAACCCTTTACGGCGCAGTGATCCCGCTCTGGGAACACCAAACTCTGAGGTTTTGACTGTTGCCAGTCACGAAGAATAGATTGGATTTCTATAAAAATAGTGGCGGGTGACATAGCTCCACGAGAATCCTTTACTTATTAGCACGTCATTTCCCGTTAAAAAATGGTCACGATTCTTTTTAACAGCACTGACATCTGCTGAAAAATGGAAGAATGCTAGAACATCCGGACAGATTGCCCAATGCTGAAAAAAGGGCAGCCGTTGTCATCGCTCGACTTAACTACCAGCAAGATGACGGAAGGTCGAAACGTTCATCGCGTGCCACAGATCTAGAGACACTTTTTTGACGACAGCTAGCTGTGCGCGAGCACAGCCAGCAAAGGGGGGGCTCAGCCAGATCAGTCTTAAAAGGCTCTTAGCCAGATCAGTCAAAAAAGGGTCTCTAGATCTGTGGCACGCGATAAACGTTTCGATCGTCCGCCATCTTGCTGGTAGTTAAGTCGAGCGATAGCAACGGCTGCCCTTTTTTCAGCATTGGGAAAGGGTTGCGCCTCAAAGGGTTAAGCGACAAAGTCATTAAACACCTGTCCGGTGGCAAGTCACAGGACTGTTCCTCGACATTATATACGTGTTCTGGAATATGAATGTACAGCTGCGGAAAAAAAAGTCCCACTTGCTCTTTATTTCGCCATCGTTCGTCATATAGCAAAGTTATATATACTATTCGTTTGCAAATAACGCGTACTTTAATTTACTATTAATTTAATTTGCATAAGGGGCCGTCTTCATATTTAATTCTGCATCAACTTCGTTTTTCTCAATGACAACCCCATATTTTGACTTTATTAAACGAAAGAAAACCTTCAAATTACCCTAATTGTAAATTTTCACCAATTTTCTACGATAATTTCCGGAGATATTGCGAATTCATTTTTGCGCGTTTTTAAGGGACTATCTGCAAATTGAAAAACGCTATTTGTAGGTTCCGAACTTTTCGCCTTTCATTTATTTCGCTCGCGATTATTAAAAGAAATTAATATTATTTTCAAGAAAAATATTGTTCTCATCTCTCTTAAAGTTTTTTGTACTTAGAATATCAAGTGTAGAATAGAATATTTAGTCTGTGGTCCAAATGACCCGTGAGTTCATAACTTCCTTGGTTGGTATACATGATTTAAGGGAAAAATGCAAAATGACTGTTAAGGATTTTGAAAACCTTTGTAATTTTGAAATTGTTATTTAGTGTTTCCCTTGATGTTTCTCTTAGACAGCTGAAATGTTGGCAGGAGTTAGAGGCTGCTCCTTGCTCTTCTGACTACAAGCATGAATATTGCTCGACTCAGCTATGGTTGAACTTAAAGAATGGTTTCATGATTGAAAATTTATTTGTTTGAATTTCATGTAAAAAACGCAATTACTTTTTTGCCGACCCAATATTATCACTGTGTTTGTTATTTCACTTTCTTCATTTAATACTATCGCCTGCAATGTGTAATATTCTTAAGACTTTTGGCGGTATTTTAATTTATAGTTAGATGAAAATTTTTTTACAGAAAAACGTGATTTTGAATGTTTGATAAAGTATGGAGAATTCCAAAGACCTAATGTTTCCGATATTAATAAAGGTCAGATTCATGCCTAGAAAGTTGAGGATGTTAGTTTTTCAGAAATAGGACGTTGTATTAGAAGACATACATCTACTGCATCTAATTCTATAGCTGGAAAATATTTTATTTGGGGGAATATGGTAGCGGACGCAACAATACAAGCTTTATAGAATCCCCAACAAACTGTAAAAACCTCTAATTTATTTGCTTCAAAATTTGATATTTTTAATACTGGTATCTTTTACTGTGTTTTTACACAAAATAAATCTAATTTACATTTATTTTATGCAATTTTCAAAAAATTTTCACTTAATAAATTTATATATGGTCCCTTAACTCATGAAAATAACACATTTTATTTAATATAAATTAAACTACTGAACGTAAAAATTTGAAATTTTGCACAGCCATGTAATATTAATTTCTGCATCTATTTCCATCTAAATTTGGCTAGGTCGCTATTCATAATTTTTTTTAATATTAATTTAATAATTCATAATTCATATTAATAATTTATTAAAAATCATAATTACATTAAATTATGTTTGGGTCGTTTAGTTCTAATAGTGCGAATAAAAATCAGCTTATTACTACCAATATTATATGAGATATGAATTAAAGTATGGAAAAATAGTTTAACATAGGGGGAGGGGGATTTTGGGTGCTCATAACTCACTCATTGTCTGTCCAAATTGATTGAAAATTGGTGTCCGGGGTTAAAATGAGCTAAATTTTTGAAATATGAAGTGAAATCTAGGGGTTGCTATTGAGAAAAAAAAAGTTGGTGCGAATTTTAATATGTAGATGGCCCCTTATGCAATTTTTATGCATAGCAAATTAAAGTGTGCGTCAATCGTAAACGATTGGTATCTGTAACTTTGCTGTGCGACGAACGACGGCCGAAAAATGTACAAGTGGGACTTTTTTTTTCCGTAGCTGTACATATAGAGGGTTATAAAGTTTATACATCCAGGGTTACTGGTAACTCGATCTATTCCTGGTAAGATGTAATAGGGAAGCCAAAGTGCTACAGGATTAACGTATGGCCGAAACTCAATAGTTCTCTAGAAAGTATGATTTTAAAACTTTTTTTGAATAACCCAAAATTTGACATTCAAGTTCAAATTAAAAGAAATCCACTCACTAATATGGGTTTCATCTTAATTTTATTTTTGTAGCTGACACTATGACTAAACTGACGTAATCACAAAAATGTGCAAAAATGCTTCAAAATTTTAATTCGTCCACTTTACACATTTTAATTTTTAATTGAATTTTTTTTAAATGTTTCTTATCTCAAAAAAAAAATAAATAAATAAAAAACTATTGAAGTAAGCATACAAACTACAAATAAAATTTCTCCCATCAATCCGATACTCCAAAATGTATTAATGTCCATCTAAAGACATGTAATTCACAAAAAAGGGTGAACTTTACTTAGTTCAGGTAAAAATAATGCCAAAGGATCCACCCCTGTTCTTTGTTTAGGATCGTTGGTCAACTGTTTAAGTTAGCACTACTCTTAGATGCATAAAATCTTAGCCTTATCAGATTGTGAATCACAAACGCCTTTGTGCAGTATCGTCGTGTTAATTAGTTTCGACTTTGCGTCGCACGTTTTACAGATATCTGGCTAATTAACTAAACATGCAGAGTCAAAACGAACACGATGACACAACACATATCACTTTGACACTCAGAATCTTGTGTGGCTCAAGTAAGATTTTAAGGCTTTAAAAGCAGTGTACTTGATCGGTAAAGCGTCGATCCTAAACAATGAACTAACAGTCGCATTCTTTCAGAATACAAAAATGGTACCGAAGAACACTGATCAGCCGAAATTTCGTAAGTGAAATTAAACATATCTACACACTGACGGATTAATGCAATTTTGAAGGGGGGGGGGGGCGGTTAGTTGGAAGATTCACATACACATCCATTTTATGAAACTAAAATAGGATCTTTTACATTATTAAATTCTTTTTTCTCGGGAGGGGCGACCGCCCCTCCGCTCCCCACGTTAATCCATCCTTGTATCTACGCGTGAGTAATTTTTGTCGCCAGATTCAGACTGAAAAAATTAAGTAATTTTAAAGATATATTTTGAAAATAAACTTCTAAGCCATCTGATGAAAAATGTCTTGCCTGACGACGTTTTGACTAATAAACCGTTTAAAAATAGGATTGTTTCTTTTATGTATGCTTTTCGTGTGCTATCAGTTTATTTACAGATCACTTCCCCGACATAGAAACTAGTTTTTTTTATGCTCAAAGAAATAGAGAAACTAAACCTAATCCAGCTTAGCGATTTCTACATGAAAAAGTTCATTTAGTTTGACCTTTTTCAAAATCGGATGAATGGATATACTCATTATAGTGGAATTAACAAAACTAAGGACTAGCGTTCTATTATCTGTGGGACTTATTTCGAAATTCTATTCTTAGAATAAGCATGGAGGGGCTTTACGTAAGAATGATGTTTATTTTCTGTTTTATATATATATATATATTTAATCTTTAACTGAACTTTCAAAACTCTAGGGCAAATACCTGAAATAAGTATTACAATTAGCCTTAAAAATAACTTACCACAGCTTTTGTTTATGAATTATATATTTACAAAATATTTGCTATTACTTTTCTGATTCAACCATAGCGATTTCATTTTTAAATGTTGCATATTTTAACTGGTATACTTTTGTGAACAGCGAAATTCCGGAATGATTTGTCATAATGAATTAATTCATTCATTTCTGCAGATATTTATTCAAACTTAAATTTTGCGAAACAATGTTATTGATTCTTTAAAGAATTGATTTACCAAGCTTATTATGTGTGAAATATGCTGTATTTTTCACAACCAAAAACAAGCTACGGACACGCTTGATTGTTAACAGGACCATAACCAGTTACGGCCGTAGCGTTTCTCCAGCAAGTCAAATTACTAGCGTAATAGCCGTGCTTACGTATTTTCCCCTCATTCTACTGTCTTCTGATCACGATGATTCTGATGGCGAAGTTTCAGTTATCTTTGATTTCACTGTCAAATTGTGCAATAATACGTTCAAGTCTGTAGCTTATAAGTTGAGCGTTTATCAGCTAACTAAACATTAAACGTGTTAGTGAAAAAAAGGTACATTAAATAAATATATATATATATATATATAAACTCGACTGTTCGAGCCTCGTCAAGGGGAGACCCCCCCCTAATCCCCCTAAATTTTTAGTTTCATTATTGCCATATTAAAACGGTATAATTGACTCTGTAATTTTATCTCTCATCTTTCGTGTATTTCGCCTGGTAACCCTATGTTGATTTTTTTATGATCGTAAGATATTTATAGAAAAATACATGTGATGCATATTCAACAGCTTATTGTAACAATAAAGCTGTTGTGAACTAATAGTATTTAAATATATGCAAAATTATGTCGCATTTTTGGGACAATTTTCAATAAAGGGGGTGAGAGATAAAATGACATAGTGATTAAAAATATATGTGATGCATATTCTACAGCTTAAGAAATATTGTAACAAAGATTAAAGCTGTTGTGAACTAATAGTATTTAAAGATATGTAAAAAATACATGTGATACATATTCTACAGCTTACGAAATATTGTAACAATAGATTAAAGTTATTGTGAACAAATAGTATTTAAATATATGTAAAATTATGTCGCATTTTTATATCGCTTTTTTGGAATACATTTTTCGGACAATTTTAAGTAAAGGGAGTGAAAGATAAAATGACATAGGCATTAATATTTCACCTCTTTCTACATAAAGATTATTCAAGGATAACATAAAGGGAAGTTGTAATTACTTTTTTCTACAAACAGCATTTAAAGCTGTAACGGGTGAGCAGATTGACACCAACTTTCACTTATGGACTGTACAAAAAGGCGTTATTCTTTACCTTTTTAAGTTTAGTATAAAAAATGTGCACTAGAAGGCGCTTTGCATGATAAATTACAATGATAGAACAGTTTCAATATTTATCCGATTCAAAATGTTTTGACTAACTTTAGGTATTTCTTGAGTTGAATTCGCCGGTTTTCCATGAAAAACATCCTTTAGTGAGCATTTTAAAAACTAAAAAAAAACAAAAAACTCTTTGAGAGGATCTCGTATACAGCGCATATGCAAAAATTGCCCGCAGTCCTCTCATTCCTTTCAGTAACAATAATCTGTACAAATATATAAACAGAAATACATAAACAAATAAATATCTGTATATCTATATATAATGTAAAATATTCCTCCATATCCTACATTTCAACATTTTACAATTTCATGCATAATATTCTTATTAACACACTCAGTGTTTCATGTTTCCATTATCACATAAAAAAATGTTTATCAAACATCCAACATTTAAAAGCGAGGCCCACATCTGTTAAAAAAATAACCAAAATCACCTGGCTCTTAAAATGTTAAAATAGCGTTTGTGGTCATGGTTCCCTATGCTATTCTTAATCCTTGTGATGTGCAGTATCTCAACTAAAATGTTGTACAAACCCTTTATAAACACCATGAATTCACATACTTATACAACGAAACTTCTCGGGAGCGACCACTCTCAGCAAAAAATCGGTCATTAAGAGAGAGGTGGTTGCTCAAAAAAGTACAACTATTTTGGTAGCCAAAGAAAAGAAAGGACTAAAAAAAATACTCCTTGATTTGTTATTCATGAATTTGCATACTAATACATAAGTAACGATATTAATGTAGTATTAAAATTAAAACATATTTTTAAATTCAAATTCTGACAAATTATTTAGAAATTTCAGATTGTTTCATACTTTTTTCTCCCTCTCTACTTTGTTTTTTAAAAGATCATTCATCCTCATGTTCTTCCTGCATCCCAAATTTGCAGTAATAAAATCAATATGCATTAAAATTTGCTTTTGGTTTTGTATTCACACAGCAAAAAGTAACCACCAACTTCCCCTTCCGAATTGTCTTTTTCGCGTGACTCGATTACATCAGTGTGCTGCTCCAAGAGTAAAATCACTTCTTAGTCACGTCTCTTCTCTAACCTATAAGATTTCTACTTAATGTGAACGTGTACTTGCACATTTGCTGTCGATTTGCTTAGAGCGACTGGTTTGGAATGTTGGTTCTGTTTGCTTTACTTCATGAAAAATGCAAGAACATTTTTAGACTGGGATCCGGAAATATTCTGTTATAATACCCTATTTACATTTCAGTCCTTCCCTCTTCTCCTCTCGTTGCTGTTGGGTTTATAATACATTCAGCCGTACTCGTTGTGATGCAGATCATCACATATCTTATTGTAATTCTTAATTACTGAAATGTTAATTATTTTTAAATGTAATCGGTATTAAAAATTTATTCTTTGTACTTTTGATTCGGATGTTCTTCGCTTCGCCTGTAAAGTTTTATTTCTGCACCTGCCTTATTTAAAAGGAATCTTCCGTTTTCATTTATTTTTTTCTTTTTTTTCTCTGTTACATTTGTAAAGCCTAGCGTTCCAGTTTCGATGGTTTGTTTATCACCATATAAGGCAGGGTCGTACCCAGATAAAAACCAAAACGTCGACCAAACGGCGAAAAAGGATGAATTTTTTGCAAAAAGGCTTCATTATTACTGTTTTGTTAACAAAATTTTAAATTTCGGGAGGGGCTCGTGGCGCCACACGTTTTTGGCGATCTGTTTGGCATGCACTTTGGTGAAATGTTATTCCCCTAACTTATCTCTTGGATAGTTTCTGTCGTCACAGATTAGCTATTTCTTTTGCCTAAGAAAGATGTATTTTTGGGGGACTCTGCCGGCCACTGTGGGAAAAGTATTTGTGGAAGTATTCAGTGTTTTCTATGATGTCTAAATAAAATGCTAAGATAAGCCACAAAGTGCGTTCCTTTTGCGTAACTTCAACACTTCCTTTTTGTGCAACTTCTACATTCAAGGCCTGTTTAGAATTTGCAAACGAACCTGGAAAGACTTCATCATGCTCGTCTTCGTCTGTAATAGTTTTCTACTGCACAGTCACAACTCCGGATAAAGTGAAGTGAATCCGCATGTAGTAAACTTTCGGCTATAGAGAACACATTTCCTTAGTCCCGATTCACATACATTAGAAATGTATATAACATTTTTCGGTTTTAGTGAGCTATGACTTCGGTTGTAGTGAACTTAAAAATTTCTGGACGGTAGAGGCAATGTTGTTCGATGAAGTGATAGTGTCTCTTTTGTGTTGGTGTAGAGAGAAAGATTATCAAGCACCTGTTCCAAAATACAGGTTAATTGCCAATGCCTAGGCTAACTTACTTATACTAAACAAGGGAGAAGGGGTAAGAGGGAGCTCAATTTTTTCATTGCTGTAATGCATCATACCCTTTAAAAGCATTCATTAACAAAAGCAGGGAACTTTTGAAAGAGAACCAACCAAAAGCGGAGATTTCTTGACTTTCTACGATTTAATTTTCCATTCTCAATGCAATATCACAGGTTAAAAAGCGACAGCACCTTTTGCCATCTGAATGGAATGTACATTATTTCTATGAATGTGATTAATTGTGTTTATTTTACTTAACAAATAAGTTCTAGAACCGTAAATGTGATCCGTTACGTTTGATTTACTAAATAAACATTCAGTATTCGCATAAAATTCTATTTTCTATTTTTGTATTGTTTTATAGGCATCAGACATGGGAACATCAATTTTTGTGAACTTCGGATATACGAACAAAATTTGCTGGCCGCGAGAGGTTCAGTATAACCGGAGTTTACTCTACTTCCCTCCTCACTGCCTTCAAAATCCCTTCAAGGGTTGATCGCGCCGGGCTGAGGTCAGCAAGATAGGTCATGGCATGAGCAGGACGAGTGAGGCGTTCACACTCCTGCTACTGCCATTTCTCGTGCTCATTGCCGCGAAAGTGGGCTGAGGGTAAACGAGGGGTAAGAGAGGGTTGTGTGGTCTTTTCTAGAGGGTCTTTTAAAACACTAAGTAGTAGTGATGGGTAGTTCATGAACGAACTAGTTCATTGAACTAGTTCACTACAATGAACTAAAGAACTAAGTAGTTCAACTAAATGAACTATAGTTCGTTCAAATGAACTATAGTTCGTTCAAATGAACTATTTCATTGAACTATCTAGTTCATTTTGAACTACTTAGTTGATTTTGAACTATTTAGTTCGTTTTGAAATATTTAGTTCATTTTGAACTACACTGCTGGCCATCGTAAATGCAACACCCTGAAGGAAGCATGCAAATAATATGAAATTTACAACATGCATTAGCTGAGGTGAGATATGCAAATGATTAGAATTTCAGCGCAGACGCACATCAAGCGCGCCTGTGGCGCCACCTCAAGGCGCTATTTAAGGCTTGGAGATTTCGACGGTTTCAAGTACAGCAATTGTGTTTTTCTTGCTTTATTTTTCAAAAAAACGATAAATTATGCCTCGTAGGAAACAACGATCATCTTTTGATCAAGTATCCGAGTTTGACAGAGGAAGGATAGTGGCATACCGAGATTGTGGGTTATCTTTCAGGGAAATCGGTCGTCGTATTGGACGAAACCAAACAACTGTGATGCGGATATGTGATCGTTGGGTGCAGGAGGGTACGACGGACAGACGTGATCGACCGCATCGACCTCAGTGCACCACGTCACGTGATGACAGGCAGATTGTACGCATGGCAGTGACGGACCGCTCAGTCACATCACGAACCATATCACAGCAGATTCAGTCTGTAACGCATCATCCAGTGTCAGCGCGTACCATTCGACGTCGTTTACAGCAGATGGCCCAGTCCGCGTCTATACCGCCGCAGACGTCCGTTGCTTTGTCTACCTCTGACGCCGGAACCACAGACGTCTCCGCCGCCAATGTGCGATGAAAGAAGGATGTGGACGACAGAATGGAATGAAATTCTCTTTACTGACGAGTCACGCTTCTGTATGCAACACCACGACGGTCGGATTCGAGTCTGGAGACACCGTGGAGAGAGGATGCTGAACAGCTGCATTATGCACCGTCACACTGGTCCTGCACCGGGTATTATGGTATGGAGCGGTATCGGATATCTCTCTCGCACTCCTCTAGTACGCATTGCCGGTACTTTAACCAGCCAGCGCTACATCTCCGAGGTGTTGGAGCCAGTTGTCCTTTCTTACCTTCAGGGCTTGCCAACAGCCATATTTCAGCAGGATAATGCACGGCCACACGTGGCACGCATTGTCCAAGGGTTCTTCGTCAATCACCAGATTGAATTGCTTCCCGGCGGGCCGGCGCGCTCCGGATCTTTCGCCGATAGAAAACATGTGATCCATGGTTTCTCAACGACTGACCCAGAGTTCATCCCCAGCTGTCACACCAGATCAACTTTGGCAACGTGTGGAAGCTGCTTGGTCTGCTGTACCCCAAGAACACATTCAAAGTCTCTTTGAATCAATGCCGAGGCGTGTGGCAGCTGTGATCTCCAACAACGGCGGCTACTCTGGGTACTGATTTTGGCAGGAACCACGCTTCATAGAATGCTGTAAATTTAATCATTTGTTACTTGGTCAACATGTTATCTACACAATAAATTTTGTTGTGATATCTCTTGTTTTTCTTGGTGTTGCAATTTGGGTGGCCAGCAGTGTAGATAGCTGCTGAAGTAGATAGCTCTAATGCTGAGCACTGGACCCATAAATACAAAAGCACATTTTTAGAGTGATTACAGACTTTCTATTCTTTTTTCAGGCATTCCTTTAGCTAGAAGCATGCATTCTCTTTCCTGATTGGGGGGGGGGAAGGGGATGAGCATGAAAAAATTCATCTTTTCTCTCACCATTTCAAATATCTCTCATCATTCATCATTTCTAATTTGAGAATAAATCTTGGGGGGTGCATATGTCAATTTGCACCCCCTCTGGGTACGCCACTGTGGTGGGCTCAGCCCCAACTTACAATTTATTAAGGAGGCTCAAGTCCCATGGACTCATATAACTCGACGCCTGTGCATTAAATAACAGTTTCAAGTAACAGTAATAAATTTTTGAAACTGCAATATTTTACATCTTAAGTGGACATTATTTGAACCGTATTTTTTTTTCTTTTTTGTGTGCGTGTGTGTGTGTGGAGGGGGGGGGGTCATCTTAAGTTATCAAGCACATCAGAACTTAATTCATTTGAAAGATTTCAGTTTGTTATAAAATTTTTCACAATACCGATAGCCTACTGATAACCTCCGACTTCCCCTAGCATATTCTTCAGATTTTACCTAGTACTACAGTGCTCCTTATGGTAATGACGATACGCACCCTCAAAATGAATTTCTGGGTACGCCACTGCTACGTCAAAAAACACTCCGATACAAAAAAAAAAAGCTCTCCCGATCCCGACAAATCAGAGAAACCATGCATCAGCCGTGCTCCGCGCGTGGTTTCCGTACCTGAAATTGATCTAAACTATTTCCAGTACGGAGACCACCGGAAATAGTTCTGTACTATTTCCGGTAATGAACTAGATAGTTCACCAAGAACTATATAGTTCATGGCGAACTACATAGTTCAACATGAACTATATAGTTCATCCCAAATTGCATAGAACTATCTAGTTCATTGAACTATTTAGTTTATTGAACTACTTAGTTCATTTGAACTACTTAGTTCATTTTGAACTAGATAGTTCATTTGAACTACTTAGTTCATCTTGAACTACTTAGTTCATTTTCAACTAGATAGTTCATTACGAACTACGTAGTTCATATAGTTCATTATTAAATCTCCATAGTTCATATGAACTATTTCGAAAAACTAGTTCACTAAAATGAACTAGATTGCCCATCACTACTAAGTAGATAGAGTAAAAAATCGGTGCCTTAAATATTGGTCTTTGAAGAAGGGGGTCCCTTAATAGAAGTTTCACTGTATACGGAAAAATCATAAAATTGAAATACTGTCTGAAAACTATGAGTCATAAAGTTTCCAGTTTGCAGTATCATGAAAAGCAATAGCAAACATAGTTAAAGCGGATAACATATAGTGCGTTCAATACTTTAAAAGTATAATTTAACTTTAGCATAAACGTTATTGTATATCGGAAGCAGAATATTTGGAAAATTCTAGAATAGACAGGTAACTGACGAATAAACGTACGGTATATAGGGCGCCCCATGATGACTGGGACAAAGTTTAATGGGAGGCGGGGCGTGTAATAAAGATTCAGAATCACATAACTATGTGGGGTGCAAAACATCTTCATATAGCTAGTAATAATACCTTTCGAACTTGTGCTGAAATATTAGTCAATCTTCCGACCCTTGTTCGACAAAAACTAGCTTATCTTTCACAGAAAACACGCTACTAAAATTAATGGTTCGAAAATTCTGTTTCATTTCACTGATGACATTTTTTTGGAGAAAAGCCCATTGTTTATGAATCTTGGTTAAGAAATTAGACGAGCACTTCAACTGTGAAATGCAATCCCGATCCCGAGGGTACGGGATCCTGCGGGAGTCTGCACAAGTGTTTGCGGGACTAGTCCCGCGGGATTAAAACTGAAAAATAAATTTTTTTATTGCAATTTCAGCCGCTTTCCCAATCATCAGTTGGCTAAAAATTTTTGCATAAGGTGCACAATCATAACTTGCATAAGGTGCACAATGAGAACCAGTCATTGTGGGCGCTCATACCCATTGACAGATAGGGTCCATAGTCCCACCCCAAACCCTATATTGTTATGATTTACGTACTCGTATAACGCAGAAGTGCTTTAACACTAAATATTGTATCTTTCTCGGACAGGACCCTTGACTTATTTCGACTCCCCACCATAAACAACCATATGGCCGCCCATGCTAGTGATGTATTTAAAAGGTGAACTCAGTTAACGACCAAAAAATGTATGGCTCCTTCATACAAAAAAAAAAAAAAAAATCTCTTGTTAACCGCTTTTGTATTCTCTATCAAAATTAGATGAAGATTAGGAAGACGAGTGCTTTTATGGTGTCACTTTTACATTCTTTTTTAGCAACTAAGAAATCTCAAATATAAAATTCTCCTGTCACAGTGTTAGTCACCTAACTCCTCCGAAACCACTCGACCAATTTTAATGAAATTTTCTATGTATATTCGTTAGGTCTGAGAATAGGTTTTTAACTATGTCTCATACCCCTAAGTGATAAGGGCGGTCCACCCCAAAATGTTTAGGCCCAGAGTGCTATTCATTTCAATCAGGATTTCTGTGTAGACATTAGCGTGTCGAGTCACTTTTCAAATGTGTTTGCCAGATAATGTGGAGAGGGGGGGGGCGTTAATAAAATGTTGAAAGTCACACAAGGTTTGCAATTTTTGATAATGGATCGCTAAATCTGGTGCCAAAATGTGACAATTTTTATAAATATATTTCGAGTATAGTTAGAAAACGTCTGGCGTATATTGTAATACAGTTTTATTAGGTGATTTTAATATAGATTTCTATTCCGAAGAAGTGCTTTGTGGAACAAGAAAGTAAAACACGGTAAACTCATGGATTATGATGCCCATTCCAAACAGTATTTAAAATGTCTTTGCGGTATAGTTGAAATATAGCTTATAGGAAGAATATGCTTGGCGAAGATTGTAAAACAGCTTCAGTAGGCGATTTTAAGATAGATTTCAATTCCAAAGATGTGTTTTATGGTACAAGAAAGAGTTGAATCCTATTTTAACGCCCCCATTCTCGCCAACCTAAAAAATCCCCGTACTTTGGCGAGCTTTGCAGTCATGGGTCTCTGGGAGTTATGCACAAGTTTCAACGATACTCACGTATTATCCCGGCGGTCCGCTAAGACAAGCAATTTTTCACCAAGATAAATGCCGGGCACATGAAATTGTTGATGGTTTGGAATAATGATTGGCAACGTATTTAAAATCTACGAAAAAGTAGTTTGGCGAAAGTGACTGCCGGGATAATACGTAAGTACCGTTTCAACGCGCCCAAAAGAACTAGATGATAACTAAAGTAAACAAACTAGCGATAAACGCACCAGTTAAGGAATTTGAAGATACTTAATTATTAAAACTACATTAATTGGCAATACAAAATAAATAAAAATGTAACGGCATTCTGTACTTACATGTAGTTCCAAATCGCCATTTTAATTCTAAATTACGATTTCCGCATAAATGCAAAAAATCGTCATGGTAACTGTATATGTTTAATCATCGCCACCTTGGCGAGAGTCGAGGCATTAAAGTAGGAATCAACCCAAGAAAGACAAACACGGTACACTCATGGATTATGATGCACATTCGAAACAATATATAGAACGATGAAGTGTAGTTGTAATATACTTGGCGAATATTGTAAAATAGTTTTAGTAGGCGATTTTAAGATAGATTTCGATTCCAAAGATGAGTTTTATGAAACAAGAAAGTAAAATACAGCATAGTCATGAATAATGATACACTTTCCAGCTTAATGGAATAAGGACGAAAAATAGAGACAACGCATAAATTATGATACAATTTTAATATATAGGAGTTTTTATTTAGTTTTATTAAGAGTTTTTATTTATTAGTTATAGGAGAATTTGAATATAGTGCGCATTTAAAATCTGAAAGTGTTTCAGATTTTCATGCTTTTTAAATTTATTTTTTTTGGACAAAATTTTTTATGGAATGACTAATCAATCAATAAGTCTCAAGGCCAAACTATGTCTGTTTGTGGCTTAGATTTGAGCACACCATGTTTTTCACACGGACAATTATACGTGGCATGCTCTCGAGTGGGCAAACCATCCAGTTTGTTTGTGTTAGCTAAAGATGGGATAACAAAAAAATATTGTACACTCTATTGCGTTAAGGGATTGATATTATTTTTTAGTAAAATTATTGTAATTATCGATATATATAAATTTAAAGAATAAATTACAATGAATTAAAAATATAAATGTTTGGTATTGTGTTGTTTTTATATTCCAGCACCGTTCACAGCACTCCATGCCTCTTCCACTCATACACCACATCCTCACACACTTACAGTAAGTTAGTCATTTCTTTCTACTAAAATAATCCTAGGAATAATTTATATGGCAAAACAACGTTTGCCGGGTAGGCTAGTAACAGTATATTATTATGAATGTCATGACATTAATTTTCATATTTATGTAGGGAATTGCATAAATTGTGAAATGAGATTGAAGTATTATTATTAAAGTTATAGTTGGTAGTGCGCCAACCGAATTGTATGGTGGGTAAAGCACCGTACTACGGTTTCGGGTTCAACTACCGGCGGTTGGGGTTCGATCCCCGACTGGACGTGGCTGTCATTTGTCCGTCCCTTCATAGGGGGCGACGTTGGTCCACCTACTAGCTGCCCCCATAATAAAGTGGCCAACAATTCCGGCCCGTTATGGCCAAAGCCTTCCAATGCAGTGTCCGGCCATTGGTAAAGAAAATACTTGATAGTGCTTACAATCTTACTTTTCTCTATTGAAATCAATTTTTTGTTTAATGAAATGTCAATCTCGCGGGATCAACAAATCTCAATCTCGAAATACAGCGAAAAGAAAAACAATACGGGATTGCATTCCCTAACTTCAACCCTTTTCAAAAAGTGATTATTAGCAGATAAGTGAAAACCGCGTTTTTGACCCCACATTGTTATGTGATTATGATTCCTTCTTATGTGCCCTACCTCTCTTTAAAGTTGGTCCCAATCACCATGGGACACCCTGTATAACCGGGCATGAGCGAACTATATGGGAGAAACTAACTGGTTTATAATCAAACTCACATAGTGTACTTGCTCATTCTATTTCTCATTTTCTTTTTAGTGGAAACCATTAAATACAAATATTGAAGAAATGAATGACATAAGAAAAAAAAATGGATGCTCCCTGAAGTTAATCACATTTCAAAAACTTTCTAAAAGAGCCTCACTCTTTCATTAGTCAGCTGTTATTAAAGAAATTAAGCACTTTTATCCTGAAAAGAAATTTGTTTTCCAGTGATCTTTAGGGAGATGTAGTCTCATTACACTAGAATTAAACAAAATGTGGATTAAATTGTTTTGCCTTGTCCCGTTTATGCTAAAACAAAACGTTAGTTGTCAGTAAATGTTTTGTTCCTTTTTCTTCTTTTTCATAGATAGTAACTTGAATAATTGCGCTTTGTTTAGAAATTGTTTCAGTTTACTTAGAATCTAGAAATAAAACCAGACACAATGGTAGTAAAACAATTTGCATAATTTTATCTTAGGGATGAAGTACGCTTTCTACAAAAGCTTATCATTTCTGATCAGAGTAAAAAAAAAAGAATTAATAGTTATCAAAGTTTAGTTTCACTTTTGCGGCTACAGTTACAAGCCATTTATCAGTCTGTGAAATTTGAAAGAAAAATTCATTGAGCTAGAAAACATATTTTCCGCCGTTAAATTGAAAGATTTTAGCATAATTTAAAGATGTTCGCATTTTTATAATTTGGAAGTTATTTTATAAATAGCTGCACAACAGTTGAAAAAGAAAAGAAACACAACAGATATAATGACTTTTTCTATCACAGAAATAAAATGCACTGTTTAAGTGGCTCACCATCATTTTTTATTACTTCCTTGTACGTAGTATAAGGAAGTAATGTGATCCCGAAAAATTTTGGGGGCCAAATTTCGACAAAAAAAAACGATTTTGACTACCTCTAAATTTAATTTTAAGAATTTTTTTGATGCATCTCATCGTAGGCTAGCATGCACGATCATATTAACGCGTCTGCAACTCATTTTTACCAGCGGCGAGTCTATTGTGGTCAATTTTTCATGCCGTCTGTACGTACGTACGTATGTATGTAACTCGCATATCTCAAAAACTATTGGTCGTAGATTGTTGAGATTTGATTTTTAGGATGGTTCTATGATCTAGTTGTGCACCTCCCTTTTCGGTCGCAATCGAATGGATAGTTTGTGTACAGGACCGCCCAAAAGATTCGAAATACATTACGCTCTATGGGCCGAAATTCATTGAACTCGCCTAACTCAAAAACTATTAGGCGTAGAATGTCGAACCTTCATATTTTGAATAGTTGTAACATCTAGTTGTGCACCTCCCCTTTTGGTTCAATTCGACTCGATAGTTTATCTACAGGGTGGCTCAAAAGATTCTAAATGCATTACGCTCTATGGGCCGAAATTCATTACAGCGTATTTTAGTGGTATTGCGCTATTTCAAACGACTCAGATGTGATATATGCTGTTAAGAGTTACAAAATGAATGTCTCCATTAAAAAAAAAGTGTCTTTATCATTTATAGTTCTGCTACAGGAACACTCAAAAGATTTCCAATACATTACGATCAATGGCAATTTTAGGGGCATTCATTCATTTCAAGCACAATACCGTCCTACCACATAAGTTAGGTAATGGTCCGACCACGGTCACGTGCCTCTCTCAAGAACTACGCCAAAAGTCGCCAGTACGTGTGTGCGTATTTAACTCTCAAATCTCAAACACTATTATGAAATTTCATATTTAAGATTGTTGTAACATCTAGTGTGCATCTCGATTTTTGGTTCAAAGCTACTGGAGAGTTTATTTACAGGAACACCGAAAAGAATTTCAGTACTTTAATGTCTATGGACATCTTCAATATAATACAACTGTAGACAGTCATTGTTTGGTCCATGCCCAAAATCTCGCCGTCCGTCGTCGACCTTGGCGAGTTTTGCCGAAATGTCGCCAAATTTGGCGATAGTCAGTTATTTGGTCCATGCCCTAAATATCGCCATTTGTCATCGTTCTTGGCGAGGTTTGGCGAAATATCGCCAAATTTGGCGATAATCTGTCATTGTTTGGTCCATGCTTAAAATCTCGCCATATGTCGTCGACATTGACGAGTTTCACCGAAATATCACCAAATTTGCCGCCAAAAATTATTTCGTATTTTGTATAACTCTAAAACTTTAACCCGTAGAATTTTGAACTTTTGTATTTAGAACTATTGTAATATCTAGCTGTTTTCAATATCTTTTTTGACAGCAATCGACTTGGAATTTATTTACAGGGTGAGCCAAATGACTTTAAATACATTGAAGTGTATGGATGGCATTCAATTCATTGAAAGTCTGTGGTCAGTGACTACTTTGGCTATCCCCAAAATCTCGCAAACTATCTCAAGCTTGTCGGCTTTTGCTGAAATATCACCAAATAAAGTGTCATAAGGAAATCTTTCAAACTGAACTCAGCTTGGCGATATCGAAATATTTGGCTAGAAATCGCTAAACCTTACTATTACTGATATTTTATCTCTTTCAAACAAATAAGTTTAGAGGAAGTGCGTCGAAAATATTTTTGTAGATAATAGACGTGCAAGGAAGTCCTGTGTTGTACACATCAGATTTTTTATTTTATAATATATCATATTTTATAATATACTAGCTGAAGTACCCGTTCTTCGCACGGGAATGAATGGACTTTTTGATATTACGATTTGTGGTGATTACTATTCATTGTAATAAAGAGATATAGCAAAGTGGATATCGCGTTATATTGTGTCCAATAATCATGCATACCGAATTGCAAGGCAATCGTTTGTACGGTGCAGAAGGCCATGCGGCGTAGCGCAATCTAGTGGCGAGTTTTAGCAAAACGGATACGGCGAAAATATTTTTCGCATTCAGATATCGATGTATACGAATTTTCATGACTGTCGGCTGGACAGTCCTGAAGTTCATGTGTTGACGCGACATCTAGTGGCAAGTTATAGGAAAATGGATAGCGCCAAACTCTTCCCCGTGTTCAAATATCTATGTATACCTATTTTCATAGCGATTATTTGCACAGTCAAGAAGTGATACACTGCAGGGCCATCTAGTGGTTCAATAAAGTAATGATTTGCTACAGCGCCGTCAAAGTGGCGAGTTATAGCAAAATGGATAACGCCAAAATATTCTCATTGTTCAAATAGCTATGTATACTGATTTTCATAGCGACCGTTTGAATGGTCAAGAATTTGGCCTGCTGCAGCGTCATCTAGTGGCGAGTTAAAATAATAATGCATTGCAGTGTCATCTAGTGGTGAGTAACATCAAAAGGAACGCAGTTAGAATATATTCTTCGTGCTCAAATGTGTAAGTATAAAAAATTTTATGCTGGTCAGTCGAACGGTATAGAAGTTGATGCTTTGCAGCGCCATTTAGCGGCAAGTTACAGCAAAATGGATAGTGAAAAATATTCTCCGTGTTCTAATATTCGCGTGTACCAAATTTCATCGAAATCGGTTGGACGATATTCGCATAGCAAACGGCTAAACGGAATAGAATTCAACGTTGTGCTGCGGCACCAAGTGGCAAGTTAAGGAAAACGGATAGCATAAAAACCTTCTCCATGATGAAAGACTTATGTGAACCAAATTTCATCGTGCAACGGTGCTGGAGTTTTTCAACCTCATAAACACATACCAACATTCATTTTTATCTATAACCAGTGTTATTATATATACCAGTCTCAAATAAAATCCAGTTTTAAATCTAAGCCTCGCCAAAGTGCCAACATACGCCATTTTGCAAGAGTTTTTTCAGGGAATCATTCGAAGCATTGACTTAGCAGCAATCAATATGGGAAATGGTTCGACCGCCAAAGAGTAGCACGCATTTATTTTAAAATTGGAATCCCTTAATACAGCCGATTTTTTTTAATGATCAACTATAATGTGTTTTATTCATCGTTACTCCGATGTACTAAATGAGAAGATTTCAATTTTCTGAAATTTGGCGGAATTCCCCCAACTTAAATCAATGTACTCAATTGGCGAGAATTCTGAAGTTAGATCGCTTGAAATCCCTTAATAACTGCATTATTTCTTCACGGATCATTAAAATTTAACGCTGTATTCTAATAAAACCTTTGCACTTGTTTTCAAAAATCTATTTCCTTAAGCTCTCAATAAATTGCGCCAAGCCGAAAACTGGGCAAACCGCTAGAACTCACTTACTCAAAATCCATATTTCAGCCATTTTATTTTTTCGCCAAACTAAAAAAATTTACACATTAGCCTCGGAAATCTTCAATTCTTATTGTTTTGCGTGTAAAGCATTACATTCCTGCTCTGATTTCCCATGCACACGATATTATAATTTAAAAAAAAATAACCTTACGAATATAAACTAACAAAAAAAAATCATTATTATTCTTTTATTTTTACTTTGAGAATTTAAAACATTTTATTCGACAAAATCGCCACACATGGCAACCACGATCCTTATTTTACACTTTTTTCACTACAGGGGTTACAATTACGGAAAGCTTTTTGCGTGAAGAGCATAAAAAATCTCTTAAATTCCGGGAACGGGTGGACTTTCAAAGTTTTAAAGTGGACAGTGGTTTATTCTATATTATTTTACACATCTGTGCTAAATTTCAGGCCGATAGGTCCATTTTTGTGGATTTGTATACGAATCAAATCCACAAACAAACAAACAAACAAATAAACAAACAAACAAACAAACAAACAAACAAACAGAATTTCATTTTTATTTATAAGATGAAATTGGAGCCATGTTTGTGGGAATCAGCATGCGATTAAGTTTATTATGAGCTTGCAGTTTGTTTAGATGGCAACGCTTAGATTTGTATTAAAATATATTCCGTTGTTGAAGTATAGAAAATTGTACATAAGTTATTTTCGCAGTAAATGTCTCGATCATGCAGCATCCAATAATCAAATGTTTCTGCGTCTGGTTATTCCGTGAAACATATTTTTACTTTTTAGATGTTGTTTTACTTGTGCTTTGCCGTTACGGGAACAAGTACATGTCCACTTTTAGAAAATTTAATGGGTGTAATAGAAAGAGTGAAAATAAATTACAAAATATAATCTACCATAATCAATCCTTCGTTTACTTGCGGTAAATGCCGTGAGACTTGCATGAGCATTTCGATAATCTATACTTTATTCAAAGGGCAAGAACTTTATCATTTAGATGCAGCACCTACAAAGTCAGATTTCGGGAAGAAGAATTAACACAAATATTACGTTACCATGGAATATGGAGATCGTTCGTTGGAAAAATACTGATAAATTAGTGCATAAAGACGAGTTTTTCAGGGAGTGCTGAGGGTACGCTTAATTCAAAAGAGCGAAAACAACGATCAAAGACGGAGTGAAAGGAAAAACTGTCGGTTTCAACCTTTTTACATCGAAACCCACAGTATTAACGCAAAAATGCTCTTTAAGTACTTTTTTTCCCAGAAATCCATGCCCCGCTTCCTGTTTACTAAAATATGGAGAACGTTCGTCCCTAATATTTCTCTCCGCTCTGTGATCAAAAAACGCTCCTAAAGGAGAAGTGCACTTTCAAGTACAGAATGTATCGAAAATTCGCTCCGACTGATCGAATTTCGCTCGTTTGAATGAAGCGTGTGGATTAGTACAATCAAATCGAATGCAGACGATCAAATTCAAGTGCTGTTAAAAATCCGTCGAAGATGTAATAACAGTAGTAAGCCTATCGCTAGAGAAATGAGAAATTCTGTCCCATTTTATTTCATTTTACCTCATTTGTAGCAATTAAATAAAAAAAAAATGAAATGAAAAATTCAGTTATACCGTTACTTAATCAACCTTTCGTAAATTTTCCTTCTTGCATCAGCCATCTGTAATTAAGGAACCTGAATTAAGCATTTCTCAACGAGAAAAATAAATTCATCTTCCCTGCGACCTTCAGGGAGATGAGAACTCATTATTTTTTAATAAAACGAGATGTGGATTAAATTATTTTTCAGTTGCACGAGCCTCGTTTACGGTAAAACAAAGATTCCTTTGTTATGTTCTGTTTTTTCCATCATAAGTCTTACCACGAATAATTACATTTCCTTTAGGACCCGATTTAGAGCACTTAGAAGAAACAACAACAATTACTAAAGCATTTTCTGAAATTTTGTTTTCTAAATAAAGTACCCCTTATTTAAAAGCTTATAATTATATTTAAGAAAATGAACAATTATAATTTTGTAGAATTTTAAATTTATTTTCTTACGTTTCGTAAGATTAAGTCTCTTGATAAATTCTATTTATGGTTTATATACTTTGTCTTTCATTAGCCTTTAAATTTTTGAAAACAGACTAATTGCCTGGAAATTGAATACCTTAATAGGATGTTAAAAATTGTAACCATTTTAAATGTAAATAATTTAATTCAAGTTTAGTTCAGACTGACTTAAAATGGAAGTCGGCACATTCGCTAATGAGTTAGGAGATGACAGTGGTTTATTCTGCTACTGCAAAATTGATGACTGCTGTTGCCAGATTACTTAACTATATAACTATTCTTTTTTTGTGAGCAAATAAATAAACTGCTGAAAAATTAACAGAATACAGAATTATACGGCATAAATAGAACAATCCTATCTAATGTTATAAATGCGAAAGTGAGTTTGTTTGTTTGTTTGTTTCTGACGCTTTCAAGCTTAAACCGCTGAATCGATTATAATGAATTGTTTTTTAGATATAGATGGGACTCTGGAGAAGGTTATAGGCTACTTAGAATTTTAGATTTTTAATTACTTTTTTAATTATTAATTAAAAACCGTTTTTACGTTGCCATACTTGGCGAGTTTCGCCCGTATCAAATGATTCATGTTTTGAGCTAACAAGAATGCTATTACTTCAATAAAAAAGCGCGTGCATCTGAAAAACAATTAATACCACGGAAATTATGCCAGTTTTGTGCCAAATCTATCTATTATAATAAAAATGAATGTTTTCCAGACAAATCTACAGAAAGCAGAGCTTTAAAAATTTGAGCATGACTGAGCCCATGACTTCGGTAAGTGCACCTGAGGCTCAGAATTTATAAATTTTAATTACTTTTCTAACTATTAATTAAAAACCGTTTTATCCCCCACACAAAGTGATTACTGCTTTTGAAACAAAGCCGAAATTCTATTTGCAAAATCATATGCATTTGAAAAACATGAATTGTTGTGGAAATTATGTTGATTTTACGCCAAATTAAAAAGCATAAGTAAAGTAAAGAGTACTTACGTATTATCTCGGCGGTCTTCCAAAACGAGCGATTTTTTGTAGAGATAAATGCCGGGAACATGAAATTATTAATGGTTTGGAATACGATTTGCAACAGTTTGGCAACTCGTTTGACGAAAAAACAGTTTGGCGGGAATGACCGCCGGGATAATACGTAAGTACCAAGAGAAGGTGTGTTTCTTAAAGTTCATAAATTTCCAAATCCTACCAATAATATAAATGTGTACGTTTGTGTATTTGGATGTTTTTGACTGAATCACACAAAAATGGTTGAACGGATTTTGAAAAATTTGTAATGAAGATAGCTTATGCCCTGGATTAACATACAGGTAACCTTTCAAGCATATAGCATAAATAATTCTTTTACAAAGACATTCAAAATAATTCTAATGCATTGCGCTTTATAGAAATGTTGTAGCTACTAAACCGATTCTAAAACTTTTTCACTGATTGAAAGCTACATTATTCCTGAGTATTATTGTTTGTTTGTTTTTGGATTAAGACCGATTGACTGCACTATAATCCTAGGCCTATATGGGGAATACCTCAGTCGGGGACTTTCTAAGGGATCCTAGCCCGTATTTACGCGAGTTTTTTTAGAAAACCACGGAAAACTGCGAGCGGCTAGGTAGACAGGCGCGAACCTGGCACCTCCCGCCTCGCAGTTTTGAGAGCAGAACTTCTTAGACACTGGTGTGTTATAGGCTACCTTACCTTTACAGGGATGCTCATAAGAATTACACTACGCTCTATGTGTATCTCTGTAAATACTGAACCGATTCTTAAACTTTTTTTTACTGATAGTAAAAAAAGTTACACTACTCTTGATGAAGTGTAAGTGATGTACTTGAAAGTATAGTAGTGAAAGCTACACTATTCTTGAGTATTATAGGCTAAAATTCATGTATGTAGCGTAAATAGTTCCTTTACAGGAACACTCATAATAATTCTAATACATTACGCTCTCTGGGTATCTCTGTAACTACAGAACCGATTCTAAAACTTTTTCACTAACAGAAAGCTGCTCTATTCCTCATTAACATAGGCTAAAATTCATGCATATAGCATAAATATTTCTTTTACAAAACAGTTCACAAATACTGTCGTAACTGTCTTTATTCCCCTGAATAAAATCTAAATTTAGTAACTCTGCATACGCTGCTATTTTAAATGAAATATACTACTATGCATTATACTTCATTTAAAACAAGTAAAAAGCAAATAATATTTAAATGCAGTTTCTTTTGTCGCAAACATATTTGTTATTCACACATGCTTCATTTCTCTCGGGACCTAATTCTAAAGCCGACGCGGACGAAGTCGCGGGTAGCAGCTAGTTATTTATATTATTAAGTTAAATGGTTAAAAGTCTATCAAATTAGTGAGTTTTGTGGTCGAGCCACCCTACCAGAGCAAGTAGTAACAGTCTTTGGATCAGGAATATCGAATGTTTTTGAAAAACTCTATTATATTTTGCTAAATGCAAAGGCAGCTCGAGCGAGTAGGTCATAGGGTCATCTCCCTCTACCGACCTTGAATTTCACACATTCAGTTTGCATTTTGAACAATTTAAGCTGATCTAAAAAGTCTAGTGGTCCCCTCCGAAAATTGAGCCTGGACCTGTCCTCTGCTAAAGTCCTATTATGTTTGGAGTTATAAAATCTTAAAATTGAATCATTCGATTAAGTCGAATGATTCAATTAATCGAATCGGTCGAATTCCACTTTCTGAGGCGTACCACCGATGCAGGTATATTTGAAAAATGAGTTTTTTGAAAAGATATGGTAAAATAGTACCAGGATATTTTATAAGTGGAATTAAAATTATTTTATTGCCTGCGGTTCCAGTTCAAACTTCGCAATCAATAGCATTAGGATGTATAAACTTGATGAGCATTCCTGTTCCATTGACTAATGCTTCCTTTGTATTTCAGTTTCTTATTAGTATAACGATGCAATTTACTAACTTATGTGGTGACAAACTATGGTATTTTTCTGTTAGCCAGGTGCAAATCGCGCCAACTTCTTTTTCTGGAAAACGTCTAAAGACTACTTTTAAAACATTGTCTTTCCCCCCCCCCCCCCCAAAAGGCTGAAATTTTAATCCGTATACAAAATAGTATTTAGATACAGAATTCAATATATACAAAAATATCAATATACTAAAAAGAAATTTGTGTGCTTATTGGCTACATAATGGGGAATTTCTGAAAACGCGTAGAATTGAATAAAAATACGAAATTAAATTAAACTTCCAAAATATGGAAAGGGATAAACAAGTATGTACTGGAAATCGCTTTAGGTTTATAAGCATTTTTCGCAGATCACAATTATTTCGCAATTTTTCACTTGCTCCCGGCTAACCGAAAAAAAAAAAAATCCCAAACCACTCACAGTCAAAGAATTTAGAAACTCTTCTGGATAGTTACTGATTTCAATGTCATCATGGCAAATTATTTAATCGTAGCTACGGTGAAATGTTCTCTATTCATCAGATATTCGATTAAGCCAACATTAATAAAAGTTCAATCATCATTTTTAGGTTCTATTATAACTGATTTCAATATGTTATAAGAAAGTATGTTTTCGGAAATACTTCAATACACTTCATTACTAATATTATTTTCATTCCCTCTTAATTGCTGAGGTATTTCTTCATTAATATTTTTGGAGAAAATTTGCTTTGGCATACTGCCTGGAGGGAGATTATGAAGAAATCGTCGAATTAGCGCGTTTCTGAGTAGCGTCTCTTGGATAGCGACCTGCCCTGCTCGGTTCGTTTTTTCCTTTGAGGAACGAATAGTTAAATATTATTCTCTCCTCCAAGGTTTTTCCACAGCTTTAAAACACAGAATTTACAACACTTCGCGCACTTATCGCCGTCTAAAAAAAGTCGCCAAGCACATTGCTAAAGCACATTTTAGTCATTGGCGTATCACCAAACTGTGGGAAAATTCCACTTTTTACAAATGTGTTTTAATACTATAACCCTATAGTACTGCTGAAACTAAGTGTTGTTATTTCAAAATTGACACAACAAAGGAACCAACGCCCGACTTGGCGCGAAATACGCGTGCCAAATTACTTCTCTAATTTTTTACGGTGCATTAGCGTACTACCCAAAAATTTTAACATTCGCACAAACAACTCCATACGAACTTTAACTGTGCCGAATTTCACGGTCATCCGTTCGAGCAGTGCACTTTAAAAGGGACACAAAGGTTTTGCTTAGCGTATTTATATATACATAGATACGGGCCCCTCCTTTCCTATCACTTATTTTTGGAAAAACATTGCTTTGTGTCTAAGTAGGTAAATAAAAGTCTCATAATTCAGAGTGGAGAAGTTACCAAGATATCGCAAGTTAAACATCTTAACTTCTTTCGTCAAGTTCTAATGGATGTGTCAAACGTGAGAAAAGTAAAATTAGTTTTCAACTGACATAAACTTATGTTAGTGGTCATTCGACAGCTACATTGGACTCCTAGAAATTCTATTGTAGCTAGAATATTCTTATAATGCATGTTTGGCTGTATCAAGTGACCCACATCATTACTTAGTCATTCTCTTTTACACTTCCTTCTCTAGAAGCGTGACGTAATGAGCGGATGACTTCCTAGAACACTAAATTATCGATTTCTCCATAACGCAGTACCTATCAGTTCAGGTAAAATTGTTACTGTTAACTTCACGCTTTTAAATGCGCTTAATTGCCATGTTCCAACAAAGGGATCATTATTTAACTTTTATTGGCTCGATGTGGGTTCCCTAAAGTAAAGATATTTTCGCCTAAAAACGGACGCCAAACGCCAAGTAAAGTTGTGTAAGTTTGTAAGTTATCAATTTTAACATTGAATGTATGTCGTTAACTATTTCGCTGAGAGACAAAGGATATTTTTTTAAAAATTTATTTACCTTCTTAAACACAGGACAACATTTTTAGAACTACGTATAAGTGATAGGAAAAGAGGGGACGCATAAAAATTAAATTTCCTATTTTGATATGCATATGCAGCCCCTAGTAAAAATGCCATACTTTAAAACTACTATTTATTTGAAGAACTTTCCTAACTGAAAGTATGTTTCGATCACGTACTGTTTAAAATATAAGCGCTCTAACATCTATTTTGAATAACCCGGTATAAAAATGAAAACATTTATTTTAGCTTAACTAGCTTTGTTGTTGGCTACAACAAATGCATTCATGACAAGTAACCATAGCTACACTTAAACAATGTATTCTTGTTCGTTACATTTAAAGGACAATCTTTATAACAGTCAGGGCACTGAATGACATCTGTCACAAGAGTAAAGTCAGGTTACTTTCCATTTGATTACGAAATTAGTCGTACAACGATTCATGTCCATTCCGTAATCCAGTGGAAAGTTACCTGACTTTTCTAGCTTGATAGATGTCATTAGATGCCCAGTCCTGTATGAAAATTGCCCGTGTAAAAGCCGTTACCTTTTCGTTTTCGTTTTTTTGTAGAAAATCGAACAACTTTTTAGAAATTAGCTTGAATTAAAACGTTTGAACGTGGCCAAACGTGGTTGACTGAAGTGTGGAAGTCCAGGGTCTTGGCCTGCCGCACACCTGCCGATCGAAAGATCTTGAGTTTTGGGCGGTTTTCTCTAAATGTAACGTAAATATGCGTTATAACCCCTTAATAAAATTTCTCCGTCCGAAGCATCCGAAGTTTTTTTTTTTTTTTTTTTTTTTTTTTCCACGGGCGGGTACTTATCCATTAGGACTTGTGCACTACAACTGCTGAAAACTATTGTGGCCATTTTATTATGGGGGGCGTGTGGTTGTGTCACTGAAAATGGTAGACGGCCGAAGTGTGAAGGTCCCGGGTTCGGGTCCCAGTGCGTGGCTGTCGACCTAACCGTTCGGAGTATCCCGCGGTTTTCTTCGAAACTAGCGTACATACGGGTTAGGACCCCTTAGAAAGACCACACGGAGGGCACCCCTGCTTGTGTTGTTCTTTTGACGTGGATTTATAAGCGGACTCCGGGACAAGCACACAAACCCGAAATACATGTTACACACATACACAAGCCACTACATCACCTGGGCGGCAAGCACCCGAACTTTTAGGCAGATATTCCTTGTGTTGGTTTACCTTAATCTCAATACACACATAATGTTTTTATAATTGAGCACGTCCCACAGTGGCCTGGATGCTAAACTCCGTTCCCATAAGAACACGGAGAGTGAAGCAGCATCCGGCTTGGCCAGTGCTTGGGAGGGACTTTCCCCCTCTCGGCTCGACTGCTGTGGAACCGTGTATGCTAATGTGAGATGGTGCACGTAAAATCCGTCGTGGCTCCAATGCCCTCCAAGTTGTTAAACGATACCTCTGGGGGTGCCGATTTCAGGGGGTTGGTCCCTCCACTAGAATTGCTTAAAAATTAGGGGACCACCGGGCTAAGTCGGACTTCCTCCCACTGGAGCCTATTAAAAATGGAAGACGCCCCTCTCTGCCCATCGCCTCCCTATCTGTGGAGGATCTGGCACCGCATGTGGTTGTCAGAGGGCATAATAGAAAAAAAATGATCGTGCACTGTTAGCTAAGGTTTATTAGATGCAAAATTTCAACTGTGTTGAAGATGGGGAAAATTGCGAAGAAATGGTTACCAACACTGATCCGGTCTTATAGAGTATGCTCAGTGGAACTTCAATAAAGGAGTGTAATAAGAATGCCTGGAATGCAGACTCCACATACAGGAGATCAACGTCACATTTACACCAACAAACCTAAACACAATTTATCCCCACATCACAGAGTTTCACTCATCGTAAAAAATATAATATCCAGATTCCTTTTTCCGGTGAAATAACTCCTTCCTGATAACTTTCAACTTTATTTTATATCCGATGCTAGGCTTCCGGAATTTACATTTCCAGGAACAAAGGCTCTTTATTGGGAATATCTCGAAAAGAGTGAGATTTATGAAATCTGGCTCACAGCAGAAAAGAAAAAAAGAATATAAAACCCGGGTACCTGAAGATTTTATTTTGTCTTCTACTGAAAGAGACACACGCAAAAAAATGGGTATTTTCACGTTACGGAGCGAACAATCCGAAAATAAAATGCCGTCTTGAGTGGAAGAAGCTTTGTTTACAAAAGTGTTTTACGAGGGAATAACGACAGTGAGACGTACTTTTGCGTGAAATTGCCATTTTCGTGTCCATATTCTGTAAAGTAAACGGAATAAATTCCTTTTTATAGCAACCTGCGCGTTTCCTTCTTGGGGGTATTTTTGTCGTTTCGTAACGATGTTACATAAATGCCATTTAATATTTTTTTCTCCTACATATTGGCATAGTAAGTAGATATGAGTTAAGCTTTTAACAAGTACGTAGTTTTCCTTACATTTTATTTTAACACATATTTCACCTTTCCCGCTTCTCTGAAATTAATTTTAGTGTCTAAGACAGACAATTTATCTGCAATGAACTGCCTTAAAACCGTGAACGTCAGCCTCGATGTTCCTCCAGAACGCGGAGATTCGGAGTTCACCAGAATTTAGGGCGTCGCCTGAAAGAAGTTCATTTCCAAATCCGTACCTTTCTCTGGGACTACGACCCAACAGATTTAACGTGCACGCTTGTCGCATGCACCTGGCGATCTTTGGTCAGCCTGGATTGTAGGTCAAGGCCTCATAGGCTTTTAGGGCGTTCGGCTCACGCGAAAAAATTATGCAGTTTTTATAATAGAAGAATTTGGGACAAAAAGGAGATAGCTCCTATGCTCAAATTGGTGGTAAATTATTTTTAAAAAAAGGGGGGGACTATACAAACCAACGTATTCATCTCTTGAGTGACAAAAGAAATAACGAAGCTTTTAATATGTTTTTTTTATTGCAAGGTACTTACTACATGTAACGGCAAACTCCCGTAAGATTGGTGCCATCATCTGTTTTGATGCAAATCCTTCCATTTTCATTCGAATTTTTTATTTCGAATATTTGAACAAATTCACGTAATTGGATACCGCCTACTTAATTGCTTACCTGCCCCTTTCACTGAAACACAAATGAAAATTTTTTATATGAAAAAATGTTTATTTAGAATATTTTGTTTAAATATGCATTTCATCAATTACGTATCGTTTTTCCGATGTGAGTTAACTTAGTTTATTTAGATTGGATGTGTTAACAGCTGATAATATAAAAAAACCATTTACTATTAGACATTATATTTTCATTAAGAAAGTGGCAACTTAGATTCTTTTCCAAATGCCACAAGTAAACAGATATCGGAACGTTAATTACCAAAATTGTTATATAATCGATTTTTTAGCCCAATTTATCTTTTTTTTTTTTCTCTCACTGCGGATAAAATCTCATTCAACTCCAACTAGCTCAAATAATACTGTTATTTGGGCAGTAAAATCTCTTTGTTGCTTTTATTTTTAGGATTGTGAGGGAGAGGGGGGGCAGTAATATCGATTTCTTACACAAGATGTAAGAATCCCAAAGGTATTACAGCATACCATTCCACAATTCTACAACATGTTTTCGAATATTCCGACTTTCATTATGCGGCATGTAGAATCCAATGATAAAATACAAAAAAAAAATACTAGAAGCTTTTTACGCACGATTTGTGAAAGCGAAATTGTTGGAGCTTTAAGGCATGGTTTATGAGAAACAAATGTGATGCTGTGCAAGAATTTATATCACTGTGTGTAATAAATTTATATCACTGTGTGAATTTATATTACTGTATGTGAATTTATATCACTGTGTGTGAATTTATATATGTGTGTAATAATAAAATAAACTTTTCTAATTTAATCTAATTTAATTTAATGTTATTTGAAAAAGCCTTCTTTAATCTCGGTTACTCTTACTGTAAAGTTTGTTTCTCGGCCATACTAATATTACGCTTGGAGATGATTTTTGGAGTTCGATAAGGAGTAAAATTGTTGATTTAGCAGTATTTGCAGTTTTCTGTGGTTTCCCTACGGCGCGCTTTTGGAACTCCTGGGTAAGCAGGTATTTCTCATGTCTTGATTGACAATCAAGTTAACTAATTACGTTTGAGAGTAACGCCTTCGCGATCGTGCTGCGCCCTGCCAGCAGATGTAGTAACTAGTGGAGTATTTAAGCAAGAGCACGAAAATTTCGGGAGCTTTTTCAGGAGCTTGAAGCTTTAATCTTGTTTGGAGCTGTTCGCGATCACAAAGAGAAAGATAGCCCCTGAGCTAAAAGGTCGCCGGCCTGACTCCTGCCCTCTGTCCGAACTTTGAAATAAACTATTCAACCTAGAACCCCAATGGATTTGTGTCGATCATGTGTCGATCATAATAAATTCAGGAATACATATGGCGAAAAGTAGGTATTTTTAGACTGACTTAAGCTATGAAGTTATTTGCAGATGTCACCACTACAAGATCACACAGATAAAATTAAACAATTAAATGTTTGAACAGTCAAATAAGTAGTAGTAAGAATTCAATAGTTTTTTTGATTGTTTGTGTGTGCGTGTGTAAAATACAAATAGTCACCATTAAACAACTTTTGTCGAAAAATTGACTGTTTGTCCCTCCAATAATTTATTCACATTTAAGCTTACTTGTTTTGCAATTTAATAAAATTAACACACTATGCGCCGGTCACATGTTATTCCTTTTTTCTTGAGCTAATTATGGAAGGCTAAGAGGGAAGAGTTCCGCCCTCCTAATGAAAGTTAACGCCCACGGTGAAACAGTTTGCTTCACAATTGCAAGCATTAGCGTAAATTGACATGTAACAATGGGGGAGGGGGGGGGATATTTTCTACTCTAGAAAATATTTTTTTTAATAGGTAATATATGAATTTTCTCGATTTTTTTTTATGGGGGTGGGGGCAATTGCACTTTCTTGCCTTATTAAGTTACGTCTATGGAAATGGCAATAAACATTCGAAATTAAATAAAGTAAGATCAGTTTATTTACATAAAAAATAGAGTTTTGAAAAATGACCCTTTGTGTGTGTTTAGATAGCCCCAATGGATGGGCATATTACTGGCACGATATTCGCAAAGAACCGAAAACTTTTCTCAGCAGACAGCAAGGAGGGGGTTCACTCATGGTATGGGGAGCATTTTCCTATAATGAAACTACCTATATTGTTTTTTAAAGTTCGTTAGTGTTCCGAAGATTATCAGAAAATGCTTGAAGTACAGTTACTCCCATTCTGAAAGTTGCTAGGAGAGCACAAATGGATATATCAGCAAGACAATTTCTCCATTCACGTCTCAAACACCACAATGCAGTGGTTTAGACGAAACCAAGTAGCTGTTTTGGACTGTCCAGACCTAAGTCATGACCTGAACCCAGTGGAGAACTTTTGAGGAATATTAGCTAGAGACGTATATGCTAATGGGTGTCAATTTGCAACAGTTTAAGATCTAATGTTGCAAATTGAAAGAAGTTGGTTTTCTCTAAAGCCAGAATCTCTTCAAACTCTTATTTCGAGTATGCCTGATCGAGTTTTTGCAGTGATTAGAAAAAATGGCTCAAAAATTTGAATGTTAAAGAAAAAAAAATGAGTTGTCTATAAACTTTTGGGACACTAAATTTTCATTTTTAGTTTTTATCGCAAAGCCTGCGATTGTGTGATATTATTTTTGTGTAGTATTATTATTGTCTTGATGTTAATTATAATTAAAAATGCTTTTTGAAATATTTATTCACCTTTTTCAATCACAAAATGGAAAAAAGCTATATTAGGCAAGTTGGAGTGTATAGGCTGATTATTTTACCAACTATGCGAAAAATTCCAGAGCTGGGGCTCGAACCCAGGACTACCGCTAACGTGCGGGTGCTCTACCACTGAGCTACTCTGGGACGATACCCAGATGAAATTAACTTAAGCGGTAGTCCTGGGTTCGAGCCCCAGCTCTGGAATTTTTCGCATAGTTGGTAAAATAATCAGCCTATACACTCCAACTTGCCTAATATACTTGAAAGGTTGATATATTCACTTTCTAAAAACGTATGGAAAAAAGCTGTTGTCTATAAACTTTTGGGACGCACTGTACTTCAAGTCCCTGTTTGATGCGCCATAAAAAAATCGCCAGCTTAGATTGTTTCTGAATCCTAATATTGGCTCATCACATTATATTGTCACATGAACACAGATTACCTAGGTTGCCACATTTTGCATAAAGAACAATAAGGTATAAGGCAGCGAAGCAAGAAGCCTTGGTGGCTAGTATTTAGTATTTCTTTTGCGAACTTTAGGCATATGTTTACACAATAATGTATTTTAATGTAATGCTTTTACATAAAACTTATATTTTATGGAGTTCTATCGCATGGTATCTCTTTCATAGTAGTCTCCAACAAGAAGTTCTGGTTTTCGACTACGTGTGACGTAAAAATCATTAGTATGGCGTCTTCCGCGCTTGACTTTCCTGCTTGAATATTCGTTACAACCTTTTACTCTTCACAGTGCTGCAATATATGTAATTTGCCATTAAGCCTTCCCTCTTTATCTGAGGACTATATGATCTTCCTGTTTTTTAAGACGCTCCATCACGAAAATCATTCCACCAGTTTCAAAACATAAATAATTGCTGATAAATCAAAGTCGAAAGTTCACTTAACCCATTCATTCCATTAGAGTTATACAAAAACTCGAATTTAATAACTTTCTTTAATTTTGAAAATCGGGGTTTTCGGGAAGCAGAAATCTGGTTAAAATACATTTCGAGAACTCAAAGCTGTCACTCAGAAAGGGACCTGTCGCAGAGGAGCGAGGCTTATCTAAATGCTCTATAAGATTAGAGAATGGTTCCTTTGGTGCAGTACAGTATGCCACGAATTTTCGGAGCAACCCGCTGTTCTGGAGTTTAAAATAGTTCCAAATTCGTATTCTACGCTTCAAATAGCTAAATTTTACCTTTTGTTGCATCATAATCGGCCAACTAAAACCGGAGATACGGACGTTTCGGCTTCCCCATTCATTTGTATGCAGTTTCTAGAAATCTAGAGAAATATTGGTCGTAGACCTTCGGTAACTTCACTTTTGGAAACTTATTTTCAGAGCCAAATTTGGCGATATTTCGCCAACATTCGCCACGCTTGGTGACATTTTGATCATTTGGCGCGATTTTCCCAAAGGGGCTTCTAAATTTTCTGCATTACCATGCATAATAGACCAATATTTCTCTTCTATGACGTAATCAAAATTCCCGCTTTATGTGGAATCTTCGAGAAATACATTCTTCTGGAAGCTTCTTGTAGCTTCTGCGTCACCTATAAATACAAGCATTCAGAGGCTCAGTTCAGTGTGAGTTGAGCTCCCGTAGAGAGAGTTTGCTGTATTACGCTTTGTACAGAAGCTGTGTTTTGGCTTGCTTTCGAAGCTGTTTTTTAAGTGCTGTGTGTAAATTCTTCTTTGCTGTATCTTAAGAGATTGTGCAAGATATCCCTTGTATACTTACACTGAATTTTGCCGGTGGAAATGTTTTATTTTGTGTGAAAAATACGACATCTTTGAGAGCTTCGGTACTGAGTGGACTGTTATAAACGAACTACTGGCCGTAAGTGCCTGTGAATTTTGTACAGTTGATTCATCGACTAAGTTCTAGAAGCAATAAAGCTGTGTTCCATCCTGACAAGTGGACTCTTTAATAGAACTTTCTACACCAACTGGACTTTAGAACGACGAATCCAGGAAACTGGCAGAGTATTCTGCAACAAGTACAACTTTGGTGGTTCAAAGTAAACATAAGGATTAAAATAATACGATCGTATAAAATTGTATTGTAACCCGAAAACGTTAAAAAAATACAAAAAAGTTAATAATGTACAAATGCATCATTGAAAAGCACTCATGCAATAAATGAAACCCGATTGCATTTTAAACGCTGCAAAATTTTCGCTCCATTAATCAGCTGTAATATAAGTTTTCAGCATTGTTCTCGTAATATATCTCTAACGACAGCGCGACTTCTATGAGCGTTCTTGCGAATTGCGAAATTCCTTTCACATTCAGGCGAACTAAAAATAAAAATGACGAAATAACCCAAGGCAATCAAAATATAGCTGTAAAAGTGATATTCCTCCAGGCATTCAACGAAATAAATGTTTCATACAAAAACGTAAAATCAAAAAGAGCTTTTGTGAGACTAAAAAAAAGGAAAAAAAAGAAATAAAAAAAAGGAAAGAAATCTTAACCTATTGTTGTGATAGGGCACAAAATAGAAGACTTATATTTATTTGTTCGAAATAAAAATTAAAAGCAAGAGATGAAAGTGCTTTCTTATAAGTAGATTGCTTTTGTTGCTTAAGAGCTTTTCTGTTAGCTATAAGTGTTTGAGTATCCTTTTAGTGTGTTCTGCAGTAAACAATACTATATTTACATGCAGCAAAAAAAAATTTACTTGAGAGAAAGCACTGTCGTACAGCTGTTTTATCTTCATTTAGAAACCGCTTTAGAGTACCTGGCTTCAAAGCCCCTTAACCTTGATTAGGGATTGATGCGAGACGTGGCAGAGATTTATAGTTCTTTGCGAGAAGAGACGAAGCTTTTAGGCTGTTTTGCGAGACGCCTATTTTTCGCATCGCGTCCATCCCTACCGGGGACCATGCTAAAAGGGGGGGTAACACTCGCAAAATTCTCTTAAACTTGGCAAAATTAGATACTTGGTTGGCAAACTTGTAAAAAAATTTTAATGAAAACTATAATTTGCTTTCTATTTCTGGCACACCTGACAAAATTACGCAATCTCGGTTGGCAAAAGAAAAAAGTTGGAAATATAGTTTATAAAAAAATAAATAAGTTCGTAAAAACCGATATTTGACTTGGCAGTTTATAGACATCCCCTTCCCAATCTAAAAAATGTCTTAGCAATGGCTCTGATCCCTACCTCATACATAAGTTAGGTGAGTTGAATGAGAGTATAGATTGGCAAGTAGAATGAGAAATGACAGCATAAGAATGGTAAACAGGAAATTAAAGAAAAATTAACACCTTTCAGGAGAAGAAAAATTGTTTATACTGTGACGTTGTCCGAACAATATTACGAACAATTAGTAATACAGATATACATCTGTATAAGGGGAAAGAAAAAGGGAGCAGAATAAAAGGGAAGAAAGAGGGAGAAAAGGGAGCAGATATACATCTGCTCCCTTTTCTTAACCGTCAATACTTGAATCTCTCCGATAACCTTTGATCTGGGCAGTATCGTAAAGTCTTCAAAAAGAAGCTATAGATCTTTGACAATGTGTTGTTCTGACGTTATAGAACGAATAAATCATTGAGTGTTTCAAGGGCTCTACAGAATTAGACACTTGGGCGACGTGAGGAATCTCATAACTTTCGAACACCTACTTCAAGAATCGACGTGATCGAAATCCACTTGAGATTCCAGCCCAGAGCCGAGATCAGTTGCTCAAGACACAGGAGATCGGTTTCAGAAAGTGACCAGTGCAGAGGTCCTTTCCTGTGGTTTTATCCGGTACGGCCAGAATTTTACCCGAATCCGCCATCTGACAGTATATTTTTTCCAACTCTTTTATGTATTTCTATATGCCGTCTAATAAAGTTTTTTGTGCGAGCAAAAGGGCTCCATTTCTTTATTTATGACGTCGCAATACACTATTTCTTGAATTAACGGAAGTTTTCCTATCAGCAGTGCCCACGTAATATCTCCGTTTGACGCAAATCCGTTTCTTTTTTTCTCCTGTCAATTGAAAAAACTTCTTTAAATTCAACGAATTTTTCCCCCTTCTTCAGATTTCGGAAAGAACTCACAGAAATATTATGTTTCCATAGGGTAGGGAAATAATTTTTTGAAAATTGAGGGATAAATTAGAGTATAAAGACGAGTTTTTCTGAGAGTGATCTTTATGCAGTAGCATCGGGGTTTCTCCAAGTCCTCGGAACAATGATTTTATAGATGGGAGAGATCTGATTGATATTTTTACATTTGAGAGTTTCAATTTTAAAATAAAGTTTCCGAAGCTGTCTAGACCAAAAAAGTTTTATTTTAAAATTCCATTGATAATTTTCTCTATACCTTAAATGGATTTAAGCTGCTTGCAGATATCTGAGATTTTGTGATCGTCATCATTTATACTTGTTCAGAAATTGCAAGAGAGAGGTTTGTTTAAATTTATGGCTTGAGAGGTTTGGTTACTTTTAGAAGGAGATTTAGTGTTTGAATTACAGAGAAATCTGTGTAATCCTTATAATTTGCTGGATTGGAATCTTCACTGTTACATGCAGTAGGTAGAAAATTCTAGAAGAACTAGGATTTTCCAGATTAGATTTAAGACATGTGAGAAAGGTCACAGATGAAACATCTACGTTTTGCAAATCAATTTTTTTTTCAGCGACTGCATTGAATTGCTTTATTGGAGGGATTAAATTGTTTCAACATTAATTTTAAAAAATGGATGTTGGATTTGCATTTTTAATATATAGAGCACTTTAGTGCGTATTTAAACGATTACAGTGTTTCATAGATTTTTTAATTTTTTTTTTTTCATATTCAGTGTCTCGATATCGAATGGCTGAAACCTTGAAGTTTAATTTCAATGAGGTTTTACATCGTTTTAATTATTTTTATCTTTCGTAAACTATCAACGCTTCCTCGCATATTTCCATTCCTGATGGTTGACGGATAAGCGGAAATCATGTCAAAATTAAATTTAGGTTCTGTGGTGCACATTTATACTTGCTGACTGCTTCTCAGCCAAACAGTTACGAGCGTCGCTATTACAACAGTTTCTTTTCCATGCTCTGGGACTCTGCCACCATAGTATCGGAAAGCTTTCGGTAGCGAATATATCGAGCTTTCTCTTCTCATGACGTCACAATCCGAGAAATATCCGATATGTCCAAGCACGAGCCTATCGTCATTGTTTGACTGTCGTATTCCCTATCGGAAATAATGCTGTTTTTTTCAGACACGTTGGATGAAGGTGAAAACTTGCATTCCGGTATGAGAGTACAAGATGGATGCGTTTTTATAGTGTGTATCGTGGAGTGTCAAGTACTTCTACAAAAGGACCCCTCTCCCTAGCACGGTGGGTCGTCGAAAACCGGCTTTCACTCTTGATGGATGCCTCCAGAGTCTTCGAAAATTCTGAAGACAATGTCTTCGTCTAAGAAAAAGGGAAGATAGCCGTGTGTTTTGATTGGTTGATCGATCTGAATGTCGGGTGTATCTTTGCATGCACAAAAATACTCGCTTGTTTTATTCGACACTCATCATGCTAGCGTCAAAAGGAGCGTTGCGGCTATTTATCCGAAGTATTTGACTATCCGAGAGCAAGAAATAGCCGTCACGGATATTCTACGATACCATGGTGCTAAAGCGGCTGGTAGGATTCGAATAATCGGTACCCACACTCAAGCCCCTACTGAATTTGAATTTTTCAAGCCTTCACTTATTCCCGTTGCCAGGAATCGAATTCGGGAGTGATATGTCTGTATCCTGAATTATTTACCTTTCAGTCATCTAAATAGTTATCTAGAAACAAATACTGGAAGATTGCGGAGGTTATTGATTATCCAAATAATCCAGCACTCGTGTCTATGGACATATCACTACTAAAAGTATTTTCAATAAAGTTAAAATTTCTAAATCATTTTTGTTAATATGCTGTCAAATGATTCTTTCAGATATTATAACTTGCTAACAAATTAGAATCACAGATCGGAGTTTTCTAATCAGGTGACAGGAAATTTTTATTTTACCACCAAAAATTGTTTTTGTTTGAATAATTTACTGCATTATATATTTTTAGGTCGATTCACTTACTGCTTCACCGATTTTCCATTGTTCTTGCAAAAGAATGCCAGAGAACTTTCAGCATCCCCACTCAATTGCAAAATTCCTTTGATGTACTTTGTAGAAAAAGACAAAATATCCCCCGAGGTGCTGGCTATATTGCTATGAAAGTGATATACTGGAAAGTATACAGCGAAATAAATGTTTCATGAGTAAAGGCAAAAAAAAAAAAAAAAAAACAGTTTGCATCCATTACTTCTTAATAATGAAAAAAGTTTATGGATTTTTTAGTGCTCAAGTTGAAAGACATATGTTTGCATAAAATAAAATTAAAAGCCTGCACTCTTAGAGCTAGAGAGAATGTTGTATTATAAATCTTATTTTTCTGTAATGCGAGAAAGGTTTCCATACATTTCATACTTGTTCTCTAAGTTTGGAGACGTATAAGCTATTAAAAATTTAACCCTTTGAGGCGCAACCCTTTACCAATGCAGTAAAAAGGGCAGCCGTTGCCATCGCTCGACTTAACTACCAGCAAGATGGCGGACGATCGAAACGTTCATCGCGTGCCACAGATCTAGTGACCCTTTTTTGACGACAGCTGGCTGTGCGGCACAGCCAGCTGCCGTCAAAAAAGGGTGTCTAGATCTGTGGCACGCGATGAACGTTTCGATCGTCCGCCATCTTGCTGGTAGTTAAGTCGAGCGATAGCAACGGCTGCCCTTTTTTCAGCATTGGACAATCTATCCGGCTGTTCTTGCATTCTTCCATTTTTCAGCAGATGTCGGTGCTGTTAAAAATAATCGTGACAATTTTTTTACGGGAAATGACGTGCTAAAAAGTAAAGGATGCTCGTGGAGTTATGTCACCCGCAACTATATTTCATAGAAATCAAATCTATTCCTCGTGACTGGCAACAGTCAAAACGTCGGAGTTTGGTGTCCTCACGGCGGGGACATCGCGCGTTAAAGGGTTAAGAACGTGGTGATTATTGTTTGTTTGGATGAATGGCATGCAAATCCATACCGTTTGACCAATCGGCGTTAAATTTTGCTCAAGTACGTAAAAAGATACATACGAAATTGTGGTCTACTTTAAAAATCTGAAAGTCCAACTACTCTTCAAGTTTTAGCTACTCTTCGCTAATTTCAGCTGTATTGAATATAGAGTACGTATGAAACGTAAATCATTTGAGTGAGGCAAACTTTTGTATCGTAAGTGTAATGACGTCATTTTGATGTCACGTTAAGCTTTGGAAGGAAATTCTGATTCCAGTTCGTTGGAAATGGCTTCTCGAGATTACTCAGCATAATTTTTTTTTTCGCAAATAAAATTATTTTCTCTGCATGCAACATTGATATAAAGGGGGCTGTTCCCAGAAAAACGAAATCTTTCGAATGCGAAAGCTTCTTCCACATGATGACAAGAATACATTGAAAACGTGGATTTTCTTTGTGAGTGCGTTTCCCGGAATTTTTCGTAGGGAATTGGGTAAATTCATTTACTTTTTCATTTTCCGAGTTTAAGAAATCTAAAAAGGAAAGATATCAGTTTGATTGGAATGCTGAATTAAGAAATTAAGTAACAATAATGGATTAAAGGAAACCTTCACGTTGAAAATAGAATATGAAAATAATTATTTATCTTAAGCGAACAAAAATTAAATGCATTGAGTGTAATTTTCATTGATACGAGCACGGAGATATACTATAGGAGTGTGCACTCACTCTCCATAGCTGCTTGTTGAGATTTGTGGTAGACAAACTAAATTTCAATTATGTAAACATTGGAAATCTAGTAACGTGCAGCGATCCTAGCGGTGGAAGAATAAGACATTTTCCGCGCCGATTGCTTACTAGTTTTACATGTTTTTAATTTTTCAATCTAGCACGTGAACGACATTGTGAACGGGAGCACTAAATTTTAAGTGACTTTTTCGCTTTTGCTTATGGTTGCCTTAGAAACAAATGAATTTTTTAAAAAAGTAAGAAAAAATGTGCTATCTTAAGATGATTAAATTATTGAGTTTATATTTTTTAATGAGTACGTATATCATGGCTGAAGAAAAGAAATTTTCGTCTTCTACGGTGTATATTTACACCAGAAAATGGCTTTGAGTTCATTAGTGATGTTTTAAGTAACAAATATTTAATATTTTACTATGAGTTTAGCGGGAATTTAAAACTGTGTTAAAATTGATCGCCACATGAAATAAATGTAAATACTGTATGTTTGAGTGTAATCGTTATTATAAATATAAATACTTTTAAATATTGTCTTCTGTTTGATGGCTACACAGCAGTTACCGAGTGAGGTGTTGCACCATCTATAAACAACAACGGCGTTATCTCACTAAGATTTAACTTCGTGATTGATACGAATAAAAATTATTTTGTTGCCGAAAATTGCTTTTTTACATTTTTAAATATTAAATTAAAACAGCACTTGTGCTAGCCCTTAGTGTTAATCAAATTTCTCTCGTGTCGGATTTTTGAAATTTTTTTTTCATGGTGGAGATTCCAATTCTTAAGTATTAATCCACACATGGATTAACGTGAACGCTCTACGCCATTTTCTATGTCGAAAATTTTCAAAACGTCACTGATTCTGTTGACAGTACCAGGTAGCACTACACTGGTTAGATGAAAGCGCTTAGTGCGCACGTGCAGCTCTGGGTAATTTGGAAAATACGTTACCACACATGCGAAGGAAAGAAAATGCAAAATTGATACCATAAGCTTAATTCAGAGTGTTTTTAAACGTTATTGTTTTATTTGTGTGTGTCTTTGATATTAATACACGTATGTTTATATTTTCCGAATCTTAAGAACTCTAAAAATTACCTCAATTTTTGTTTCATAGTAGCCTTTAACAAATTGAGTAACGACATTGGATACTCTTGCTATCGTTACTAATTTTTAACGTTAAAACTTCAAATGCAATGAATTTATTCTTGGACATTTTTTTACATTATGCGTTGAAAAGTGCATTGGTAAGTTTATGCAAGGAGACTGACAAAAAAAAAATTCATCTCAATCGACATATATATGTGTATACATATATAAATGTGTGTGCGTATTTAATTTGTATCAGTCTCCATTCCCGTGCGAAAAACGGGTACTTCAGCCAGTAAAATATAAAAATAAATAGTTACAACAAGCAATTTCTTGCCTGCTTTCATTTCGTGACGAGTGAACAATAGGAAATAATTTCTCTTTAAATCAATATTATAATTTAAAACAATCATTACTAAAAGTAAAGAAAAGAGCCGCCTTATTCACAAAAAATATTTTCAGCGAAATTTTAAGGCTTCGGGACTTTGTTCTGAAGTACTACTATTGCATTCCTCTGGGGAAACGTTTTTCTGTGGGGGACAAAAATAAGTAAACAAATAACACGATTCAAATATTCAGTGCAAGAAACCTTGGACACTAAGAAAGAGAAGATCGTGTCGTTGCCATGGTGATATTCAGCATGAAATAAACATAGGAAGATGAGTACTTTTGTGTCAAAGAAGCAATTTTCTCAGGATCCTGTCAATTAAGAGTATCCGTTTTATTTTTGTTTGTAACGTGGACAGATTTTGGCACTCGTTGGGATAAACTATTTAATTCCCATAGGTTTTCTGAATATAAATCGCTAAAAAATTGTACAACTTTCGGAATAAGAAAAATATGCTCCTAAAAACCGTAGAGGGAAAACTGATTGACACTTGATAAATACTTTCATATGCATGAGTTGGCTGTCAAACAATATAAGTCAAAAATTTTAATTCTTCTAAGGAGGCAAATTTGAAACTTTAAAAGTGTTCTACATAAATTCAGAATTTAAATTTTCCAGGACTTTCCCTAGGAATTTTCACTAAAAAATGAGCTTTCTTGACCTGAAAAAATCCATTTTTAGTATCTTATTTTCCCCCATCCTTTTCTGTTCAGGGCTATATGTTAACTTACATAATAAGTTTTGGAAGTATCGTCGATTGAATTATCTCAGTTAAATTTGGGTTTACCATTTCTTCATCTTCCAATCGCATGTAACATTTGGCAGGCACTCATAGCTCATTCTGTAAACATGCCCGTTTATGCCGCCTTTTCAGGAACTGACTTTTTAGTTATAGCGATAACTGACGGATAAGCAATAACTTCCCATTTTTTACCCATCCGTAAAATTCCTCTAGAAATCGATTGTTTGGATGATCTACACTAGTGCAGTGCCGTAGCTAGGGGGTTCGCCAGGTGGGTAGCTATCTGGAGCACAAGTCTCAGGAATTGCAGACCAGTTTCCAGATGTATATTACTACTGACGGAAAATACTGCAGCAAGAAGGGTAAATAATCTGAATGTCAGGTAAGTACAGTTTTTCAATATTCGACCAAATAAATATGCCTTCCATCCGTAGCATTATTCTTTCATCCTTATTCATCCTGAATTAATGAGCATCATGCTAAAAGTAAGGTGTCTTTTCTTTTCTTACTAAATCGATGATGTAGAACGATTTTGTAATTGACTTTTTTCCCTTATTTTGGATAGTTTTTGAGATAAGAACGCTAACTCTAAATTTAGCCGTGAGGTGGCGCTCCAAACATTTTCCTTGTGTACCGCATGGCAGCTTTGCTCTACCGAGACCCCACTTTTATAACTATAGCTCTTGCCGTTCAGAAATTATTGGGTTGACAACGAACTTTGCGGGTACACTGTGTATATATATATATATATATATATATGTATGCATATATATATATATATATTAGGGTGTCCTTTATTTTTCAACTTTTAAATTTTTAAATGCTCACCCTCCAGTCTGGCTCCATTTGCTTCAAGATCGACCCATAAAAAATTTTGGGTCGCTAAACCGATTTTAACACGTGCCGACTTTGAGGGAGAATGTGAAAAATGAAATCCGTTATCAGAGCTTCAGTTTTGGAAGCGGAGCCATTCTGTCTGTTGGTTTGCACTTTTTCTTTTTTTTTTCACTCACGTGTAAGCATTGAGTAAAGAGTTACGTTTAAATCATAATATGTAATGTGCCATAGTAATCACTTTTTGCCAGCCATTCTGCAATTTTCTCTGGATGCACCTAGCTGTTACAGCTAAGTCTGTTCGTTCGTTTTATTTTAATGTTAAAAGTTAGCTTTCTGAAATTATGTCGCGAGAACTACGTAACGCAAAAGAATGTATGTTTCTTATCGGAGATATCCAACATCAAATTACTCGGAAGAAATTGCCATCGAGGAAACAAGTGTTATCTGTTTTATTTTATAACTTACGAGAAGTAAAATTAGATGTCAGTGAAAGTGCCAATTTAACAGTACGTGAATGTATAATCTTTTGGAGAAAACGAGAATTCCCACAAGACCCATACAGCATTGCGTAAAGAAACTGATTGACTTGTATTCGTCTTGTAGGACTCTTCAAAAGAATTAAAAAAAGCAACAGGGTATTTTTAAGAGACGTGAAAAGGAATTCGAAGACTCTTTGGACAATCTTTTTGATATTGCTCAAGCCGACGCATTTCAGCAGATAAAAATTGAAGAAGACAAATTATTTTTATTGAGACAGAGAGAGCCAGGACGTGTAGGTTATCTTGGAGATATAAATAAAAAACTTTCTGAAAAAGAAGAAGAGGCACGACAAAGATAGGAAAAAGAGGAGAAGGTTTTAGAGAGAGAGAAAAGGAAGAGACGAGAAAAGGCCAAACTTTCAGTCTCTACATCTTCTACTGTGAGTTATGTGTCCTCATCTGATGAATCAATTAGCGAATTATTCACTTCTGATGAAATGGATGATAATGACGTTTCTTGCCATTTTCCAGAGAGTACAAAAATCAGGTTTTGCAAAAAGAGGTACGAAAAACTTTACTACGCCAAAGTTAGTGGATTCATTAGATAGATGTCAGCTGAGTGTGAGAGATTCTGTTTACATTCTTAATGCAGTAATCGAAGCACTTGGCCTTAATACTGCAGAGCTTGTTATTAATAAATCATCGATTCATAGAATCCAGAAAATTAACAGAAAGAAATCTGCTGAATCCATATAAGTAGCATTTCAAAATGATATTCCACAAATCCTTTCAGTTCACTGGTATGGTAAGCTATTACCAGCATTAAATGTAAGAGATACGAAAGAAGAGAGACTACCAATTATTGCTTCATTTGGTGACAGAGAACAGCTCATTGGTGTTTCGAAATTACGAGCAAGCAAATGCTGTTTGGACTGCTTTAACTCACTGGGGTCTGAAAAATAATGTGCAGATTTTGTGTATGTGACACAACAGCTTCAAACACTGGCCGCTTTAATGGTGCATGTATTCGTTTAGAACAGAAACGGAACAGAGAAATGCTGTTTTTCCTATACCATAATCACATATACGAGTTAGTTTTACGAAGTGCATTTGAAAGTAAAATATGTGAGACATCAAAAAGTCCTGATATACCTTTTTTGAAAGACTTCAGAAAAAAATGGAAATGCATTAATACTGATAGTATGCAAAGTGGGAAAGATCAAGTGGAGCAACATTTCAATAAGACAGAAATTAATGAAATGTTAGTCATTTTGGAAAAGGAATTGAACAAGCAAATTCTGAGAGACGACTTTAAAGAACTCATTGAACTGTGCATAATGTTTTAGGGTGTAGATGCTGAAAAGAAGTTTAAAATTCATCATCCAGGTGCAATGCATCAAGCTCGGTGGATGGCAAGAGCAATTTATTCCTTAAAAATGTTTTTGTTCAGATCCCAACTTGCAATATCAGTCAAAGAAGAGAGTGCTTTAAGATCCATTTCATTATTCATTGCAACTGCGTATGTGATACCATGGCTTATGTGCAGTGAAGCTGTAAAAGCATCCAAACAAGATCTATGCTTTTTAAAATCCTTAAAATCTTACGAAAGGATTGACGAAACAATTTCAAGAGCAGCCTTAAAGAAATTTACACAGCACTTGTGATATTTATCAGAAGAACTGTCAGTTTTATCCCTTTTCTATGAAGATGCTGATGCACAAGTAAAATTGAAAATAGTTTCAAATCTAGATCGTGAGTGTCTACACATGGAAAAAAGATATATTCCTTCAGTGAAAGAAACAGCAGGCGAATTATTTGGCAAGTTTTATTATTGTTCCTATTTTTATTATTTAGGAATCCTAAATTTGTATTAACACTTTCTAATTCTGTTACTACTGTATTTTAGATAAGACATTAGAACGATTTTGTGTCCATTAAAAGCAGAAACTTTTTCTGTAGTCTTCGTATGGACACTTCTTTTTTGCAAGAATGTCCTTCAACTTGGGAAAATAATCAGTCATATTTGGAAGTCAAACAGAAGATTAGTGTACTGAAAGCAATTAATGACATTACTGAGAGAGGTGTTAAATTAATGCAGGACTTTAATCATTTATTAACTGCTGATGAAGAGCAAAAAAAAAAAAATTGTTCTTCGTTGCGTGCAAAATCATCCCAACTTATATTCAGACTGCAAAAAATATACTTTAAAAAGAAAATATCCGCACTAGTTTTAAGTTTTGCAGCATCAAGCATGCGATATTACTGATGTATATGAGTCGGTGTTTATTAAATATAATATTTAATTAATAATGCTTAATTCTTTATTTTTTCTAAATAGATCATATCATCCATTCTAATACTGAAAATTCTGGCTCAAGTCGGCAAATTCTGGCTCAAGTCGTTCAGTCCTATAGGCATTTCATCCTACAGGACTGAAACTTTACGCATTAGTTAATATGATCAAAAGGAAAATTTTTAGGGGGTGAGCAAAAAAATTTCAGTAAAAGAATTTTTTGACCCCAAATAAGGGACACTAATATATATACATATATATTGGGGAGAGCGGGGTACAGTGGGTGATTGAAGATTTTGTGGTTCAGTGAATAGTTTTCAAAAGATAAAATTATTTTAAGTAGGTAACAAACAATTTAACTCTGTGCAAAAAGTTAAACATTTCACTTTGATTGCAGAGGGAATCAAAACAGCAACAAAAAGTGCTTAAAAAAGGTGGTTTTTATTGTTAAAAAAATCCTTTTCTTAGCATTGAACTAAAATTAATTAGGATAACCAAGAGATCAGAAAACATAATACATTATTTTGATATATTCTGCTTTTAAAATATTTTTAGAATTAGAAATCGACCCACTGTACTCCCGTTTCCGCTACTATATAGTTCTCCTGGGGAAAAAAAAGAAATAAACAAACTTCGGTTATTTAGAAATCAGTTTATTATACAAAGGTAGGAATATAATAGTTAATAATGACCTACTAAAATTTTAGAAGTCTCATTAATTAATGAATCATTAGCAACTAAAGCTCGGAGTAATTATTATCAGTGTATCAAGAACATATAATACAGGTATATTTAAAACAACTATTGATATTAACGCCAGCTTTTCTTAATTTATACTTCCCATTAGCTAATGAATATATTCATTAGCATTTTTGTACAGTCAATCGGTTTCAGAATAGACTAGTGATGGGAAAACGAATTCTTTTAAGAATGAAATTCTCTTCATCCGAGTTCTTTTATGAATAGAATATTTTCAAGAATCGACTCGAATGATGCCATCCATAATTTTTCAATTTATGAAGCTATTTGTAAACCATCATGACAGCTTTTACTAAGGTTTTAAAAATAAAGAATAAGGAAAAATTTCAAAGCCTAAAAAGGTATGAGGGGCTCTGGTATAGGCATGGATGCGAGACGACTTTTTGCGTGACGAGACAGAGTTTAACATCTTTTTGCGAGACGAGACAAACATTTTAAACATTAAAATATAGGAATTTTGCGAGACGAGACAAAGCTTTTTGGCTATTTTGCGAGACACTTGTTTTTCGTCTCGCGTCCATCACAAGGCTTGCGTGATGCAATGTTCTTTCAAAACATCCATAATCTCATCAAAATTTTATGAACTTTACCTGTCTCTACTGCAAGTGCAGAGAGGTAATTTTGCATTATGAAAAGTGTTTGGAACATTAGTTCTATATAGAACAGTAAGGCGTTTTGACGACTACATTGCTCCTCGGGGCTCAAGCACGTACAAAATTGAAACGGTTTCAGTTACTTTTGTGAAAAAAAATTAAATATTTAGAAGAAAATTATAGAGAATAAAAGAGTAAAACTCGCTTAAGAGGTTTTCCAAGGGGATGAAAAGCAAAACCTTTTAAGCGGGAAAATTTCTTAAACAAGGGATTAATTTTTTTTTAAAAACAAAAACGTAATTTCAGTATAAATGATTAGGAAACATTTTTGGTATTATTAAAATATTATATAAATAATATACAGATTTACTTCAAAATTTAAATTGTTTTGCACATTTAAAAATTAGTTAATGAAGTAAAACAATATAGTTACTTAATCTCTTTATTAAATGTCTAAGAAAAAATGTTAAAGAAAAGATAATGAACCACTTTATTTAGATATACACGGCAGTGCTGAAGTCATCAATCCAATCACACTTTTAGAACGGATGACCATCGTGAAACATTCAGATGAGGAACTTCGAGAATCTTTCCTATGCAAACTTAGCCCGTACCCTCTCTTCTCAATGAGCATAGGATGAGGAAAAGAAAAACTCGAACTTGTAACAGACTTTTGCAGTGATTGAACAGACGTACTTCAAAGATGTGTCATGGATGGAGGGATTTTGTTGCAACGGATCAAATGGCGCAACTGCCAGTCATAGGCAGAATTTTTCCGAACTTGTGTTTTATATGTCAATCCAATCTTGCAAATATATAGTTTATATTTTTGATAGTACTCTGACGATGGTTTCAGATGGTTTGTGAAAGCATCAAGAGCATAGGACTACTCAGCACGAAGTGCACAAAGCAAATTATTTGCAATATTATTTCAAGAATCGAATGTGTCCATGGTCTCACAGCAGAGGTTCCTGGAAAACTGAAAAAATAAGAGCCGGTTGATATCTATTATAATGTAAAAATTTGATGATTTAATAATTGATTCACAATAAGTTGTGGAGGATTCAGATATGATGAAAACAATTCTCATGTTCGCACCTCAAATTAAAATATGACACTTATGGGGCAAAACCTTTTCTTGAGATTTTGGGGCTCTAATCCTCTATGTTGTTTAAACAAGCTCGTATATGTGACATCATACTGACTTCATCCGTATCCTACCAGAAAAAATGGTAACTTATCAAGTACGGATGAAATAAAAAAATGGGCAAACTTTGTTAGGGGTACGATGCGAATAAGTTTTGAAAGTTTGATAATAAAAAAATATAAAAAAAACTTCCTCACACGTCGATACATTTAGAGAAAAAAAATCATAATTCGAAAACAATCATGTTGTTGAGCCACAAACAAAAGCACTTTCTACAAAATTTTCAAAAGGTCTCGACACGAACTGCGGCGAAAAATAGAAATTTCCTGAATATTATCATAAAAGTTCCTAAAAGAAATCCGAAACATTTTTGAATAAAGTATACTTTGAAAACGGAATTATCTGAAAAGCAATCAATCAAAGCTGGGAAAAAACTGGACATGCTGAAAATCTTTCCAATAAATTTTATTGAATTAAATTTTTATCTCGAAGGCAATTGTTTCAGTTTTGTTTGCCTGTTGAGGAAAAGAAAATCGAAAATAATTAGGTGGTGAAAATCACAGTTGACAATATTGATCCCTTTTAAGCCTTTATCTTCAAACCCTTTTTTCTGTCAGAGAATAACCTCTTTAAATTTCAAATATTTGAATAATCACTTTAGTTCATGAGAATGTGCATCCGCTTTTACAAGTTGTTTATTTCCTGGATTATCAGTCAAAAAAATAAATACGATCACAATTGTCCTAAAACTATAATAATTCAGTATTTTTAAATATGATTTCCCAGAGCCCTGAAAAACAGACATTTTTAGTACCTATCGCGTAAGAAAATTCTCATTACAAAGATACAACACACATCTTCATCTATAACCGTATTCCAATGCCCACAACAGATTCCAATACTAATCTGTTTCAGAAGAGTAATATGTTCTACCACATCAGGGAGTTTAAGAAAAGGGGGGGTGAGGGCTCTCACACAATATTCCTGTAACGTTACAAGACATGACGGTTAGAAGAGCGAGTGACCAAAGAACGTATAAGGGGAGAAGAAGTGAAGCTTTCGTTTACTCTATGCTAAAGACCGTAACCTATGCGAGGGCACTGCTGGAAAGTTGCTTTACAGGGTGAAGTTTTGGTGTGGCATAATGGAAGCACTTGGCATGAATGCTTCAGCGCTAGCAAGCCAAATCTCGCTTATCTTTCAGTTTAGGAATCAACTTGTGTGATTACAGTCTATTATTCACCAGGAAATAAAACATGTAAAAATCATTGCATGAATTCAGATAATTAACCTGTTGGGGCAGGGACAAAGAACGTATAAGGAGAGAAGAACGCGATATGAGAACAAAAGGAAGAAAAATTCTTTGCATTCGCGTCATCTGAAAAACCTGTTGCCGCGCTGCAGGACAAGGTTGCTAATTGTTGGATGCAAAAATGAATTCTCCGTGTTTGGCGTAATTCATCCTACACTTTATTTTTCTGCAAAGTAATAGTCATCATGCGAGCTTCCTTTCATTGCCTTAAGATGGCGCCAGTTACGACCGACGTTTCGAAGCTTCATTTCCTCTCCCCTTCCAAGTTCTTTGGAGAGACGTTCCATTTAAATGAATTATAATTATTGAATTCCAAAATTGAAATTTTTATTTATTTGTTAAAGCTTGAGTTCGATAATTTTGCAATAAAATATTATTGCATTTACGTAGTCGAAGTTTATTTCACAAGTGAATCACGACTGGCTATCACTCGACTGTTTTGGGGACTAGTATTTGGTACTATTTGGTAACAGCGATTAGAAACCGTTTCCACAGCCGCTAACGGAGGTAAATTCTCAAGTGTCGTTACGTAAAGAAGATAATTCCGTTTCCACTTGCTTCGTTAACTTCTGTAAAGTCGTATGTTTCCTCCAAAGGTTATTAGCAATTTAAAGTATGCGTCTTTAAACTTGTATTTTCAGCGCACTTTACAGTTTCTCATTACTCTCATTATACAGTGTGCACGCTAAAGTCCGTTGTCACCCCAATAATTCAAATGTTAATAACATAAATCAACACATATTTACAACAATTACAGTATATATTTATCCATCCACTGTCTCTTTATTCAGAAATTTATCACATTTTGAAATAATAAAAGTATTTGACCTAAAATATTTTTTCAAAGCGGAAGTCTTGAAAGTTATTATCGGTACTTTTTTTTTCTATATATACATTTTTTAAAATCTATTAATTTTGGATAGCTTTAAAGTAAGAAAACGCAACTTTTACTCTGAAAGCAATTTTAAATTTTGTAAATATTTATATCATTACACGTGAGCGTTTGTTCATCAAAATTGGAATATTTATATTTTCCCTGAATAAATATTTCAGTGATGAAAATATAGCAATACAGCTATGTAAATTAGTTTTGCGAAATGACTAAAGAAAAAATAAGTAACTTTATACTGCCATCTTTAATCTTTCCTGTCTTATAAAATTGTGACATAATCACAAAATTTGTCAGCGTCGAAAAATTGAAAGATTAAGTACCCTGATAACAACTTTCCTCTATTAGCATTTAATTTCCATAATTAAAAAAACTCTTCAAACAATGAACGCTTAAGAACGTATTATGTACGGCTAAAAGAGCTTTATCAAGAGAGATTTCTAAAAATTTATTTTGCATTAGCATATTCTTCATGTTTAGCTACACTACGTATTAAATGTGAAATCACATTATGCAATAAAATGTCCCTGAAAGGTAGAAATGTAATCGATTCTCAAAAATTCGAAGAGTTTTTGATGAAGGACTTTCACAGAAGTCCTGGTCTTACACGTGTTAAAGTTGTTATCTTATCTGACACCGTTGCAGAAATTTACATTTGTATAAATATAACAATCTTTTTTTTTTTCTGTGAAGGAAAGATTTTTTTTTGTGTGCATATTACTAGCTTTCTAATTTTATTTTGCCAATTTTTAAAATTTAAGCAACTGTTTCACTTTCACACTAATATATATATATATATATATATACAGGGTGGCCGTAGCAATTTGTTCAAAATTTAAGGTAGGGTACATGGAAGAGAAAACCGAGTACTGTAGTTCACTCATAAACCCTACAAAGGCTGAATGAAATTGAGGTTGGCGGATTGATTACAGTTCGTGAGATGTTCCACTTCATGATGATGCTCATCTAATCGTGTTTCATCGCAGCGAGCTATGTGCATGGGGTCGCTGTCATCTTGGAATAGAGAAAGTTCTCTAGGAAACAGATTATGAAGCATAGGGCAAATGATCTGCGACGATACTGCGATCATGCTCGACTTTGACCTTTCTCCTGAAGACACCGTGTGGTTCCAAGCCACACCAAGATATCACTCCTCAAACTAGGGGTCCTACCACGATGCTATCGGAGAATATCAGTGACTGACAGGTCTCACTCAAGGATAGTCAAATACTTCGGATAAATAGCCTCGACTCTCCTTTTGGTACTAGCACGATGAGTGCCGAATACATTTTTGCACCTGTTAGGTCTTTGTAGACACTGGGACCGATCAACCAATCAAAACACACGGATTTCTCCCCTTTTTCTTGAACGAAGGCATTGTCTTCAGAATTTTCGCGGGGTTGGGGGCATCCGTAAAAGATGGGGTGTGCTTTTTGACAGGCAGGGAAACTCAAGCTTTAAAAGGAAAGGTTTTTTTTGTGGCATCGCTTAACACTCCATAATACACACAATACAAACCCAACATCTATTCTCCGTCGCATCGGTATGCAAGTTTTCGCCTTCATCTGATGTGTCGGAAAATAACAACAATCTTTCCGGCAGTGAATCCGACATCGGAACGATTTCGACAGGTTCGTAATAGCACATACAGATGTTTTCTCGGATTGTGACACCATGAGTTGGGAAGGCTTCATTTATCCGGTACGTAAAGCTTTCCGATGACATCGTGGTTGTACCCGCTGGACAGATCCTTCTTCAGGCTTCACGACAGGAACCCGACAGACAAAATGAAATGGTCTCCTGCTGTTGGCAAACGAACACACGTCCAATGGACTGAAACAATATAAATGATGATTCGTCGTACCAGATTACATGTTCCCATTGTTGCTATGTGTTCAGTTTTGGTGGTTTTGGCACTATTTTCATCGTTTCCTTAGCATTCTGCGGTGAAATTAACGATTTTGGTATTCTTACTCTGTCAAGAATTCGAGCAGCATACAGCTCCCGTCGAATAGTTTTGGTGGATACGAGGTTCTGGAGATGTATGTTCATCTTGTAGGTAATCTGCGGCAGAACGGTAATGCATTTTTGGCCGACTATTCTTTACAAGGTTCACCTATTCTGGTAGATCGACTTTCGCCGAATGTTCTTCGCAGAGGACGTTTCTCTGACGGATGGTCAAGTTGAAGGGCTGATGATCAAGTTCCTGGGCCTTAGTACATTAGGTATACCGAAAAGTAATGCCATTTTTTTGTATGTCAGTATTTATCCTAGCCAAAACTACTGCAGCCAATTAAGAAATGTAGCACGTATGTGAGTTTTTAAGCGGAGGTGCTAGATTGGGCAGCATTTTTCAAAATTTATGATTAATGGGGGATAGGGGGTAAAAACGTTCTTTTCACATATCCTGCGTGATCTCAAAGAAAGAAGCGATATCCATAAAATTCTTGCTGAAAAATACTACGAATACCTAAAAATCGATTTCAGAACATTTCAAATATAATCCTCAAAGGAGGGTAAAACGGGAGGGGGGGGGGTTTCTTGAACGAAAAATAAAAACTATAAAATTCTCGCTTTCAAATTTAACAAATACGAGTCCTATGCTTAGCCATAGCATGTTTGTAGTTCAATATACAGCATCACGGTTACCGGAATGTGTTGTCATTTGTAGCATATCGACGCTGTTTAGACAGCAGCAGTCGGCTCGGCCGGAGGAGCCGGCTCTCACCCAGTTTCTGGGTTTCGTTGAGATGAAGACCGGCCGCCCGCTTCTGGAGCGTGTAGTCGGGCCAAGGAAGGAAGTCTTGCGGCTTCTACATCTTTTATTTTAGCAGCTTTAATTACAGATTCCTTTAACAGTTGCGGCCACGAAAAAAAAAAGCGATAGCTTTCCAGGCTGTACTAGCTGTTTTATTAAAACTTTTGAGATCGTGTCCCATGACCCGTGCTCATTGCAATAATTGGTTAATCCCTAATCTGGACTGCGATTTTCTCATGGATTGTGTGTCTTTTAAAGCGCCAAATTGACTGGGCGCGGGGACCATTTATAAGATGACAAAGGAATTGCAAGGGACTGTGTAGTAGATGCGGAACTAAGCAGTTTTAGATAGAGAATTCTTTTTGTTCCCAACCACGCATTTAAAAAACTTTTTAGTACTTTGAAATTTTAACACGTTTTTGATTTCGTATGTTATATATATTACATAAACTTTCTAGACACCAGTTTATGAATACCGCATTTAGAGAAGAACCAGACAGGCAGGGAAATCAAAGTCATAAAACTGTCGTAAAAAGAACACCGCAAAAAACAAATGGCATTGGAACTTAATACAAAAGATAACTCATATCCCTTAATGCTTACAAAGACGTTCCGCCTTTTCTTTTTTAAAGACAGTTTTAACTGTTTCATACATCTTAAATTTCTCTAACATAAGAATGAGATAAACAAAGATATGCAAATCCACACCCACCGAGGGAATTACATTCGAATGTTCACCTTAACAAATAAAATATTTGGTGGAAAGGCCGTCAAATCTCCAAAAAATAATCTTTTATTATCCCCTGTTTTATTCAAAAGAGTTCAAGTGCTTCACTTGTGTATATCGATGCGAATAACAACTACATCGGGAATTTATGGACTTCTAGTTTTTCCCAAAAGGATGTGGCGGCTGCATATATTTCGTGCAATAAAATCGTTTTGTATATGCAAACCGAAAAACAAACATGGTTTATGTCGGACATTTTACTTGTGTTTATTCGTTGAGTTTTTATGTTCAGTTTTATTTAACCGAATTTCTTTTCATTTTTGTTTTTTTTCTTTGCATTGTTCTGTAAAATGTGTTGTTATGACAGCAAGGGAAGTGCATGAAATCTCAACGCATGGGACAGTGAAATAAATTTCAAAGCATGTGACAAATTTGCAGAAAATGTACAATCAACACCTTTAGCTGAATGAAAGGCTGGGCGTTCCATTTCCAATTTCTTACACGGTTTTATTACCTTCATCTATATGTACGTATCAGTGTCTTGTAATCTAGTAATTTATTTTTCTTTTCTTCAATCTTGTAATTTATTTTTCATCCACTTTCAGACATCGAATTAATTTGAAATTTTGCAGGACTATAAAGAATAGATGACAATATTAATAACTTTGAAAATGGTGTGCATAGCAGTTATACAGTTTTTTTTTTTTTTTTTTTTTTTTTTTTTTTTTTTTTTTTTTTTTACAGGAGCACGCACAAGAACTCTAATACATTACTCTGTATGGGCAGTCATTGTTTAAAGCTTAATTTAGAGACACTCATCTGTTTCAAAGAAAGCAAAATTGATTGATGCTATTAATGATTGCAAAATAAGGTTTGTGCATGTAGCATTTATAAAATTTTACAGGAGCATTCAAAAGATCTCCAACTCAATACAGTCTACGGCAGTTTAGACACATTTACCTATTGCAAGCACAATGCAATAAGTATACAGACGTTTATAAAGGTTTATTTTTAATTTTGGGATGAAAGTAATATTTAAAGTTCTTTTACAGGGTCTCAAAAAAATTATAGTGATGCACTTTTTTAACAAGCTTTTATTAATTTCATCTGCATGTATTGGATGAATGTAATATAATACAGGGTGTCCGAAAAATCCTTGCCACATTTTAAAAATTCACAAAAAAGCAACAAATTGTTGTATGAATGTGCGGTTCGCAAAATAATGCTTCACAGAATCAAGACTTTATTTTTCCATCTTAAAAAAAAAAAAACTACTTCCAAAATATGTTCATAGATAGCGCTGTATCTATAGTTTTCAGTAATGAGAGTCAATAGGTATTTTTCGTGAGTTTCAAACAGTACTGACGGTGCGGGAATATTCTATGGTGACTGCGATTGAGAAAGCATATTGTGTAGGTTGATACTTCGTATCAAAATCCATAACTACACTTCAGAGAAAGTTTCGTTACATGTTTAAGAAAAACCACAATCCATGCTAGCTTGGACATGGGATGAACTTGACTACCGTTTAGATGTGGTTCGAGCAACAAAAGGTACACACATTGAACTCTGGTAACGAAAGGTATTGCTTTTTGTTTAATAAAATGATTAAGCACCTTACATTACGGTTTTTTTTCTTAGTGTGACAGTACACGCCACCTATGAACACAATTCGAAAGTAATTTTTTTTTTTACGATGTCAAAAAATTTCGTGACCCTATGAAGTATTATTGTGCAAACCGCATATTCATACGACAATTTTTTGCTTTTCTATGAATTTCTTAAATGTATTAAAGACTTTTCGGACGCCCTGTATTTTATTAAATTTTCACCGCTTCCAAATATCTAATTAATTTGAAATTTTGCAGATTAAAGAGTTGATAAGAATACAATAATATTGAAAGCACACACAGAAAAGCATACGTTCTATGGGTAGTGTTTGTTTAAAGTGTGTGTTAGATATTTAACTGTTTCAAACAAACCGAAATTGATATTGATAAGGATTACAAAATAAGGCCTTCCTTTGAATAAAGTATGTGTGGCATGTATAGTTTTTTTTCTTCTTTTTTTCAGGAAGCATCCAAAATGATTCCAATACATTACGGTCAAAAACAATTTAGACACATTAATCTAGTATTTCAATCAGAATAACAAACTAATGAGCGTTTATAGAGTTTATTATTCAGTTTAAAGATGGAAATAATATTTAAAGATTTTTACAGGATCTGGCAAAATTGCATCACTAGTGATATAGAGCTTTTACTTCCAAAATATCACCAAATATAAGGGCAATACATCTCCAAATTTGAGGCAATAAAAGTCAGTTGTGTATGAAAGTTTTTGCAATTCATGCGTTTGGCATGAATTATATTTCTTGTTCTATTTAGTATATAGAGCCTGCCTAATTTTTGTTTCTTAGTTAAATTTATGACTAAGAAATTAAAATAAATTATAGTTTAAACCCCCCCCCAAAAAAAAACACGCTTTTAAAGCAATATCATCTAAAAAATCAAAATAATCTTTAATGTAATGATTTTGTGAATGCTTGATTAATTGATATCCAATTAACAAAAGTTCAAATTTTCGGGTGGTTTATTAACATATTAACTTGAAACTACTGTTTTTCCTGCATAGCATACCCTATACTACTTTGGTACAGTCGTCTCAGTTCGGCAGTTATCTAATTGCAATAAATATGACGCACCCGAAATCGATCGAAACCCTGTTATATATTTTAACAAAAATAAATAAGTAATTTGAAATTCCAGTATAGCATTTCCCATACTAGTTTTGGCGGAGACGTTTCAGTTCGGCAGATTTCTAATTGTAATAAATATAACGCACGCGAAATCGATCGAAACCTTGTTACATATTCTAACAAAAATAAATTAGTAAATGAATGAAAGTAAAGTAAAAAAACCTTCAAGAAACCTGCATTTTTAATTCTTCGAAAAATATTTCGAATGTAAGTCTTAAAATGAAATTCAAAAAGCTTTTAAAACATGCGAAATATAATTTGATCGGGAAAAAAACCCCGAAAAGCTCTCATTAGAAATCTGCAGTTGTATTTCCGTCAAATCTCAAAGGTACATTTTTTATTATCGACGGTTTTATTCAAATTGCATGAGACAATTTAGAGACATAATCCAATGGAAATTGCATCACACTCTTTCGGACAGTTATTCAAGAAATTTCTGCCAAAGCATATTTTTGCATTTCAAAATATTTTCCAACTTTTATTTCATCGCAAACAATGCATTGATCTTGCGCAACTTTCTATTACAAGGATCAAATTATACTAATATGTGCGTTCGGATTTGTACGATCTAACTCTGTGGAGAATGAAAGTTAAATTAATGCATTATTTCTTTTTTCTTCAACTTTTATGTATCCTCACTTTGAATTTGAAATACATTTTTGTCTAAGTAAACAAGTTCCAAAACGTTCGAAGTTTTTAAACTTATCATTATCATCTTGTAAACAAACATAGAAATTTCGGTGGGGGTCATCCTTAAATATATCGTCCTTGACCACGAGATATGATTTGTTTCGCTCTCTGTAACTTTTGAAATACTAAATGAAGTCTAAGAGAAATAATTTAACCAAAGAAATACTCGTTATATTATTTCCTTGCTAGAAACTCTGAACGTTTAATTTTCTCTTCCAAGCAATGCAATATTGACAGTTTTTCCGAAAGACTGGTATGTAATACGTAAATAAATTCATTTTATAAGTAGTACATGTTTATAAGTTCATATTACAAATTTAGAATAAACACGTAAATAAATTCTTTTTATACGTAGTAAATGTTTATAAGTTCATATTACAAATTTAGAATAAATAATTAACTAATAATAATTTAGAAATTAATTAATTTTATTTATAAATTTTATCAGTCTTCTTATTTAATAATTTCTTTCCGAGTATGAGGGTGACATCAGGTGACATACCCTCTTTGGTTCGAATAATCTTCGCTACATATAAAAAAATAGCTGCTTATTAAAATCAATTTAGCTCGGAACGAATAGGATTTTACTAAGCAACGGGTACTATACATTACCAAACAAAGCAAGTAATGAACTTCTACCTCACATGTATGTTTGGCACATGCTGACAGTGGCTTCATTCGACATTATATGTATAAGAATTTATCGCAGAGTATTATCTTGATCAATATGCAGTTAATTTATAAATACAGGTTAGCAGCTAGCAAAAACATGTAGAATTGTTCTTATAATTCATTATTTTTAATGGCAAAATTGTATCTCATCTAATCTCTTCAGTTTTTAAATTGCTATATACTTTGTTCGCTATTTTTCATAGTTTTTTTAGTTTTAAAAACCCTTTAAGTAGAGCGCATTTTACAGTTTTATGAAATATTTACAAAGTTTAAAAATATATATCTGAAAATTATCTTTTAAGTATCAGAAATTGTGCAGTGTTAAAAATAATAATATTTAAAAATTCTCTATCATTTTAAATCTACTGGTACATCACTGTCACGCACTTTTTTATTTTTCGCTGTCTTATTCAAAATGCATCAGGCAGTTCAAAAATACAATCCTATTCAAACCACATTTTACACTCGTGAAGTTGAACCGTTATTCAAAAGGTACAATCTAACCGAACTATATTTTTCAAATTCTTTCCAACATTTCTTTTTGAATTTTTATGACAAAATACATTGCTTTTGTGTTTAAATTTTAAAGTACAGAGAGTCAAGTCAGACTAAAACGACACTTTGAAAGATATTTTATTGTGATTTAATTTTTTTCTATAGAAATGAAACACATTGAAGTTCGTTTGTATTGTTATACACTTATTATGATGAAAGAATAACAATACTTGTAAGGTTTTTTAGCCCAATTTATAAATTTGAAAAGATAATGTATTCGTTTTACTGGTTGTCCACTGGGAAGGCGGGACTTGGGGAATATCCAAATCCTATACCGTTAGTCACAGCGATGTACTTCTGATAAAGTAAGATATTTATTTAAAATGAGATAAAGTATTAAATTAGACTTTCCGTTCATCTATCCTCTAGTATATACGTATTGTTACTAATGATGAGTTTAGATGGCGTTACCATCCAACCAAGTTGAAGATGGTAAGTGCCACTTTCCATTTTCGCATTGAACCGTCGACCATTTTTGTCACTATAGGAAAAGTGTTGCGCAATTCCCAAATTTTAGTTTCGTTAACCCTATTACTGTTTCTGTCAATAGAAATTGAGATGTAAGATGTCTATAGAGAGTTACGTAACTTTTTGAAAGCAGTATTATGTATGTGAATTCCTTAGCTTAGTGGTAGCATATTTCTGACATGAAATAGCAAAGTCTGAAGTTGATGCACAAAACACAACCCTAAATTTATTAACTATTATTGATATACTAATATACCTAATATATAGGCTGTCAAATAAATTTTGCTAAAAACTTCCAAGGGGAGGAAGGACACATTATAAGGAATCAGAATCACATAGCAATGTGAGTTCAAAAACACAGTTTACTTGTCTAATTTCTTAACGAAGTTTTATAGAAAATGGGCTTATCTTCAAAAATTTCATGAATGAAATGGAATAGAATTTTTAACAATTAAGTTTAGTCATGTGTTTTCTGCGGGAGAAAGATATATTAGTTTTTTGACGAACAATGCTCGAAAAGTTCTTTGTTATGTCAGCACTTGTTCCAAATTCACTATTACAAGCTGTAGGATGACTATGTTTCCGATTCCACATTCATATGTTATTCTGATTCTATATGATGTGCCCTACCCATAGCTTCCACCCTTCACGGAATATAACAATCCACTTTTTGCAAATAGAATATTTTAAAAATATTTTTTCAAAACAGAAACCAGCCAGCACGCTGAATTAGTAAATTTTACCGTGTTCTAAGACGGCAGTTACTGTTTTCAAAAGTGGTTAATTGTATTCCGTAAAGCAATTGCCGGCCCACAGGCCGGATATGGCCCGCTACGGCGTTTGATTCGGCCAGCGGAACATATGAAAAACCCCATGTAAAGCATAAAACCCATGTAAAGCATTAAAAATCCCAATTATACGGACCGTGACTTCGCTAATATCCTGAAGTCTGACCCGCGGCTTCGCTAACATCCTCGACTCTTCAAAGGTTGCCCGTACCTGCCGTAAAGGTTGACAAATATGCCTACCTCTCCTAAAATTTTGTTGCAATATTAATCGGACACCTTGTATGTTTTGTGAATGGAAATGTTAGCGTTTCCGATGTGGTCGTTTTCTTAATCTTCTCAGACCTGATTAAATAATTTTTCTCCAATAGATATATGTGAATATATTTATGAAATAGAGATTAAATTTGTAGTAATAAAAAAATTCTGAATATTAAATTTCTGTAAAATATACAAAACCTTTTTCAACTTAAAATTATTAACATTTAACAAAAAAATTTAACTGAAAAGAAACTGGTGTTCAGATGGTAAAATCTTTAAAATTTTGTAAAATAACACACATAAAAAGATACTTATCAATTATGTACAAGTATCAAAATAATTTTGTTCTTCAACACCAGTAAAGATCTATACACAGACTTAAATGGTGTTCTCGTGTATGTCTGTGTACGGACTTCTACTGATGCCGATGGAAAGGTCCAATATTTTTTTTTCCAACGAAAAACGTGTACAAAAAGTAACTTTTATGCGTATCATTTTACAAAATTTTAATTATTTTATTAGTATTTACCTTGTAATATTCTTTCAGATTTTGTGTCGTCAATTGTGGTCACATGCTGTGAAAGTTCTAAAACATGAACTTAGTCATTTTCCACAACAAATCAGGAAAACTGAATTTGATTTAAAAAAAAAGAAACTTTTATAATTTTCGGGGAATGGCCTGTAAATTGCAAAATCACTTTAAGCATATAAGGAATATTTCGAAGAGTAATCAGAGCAAAAGATTTAACATCATGTATTTTATCTAAAATTAGAGATAGAAATGACTTTTTTTTGTATACGGTATATACACATTATAGACCATATATAAAATAAAAGAGATTAATTTGATTCATGAATTAGCTTTTAAGAACTAATTAATAAGAACGAAAATTTTTTAACAGTATGCCAGTTTGGTACACTTTTCTAAAAAACTATTGAGTTTATTGACTTAAAATTTGACATGGTGTTAAAAAAAATACTGTCTGAAAATAATAAGAAGGGATTTTCATTTTGGCTAAAAATAAATAAAATTAAAAATGTTTTACTAAAAACTTTTAAAAATTCTAAAAATTAAACAAAAAAAGTCGTTATTTTCAAAATTTTTTCACTCAGATCTGCATAGCATTTTTTTTTCTTTTAAAACTTCAATGCCACAATATTGTATAATTTTTTGGCTGTTAGAACTGCAGAATTCGTCGGAGGAGATCAGAAAAGTATAGTGCAACTCATTTCAGAACATAAAATTACAAAATGTTTTATAAAATTTAATGCTAGCACAGTAAATTTTACAGATTTACAAATGGCTGATAGTTGGCTGATAAAAGATTTTATTCATATGTGTTATGAATGTACCAGATTTGTTAAGTTGGTCATGCCTTAATTCAAAAAATAAATTCATATGTGTGGCATTTAGTATTAGTTTTCACATAAGCGTAATCATGTGATATTTAGTGTTAGTTTTTGCGTAAGTGCAAAAAAAGTATAATTGTTAGCTCCATGTTGTTAATAAAATGTAGAAAAAAGTACTCGCTGACGAACTCATAAAGTTTGAAAATCACTTCCAAAGAATCGGCTTGGTTATGATTTAAATTTCAACAAATTAATAAAGGCTGAATGTTCATAATGTAAGCTCGAAAACCTACATTATTCAGGATGTCCCAAAAAGGAGGTAAAGCGCTTTAATTCTTAGAGAAAAATGAAGAGTGTAAATTGGTAAAACGATCAAAATAAAGTAAGGAAATGAGACTACGTTATATAAGAAAAATTCCCTTTCGTTAATTTTCAAAAGCTTACATTTTTTGAATGTGTGTACGACCCCTGTACAGAAAAATGCTCAGTTAGTAAAATGTGTCACATGCATTAAAGAGGGGGATGCACACAATTTGAAAGTAATATCGTAAAATGTGTCAAAGATATAAAGAAAAATATACGCTGACTTAAACCACTTTTCAATGGATCTCGAATGGAAAAAAAAATCACGTGGGATGATTGCGTTTTAGGGGTCGAACAGAAATTACGAAAGATAATACTTTTTTGTTCTCTAGTAATAAATGTTTACATTAAAGTTCAAGTATAGCACCTAACTGTGTTTGTTATAAGGTATCTCTGAGATGTTTTATCATAAAAGGCTAAAAGTCTGTACATCCCCTAATTAGTGTATGAGGCACATTTTACTAATTAGTATTTTTTTCATACGGGGATCATATATATATAACAGTGGATTTTTTTTAATTAACGAGATGATATTTTCTTAAAGTAGCCTTTTTCTTATAGTAGCCTTTTAACCCCCTATTTTGAGCATTTTTTTTTTTTTTCATTTTAAATCGCCCACTTATCTCTTATAGGTAAAGAATTAAAGCCCTTTTTGTGACACGCAATTTAAGCAATGCTGCGATCGAGCAAAATTTAAATATGATGATTATTTTTAGGATTATTGAATCTTTTTGAAAGTAGTTTCCAAGATCTTGTGAATTAAATTATATCCCTCAATTTTCCAGCTATCAAGCGTCACAAATACGAAAAACTAAGGGAACTGTGTTTAAATACCTACTTTTTTGCTGATAGTGGAATCTTTCATTGAATAAAATTCTCAACAAACTATGTTTAAATTGAAAGCATTTCTATAAGGAAAGATATACAGCCAACCCCCTAGTAGCACAGTTAGTCCAAAAGACGTTTAAAACACGTTTTTTAAAGTCAAAAAACGTGTTTCCAACGTAATTGCAACGTTTTTTGAACTATTTGTGCTACTTGGGCGAACATTCTGAAAAATGATATCTTTAGCAATATATCACAAAATACGTATATGATTGGGAGGAATAATTTTATTTCATTCCACTACATTGAAAATCTTCAATTAAAAGGAGAATAACAATATCAATACTCCGACTAGCTATCAAATGCAGCTCCTCGTCACACACACACACAAAGACACATCTCTATTTCAACTCCACAAACGTGAAACAACTAGATACTCTTTGATCTTTTCCTTTAAAAAACTCCCTGCTTAATTGAATTAGCTTTTCTCGCAAATTGCATCCAGAGAAATACAACTGAACAAACAATAATAAGTTTGTTTTGTTTGGTAAATACACTGCAGTTTTAATTAGCTCCTGTTTTGAGCAGTTTTTGCAGTTCAATGGAAGGCAACGGTAGAACACTGTTAAAGCTTATTTATTCATGCTGCTTCATATACCCAATTTTGATAATGCACTGGGTTTTTTGAAAATGAATTTAACTTGTCTACTTTCTTTGCACCGTGGAAACTTGACACAAACTCAGGATTCCACATCGTTTGCAGATTTTTCCACTTTGATGCATTTAAATGATCAATCAATGACACTTATATTTTATTAATAAGATTGTAGGAACTAAGAATAAAAACTTTTTGCTCAAAGATTTTTGCCCATCACAACTATATGTTTTGCCAATATGAATTTCTTAAGAAGTAAATACACACCAGTAACAAATTGTGGGGGGAAAAATGAAGTATTGTTAATTATGTTGTATTAGCGCATTCCCATGTCAAATCGACTGCTTTTGTAATTTGTTTAACTGGCAGTTCTTTTTAACTTGCGATAATTTGGGGATTTCTTAGGGGGAGGGGGTTGGAATTGATGCATTCTCCATTTTTACAAGTTTTCTCATTGGTTTACTAAAATAAAGTGTCTACAGACGAGGTGTGGCTATTAAATAACGAGACTGACGCTGTAAAACATTTTATTTCGATTTTATTGATATTTACTTATTATAACATTACAGCCCCTGCTCTATCCCTGCAATGCTCTGCCAATCTCCGACTATTCGAAACAGTGCTGGAAGTCTTCTGTAAGCTCCTTCAGGACGTGGGGGCCGCTTTCTCTTTCACAGCTTCAACAGACTCCAATCCTGTTCCTTTTAACCCTTTAACGCGCAGTGTTCCCGCTCTGGGAACACCAAACTCTGACGTTTTGACTGTTGCCAGTCACGAATAATAGATTGGATTTTTATAAAAATAGTTGCGGGTGACATAGCTCCACGAGAATCCTTTACTTTTTAGCATGTCATTTCCCGTAAAAAAATGGTCACGATTATTTTTAACAGCATAACATCTGCTAAAAATGGAAGAATGCGAGGACAGCTGGATAGCGTCTAGATCTGAGGCACACGATGAATGTTTCGATCGTCAGCCATCTTGCTGGTAGTTAAGTCGAGCGATGGCAACGGCTGCCCTTTTTTCAGCATTGGGAAATGGTTGTGCCTCAAAGGGTTAATGCAGATTTACAGTGCTAAACCGTCGCTGTGAAAAAGAATATCTGCTATGTGCACTTTTTGGAGATTTCGAAATTTGGACTATTATATGACTAGTTTGCTAATCAAATTTTCGTATAAAAAGACTTTTATGAGACTCTTAAGCATTAAACAGTGAACTGTGGTATGCCATGTGAATCAGACAGAGAATACTGTAAAATAATAACTCCAATAAAAACTGGTAATGATAAATAAACTTTTTTTACATAGCAGAATTTGGGTGACAGCGTCAAAATGCTGTTTATCAGATTTCAATAAATATGTTGTTTAGGCAAACCTGCTTTCCATTAATTTACTTCTCACACCATATTGGTTTTTAAGCGTAAGTAATGTCAAGACGCAGTGAACAAACCGACAGTAGTAAATGACAGCTAACTCTCAGATTTCATCTTGCTCATGAACTAGTTTGTATCAATGATCGGTCACTAGATGCATTATAAGAACTTAAACTAGAGCATCCCTAGTACTTATCTATAAACTCGTGTGCACCTACATACTTTTTATTCTTAGTTTAATCTAACGTAAGACTGAAATCTTTTATTGTGTATTGTTCATCTTTTTCGTAAATGTACAGTTGAGGATAGGAGGCCACATACATCTTGGATGCATCCCTCGTAGCAGAGTAGCATTTATTGATGTGTAAAATGTGATAGTCTGGGAAGTTCCCAATAGGCGAAGTGGGAAAGTGGCTAAATGCACAAGGCATCACGTATCAAGATGCATTAAACTCACAGTCTAGGAATGGAGGACTATCCCAGGGCTATAGAATTACAAGGGCTGGGTCATTCCTTTGAGGGATAGCTTGCCGCTTTGAAGCAACTGACCACCCCACAGAGGTTGCTCGTGACGTCACCTGGTTTCCTCCGGATGGGAGATAAGAGAAAAAGAACTTTCTTCTGCATTTACACAACGCGTCAGTACTTACGAGAACTAGACGAGAGTTTTTTCTTTTTTGCGTATTATTGATTCACCAATAATTAATTTCTTAACTTTACCAGCATTAAATGCACTTTTAGAAATGCCATCTTGTGCTGTTGCGACTTGTCGTAATACGTATCGTAATAAAGAAAAGAAAGTTTTATTTCATCGGTTTCCGCAAAACTTGGAATTGCAAAATGAATGGGTCCGCAGATGTAAAAGAAAAGACAATGTTAACCCCAAAAATGCTCGAATGTGCAGCGAACACTTCGAAGAAAGCCATTATATTGATGACTTACAAAACAGACTTTTAGGTCTGCCTATGAGAAAAATATTAAAAGATACTGCTATTCCTACTGTTAATTTGCCTTCTTTTAAATTGGAAGAAAAAACAACTCCTAGATCAGAAAGGCAAAAAAAGAGGAAAGTTTTGGAAGATGCTTTCAGTAGACTAAGTAATTTAAGTCCTAAGAAAATACGATCAGAAGAGACAATAAATGAAGATGATGTAAACTTGAATGAAAGTTCGACGAAAGACAGTTGTAAGAACTGTGATGCGCTGGAAGAAGAAATCAGCAGTTTAAAAATTGAGTTAGAGTGTGCAAGAAGGAAATTAACAATATTAAAAAATGAAAATCGTCGTTCATTTAAAATCATGGCACAGAAATTAAAAAGAACCCTTCTGTATAAAAAAAACAAAGCATCTGAAATTGGGAAATTAAAAAGGAAAGTATGCATCCTGGATAAAGAGAATAGAAAATTAAAGAATCTGAAAGAAAATATAAAAAATGTACTTAGCGAAACTCAAATAGATGTAATTTCAAATCATAAAAAACCAAATTGGACAGCTGAAGACATATCAAAAGCCATCGTTTTAAGAGCCCTCTCATCTAAAGCGTACGACTTTTGGAGAGAAAAAATTGGCGTACCACTGCCAAGTGCTAGCACCTTAAAGAGATGGTGCTCAAAATTTGAATGTTCACCAGGTATTTTGAAAGATGTGCTACTTCTAATGAAAAAAAATTCAGAAAATTTGACTGAAATGGAGAAGTTGTGCGTGCTAAGTTTCGACGAAATTCACATTGACTCAAGACTTTGTTACGATTCTAAATTGGATGAAATACTTGGTCCTTTCAAAAAAGTCCAGTTTGTTCTAGTTAGAGGTCTAATTGCATCATGGAAGCAACCAGTATATTTTGATTTTGATAAACTTATGAACAAAAGCCTTTTGCTTTCCATTATAGAAAAAATTGAATCGACTGGAATTCAAGTAGTAGCTATTGTGTCAGATTTAGGTGGTAGTCAGACACTATGGAAAGAACTCAACGTTTCTGAAGAAAATTCTTTTTTCTTGAGCCCCTCAAACCAGTCATCCAAAATATGGGTTTTTGCAGATATGCCGCATTACTTAAAATTGTTAAGGAATCATTACCTTGACAAAGGCTTCCTTCTAAGTGATGGCAAAATCCTTGACTCAAGGATTATTAAAAATGTTTTGGAAAAAGATAAAGAGGAAATAAAACTTTGTCACAAATTAAAACATCAAATGCTGACAGTTAAAGGCAATGAAAGGCAAAAAGTAGCTCCAGCAAAAACTTTATTTTTTGCAACTACAGCAAACGCAATCAAACATTTAACAGGTGATGACAGGGCTTCCAATTTCTTTTTTATGATCGATAAATTTTTTGACATAATGAATAGTAAGTGTCCCGAACCACCCAGTAATAAACCCATGAAATCAGCTTTCGGAATGAAAAGATACTATAACGACCAAGTATCAGTTCTGAATGAAGTAAGAAAAGAAATTTCAGAACTTCGAATAATTGGGAAAAAAAGTTTGATGCCGTTTCAAAAAGGACTGCTAGTATCAATAAGCTCTCTTCAGGGACTGTATGATACGTTAAAGCCTTATGGAGTTCTAACTACGCGCTTAACACAAGATGTTCTGGAGAGTTTATTTAGCCAGATAAGAGGACTCGGACGTTTTAATGATCACCCTTCTCCATCTGAAGTCATTGTCAGATTGAAGAGGTTGCTTTTAGCAAACAAGCTTCCAAGTTTATCTTCAAACGCAAATCATGTTGATTTGGTAGAGAAAGATTATGCTTATCTGACAAGTGAAATGCTGCAGAGTGCATTCGATTCAGATAATATTTCAGATGAACATGAGGAAACGTTAGATCTGGAAGACGAAACAATTAATTTCGAAGATGTTTTTGTTTCATCCTCTTCTGTACAAGAAAAGTCAGAAAACAATTCTATCGTTCTCTCGGATAATGAAGAAGAAGCGCTTGCTTATATTGCTGGCTTCATAGCACAGAGAGAAAGAGAAAAACGTGGTGACTGTTCATTAGGGGAAATAACTAGAAATATTAAAGATGTACCGCCCTATGCCGAATGGATAATTAAATTATCAGCTGGAGGGCTTACGGTGCCGACTCCTTCATGGATGGAAACGGTTAGAAAAATGGACAGAATATTTCGTTCTACTCATGGAGAAAGTTTTCGCAAAGGCAGAGGTGTTGTAAGAAACATGGCACTGGAGCTTGAAAATCACTTTCCCCATATTCAAAAGAGTGCTATTCTGCTATTCGCAAGAATAAGAACATTCATAAGAATAAGACACTTAAATAGAACAGCTTCTCTAGTGTCAGCACGAAAAGCTTTTCAAAAAAATCAAAAATGGATTAAGTCGAAATAAGTTTCAGGTAATATAATTTGAAAATGTGATTTATTATATTTGAATGTTTCTAATTATTAATATGTTTTAAGTGTAAAAGGAAGTTACATTCCCAGATCCAACCTAATTATATTAAGAATGATTGCAGACACAGCATTTATGTAGATATAATTTTTATAGTTATTTATAAACAGTAAAACTCGCTTAAGACTAATTTTATGAAAAACAAATCAAGTATTTTCAATATAAATACTGAAGAAATATCTTTTTACTTTATTAATATATTATAGAAAGTACTTATATAAATTGTTTTGCACCCTTAAAAATTAGTTAATAAAGTAAAACAATAAATTAACTATTTTACATTAAATCTTTTTAAAAAAATATCCGCTTTAAGCATTATTAAGCATTATTTCAATCGATTTTACAGGGGAAAAAAAGTTTAGTTTTTGTGTTTTTATCGGCAATCTTCAATTGGTCTTTCGTTTCAAAAAAATTATCATTATTAACGCTTTTAATAAGAGGGTGCAAAGTTTCTAGTCCTATTACAGCATCCGGAAAACTAAGAATTTCTGCAACTTCTTATTCAGTTTAGCTCATTTCTTAATTTTCTGTAACCTCATGAATTTCATGCAATGTTAGAATTTCACTTGCCAATGCCAAGTTTTTCAGTCCTAAAAATTGATTTTTTCAAACAATAATATTAAAGGGAAAAAAAATTAAAAACAAAACAAAAACGAAAGTCACATGTAAGCACGCTCTGAATGTAAACTTAGAAGTGAAAAAAATAAATAAATAAATAAATAAAAATAAAATAAAATAAAACATTTTAAGCGGGAAAGTGTTTGAGGTGGAACTTTTTAAACGGGTTGCTTTAACATTGTAAGAATAGGAAAAAATTGTGAACCGCAAATAAGAACTTTTTAAGCGGGAATTTCTTAAATGTGTTTTACTGTTCATTTTTTAACATTTAATTTCTGATAAATCTTATTTTCTATTTCCCCCCATGTTTATTTTTTGTATGGTTGTGCTTCTGGTCTTAACAACGGGTACATTTTGAAGTTTACTGTAAATTATTGTATTATCTATGTGTACATTCTCCCAAGAAACTTATTTAAGTTCAAGCCAAACTGCCTATCTTTTTCTGATAGGTATTAATACACACACACACACACACACATATATATATTGAAAGAAAGTTGGTGTATCATGTTTTATTTTGAATGATTATTTTCTTTTATTTCTTTTTTTAGAAAACAATCCTATATTCATTACTTTATCTCAAAAACAAAATCTGACTTCTACTTGAATATATTTTTGAGAGCCTGTGTATATTATATATCACTAATCACAGAAGCAACTGTTTTGATTTTTCCTAAAAATATATCACACTAAATCTAAATGTCATAGATAACATTTTAAGTGAGAAAAATCTAATAAAAGTCATTGAGAAAACATTATCGCCTCGACTTCTCCCTAGCAAGCGGGAACCATACTACGTCATCAGTTATCCCCCCCTGTCTTCACTATTCGCAGGCGATTGACCCAGCCCTTGTGATTCTATAGCCCTGTGACTATCCTGGACATCCTATCAGAAAACGAATCTGACACCTGATAATTCACATAGAACTTCTCCAGGTGCAAGTCACTGGAAGCACAGGTCATCCATAGGCTACAGATCTTGCTTCCTGATTTGCACCTGAAAAAAATCCTATCCGGATATCACTTTTGCACTGACAAAGACTGCAAAACTAATGAGACAATCTGGCTCTTTCCTCAGACGCCAGACTTCTAAATGGACTACAAAAGCTTATCCCACGGTATGACAAATGTTACCGTTTAGGATATTCTTATGTTTAGAAGTAGATGGAATGTTGCTGTATCCTTTGCAATAAATTTTTCCAGGTAATAATGATTTGTTCCTTTTTATTAGCAGTGGGAAACTTACTTTCTGGACGACCCTCGTATATAATTAAATCAAATTTAATATATAAAAGTTTTCGTTTTGACAACCAGATATTCAAAAGTATATTTTTTATTTAATCCCACAACATCACTACCAACAGACGATTCTAACTAAATCGTCATAATTTTGGCATATGTTAAACAAACCTGGCGTATTTTATAACATCATGTATTTTATTTAAATATAGAGATAGCAGGAAAATTTGTTGTCCACTGTATATATGCACACACTATAGTCTACATATCAAATAATTAATTTGGTTCATAAATTAGTTCTTGAGAACTAATTAACTTTTTACATATCTGTATGAAATTCTTTCATCACCATGTCAGTTTGGCACACTTTTCTAAAAAACTATTAGTGAAAACTATAAGTGAGTTTATCACCTTAAAATTAGGCATGGTATTAGGAAACATACTATCTGAGAAAAATAATAAGCGATTTCATTTTGGACGAATTAAAACAAAATTAAAAACAATTAACTGAAAAGCATTAAAAATCCTAAAAATTAAAGAAACATAAAAATCATTATTTTCAAAATGTTTTCAATCAGATCTCTAACATTGAGTATTTTTAAAGAAACATGCTACTTAAAAAATTTTGGGAAGTTTCGACTGTTTACCTAAAAGAGATTTTTTTGACAACTACCAAAACATTGAAAAACGTGTTTTGAGAAAAGAACAAAAAAACTAAAACTTTATTGTACCCAATCCATGCTTGTTTACTTTTAAAAAGCCATATTTTGAGTGTTATATATATTCTAAACCAACATAAGTTACATATGTATGAAATCGCTTCAGTCTGCTCTATTTTTTACGCCGATAATTGAAAAATCGAAAATTTGAGCCAATTTATGTTCCATGTGTCCTTAACCCTTTAACGCGGAGTGTTCTCGCTCTGGGAACACCAAACTCTGACGTTTTGACTGTTACCAGTCAAGAAGAATAATTTGATTTCTATAAAAATAGTTGCGGATTACATAGCTCCACGAGAATTCTTTACTTAGCACGTCATTTCCCGTCAAAAAATTGTCGCGATTATTTTTAACAGCACTGACATCTGCTGAAAAATGGAAGAATGCGAGAACAGCTGAATAGATTGCCGAATTCTGAAAAAAGAGCAGCCGTTGCCATTGCCCGGCGCAGCTGGATGTGCCGGCACAGCCAGCTGGGTCAAAAAAGGATCTCTAGATCTGTGGCACGCGATGAACTTTTCGATCGTCAGCCATCTTTCTGGTAGTTAATTCGAGCGATGGCAACGGCTGCCCTTTTTTCAGCATTGGGAAAGGGTTGCGCCTCAAAGGGTTAAATTCCGCGGTGAAATATCTCCATCTGAAGAGTGTGCTCTTCTTTTATATCAATTATTTTCTAGCAGATTAACTCAATTGCTGATCATTCATTCATTCCTTATTAGTTAGTTCTATGACAACTTAAAGCATTTACAATGTGACGTGATAGAAATATGTTTTAGAAAATTCTAACTGGAAATTTCTCATCCATAGTCGTCTTTCATTCTTTCGTTTTGCCTCAATTGGTGACGGTCACTAAGAAAAAAGCATTCTTTGTGTAACATTGAAGAATCTAAAAACACTAACAAGTTGTTCAGAATTTCCTAACACAGTAGCAGTGAATTTTTCGAATGATTTATGACTTTGATTATCGCATTATTTCTATTTAAATTTGAACTTGTGAAGCTTCAATAGTTTTAAATTCTTTCGTGAGCACCTACCTGTACAAAATTTATTCATGCAAAAAATGCCATTTTCAAAAGAATGCATTGCATAGAACATACTATTAGGTGTACTGGAAAGTAATGCCATTTTTTCTTACGTGAATATTTTCCCTAGCCAAAACTACTGATTGCTAATAATACGAAATTTCGCAAGTATGTGAGTTTTTTAGCGTAAGTGCTATATTGGAGAACATTCTCTAAAATTCGTAACTTATGGGGTATAGGGGGCCAAAACATTCTTTGCACATATCTTGCGTGATCTCATAGAACAAAAGAGATGCCCATAAAACACTTGCTGTAAAATAGAACACTCACAAAGACCTGAAAATTGATTTCAGAACATTTCGAAAATAACCCTAGAAAAAGGGTGAGTCGGGTCATTTTTCTTGAAAAAAAAATCTGTAAAATTCTCGCTTTAAAATTTAACAATAAGTTTGAGTCCTGTGCTTAGTCACAAGATTGTTTTTAATTCAATACTTGTTGAAAAAAAAATTTTTTTTATGTAAAATAAAAAACAGATATTACTTTCTGGTAGACCTAATGTTTTTACATAAATAACTTTTTGTCAATTGATACATTTTGCCGTACACTCTGTAAACAACGCTAAACTTAATGCAGAATTTTAACCCGCCAAGAGCTTATGAAGTAAAATCCTGTCGACTTCATTCCAGTTTTCGCCGCAATGCATCCGTAATTTATTTATAAAGCTCTGGTATAAAAAAAGTTTTGATATTAAAGCTTTCAAGCAGTTTAGGAGCTCATTTTTAAATAATTATAAATCTTTCCATCATAATTTAATTTTTTTAAACATGATTTTAAAGCTGTTTGTAAATTTTACAATGAAAAAATCTTTTCATTATTTGCCCATTATCAAAACGCTGAGAGGGTTAAAAAAGGTAATAATAAACTTCGTTTATTACATTGTCATCATTACGTTTATATGCCTTTAGTAAATGCAATCCAGATCCCGTATAAAAAAAGTTTGCGGGACTAGTTCAGCGGGATTAGGACCATAATCCCACGGGATTGAAACTGAGAAATAAATTATTTTTATTACAATTTTACGCAGCCTTCCCGATCACTAACTGACCAAAAATTTTTGCATATGTAATGTATCTTATCTCACAACACATGAATCAATAAAATTTTAAAGTTTAAATTTTTCTAATTATCCTCCAATGAGTCTGGATCAAATACTATGATCTAAATTTTTCAAACGTCCCAATCTACAAATGAACAGAAACATTTCATGCTAATTTACCTCTTAGTGAACAATCAGGAATCAATTATAAAAAGTTCTGTTTTAAAAATTATTTTTTTTAATTCACGCTTTTAACTAATTTACTAAAATTAGACCAAGACCGCGAAGACGAGTGACTCTTTGCATTGCCTTTTTAGCTGTCCTTTTTAAGCAGCTAAAAACTAAGTATATTATTTTTAATAGCGTAACTATAATTTTGATATTTCTGTAAGTAGTATTAATTTAAAAAAAAACATTAATTATTACTATTACAATTCATAGTGCGTAAAACCTTAGTTTTCCTATTTTTCTCTGTTGCAATGAATTCTTGGCTGAATGAAATGCCAATCATGCGGCATCGATAAGTTTCAATCCCGAAATCCCGCGAAACAAAAAACCAGTGCCGGATTGCATTCCCTATATGCCTTTCCATCATTATAAAAATTAATCTTTTCTTTTCCCTCTTTTGTTCTTCTTTCTTTTGTTCCGTATCACACGCAGAACGAGGATGGAACTGTGTAAGAGTCGACTTAATCAGGAATTTACACCCCCGAAAAAAAAAAAAGAAAAAAAACTGAAATATACTGAAATATGATTTTGTTGATTAAAGACGAATAAAATTCTGGCTAAGCTCTGCAACACTTGCGGAGCATTTCGCGAACCATTTATTCATCCCGAAAGAAGAAAGTTTTCATCCTGAGCAATATCGATTTCGGGCGGTGTAATCATTTCACGCTTGTCAACCACTTGATGAATCGTCTTCTAATTGAGGTGTTTTCTTCCGAACATTTAAATCTGTTGTCATTTCACGAGCTTGGCGTTAATTAAATGCAGATGAAGGAAATTTCGATTAACCCTTTGAGTCGCTGCGACGTACAACAGTTTTCACTGACCTATAGTTTTTACTGAAACACACCAACGTCTTTTGGTAAAGTAAATTCATTTATATGTATACAGGGTGTTTTCGAACCCTTTGGCGAAACTTTGAGGGTTGGTAAAAACATACAAAGAAGCAATAGGAACGCGGTGTCGGAAATAAAATGTACCATGTGGTTCAGGACGACGTTGCTCCTCCCATTTTTGCAAAAAATGTGCGTGATTACCTCAGTATTTCCTGTTTTTCCAGCTACACCTTTCAGTATTAACCTTACTAGCAATAGGTTATCGGTTATCCACTGGCTAATGACGGGTTTGCACGGTATTTCCTTGCGTTTAATCCCTTAACAAAATTAAGTACTTGGCCCAGAAACGTAAATTCCATCTACAAAACGATGGCTCGGATGTGCACTGCGGACGCTGAGTGGGCCATTACCATAAAACGATTCTTGGAATTTAATCAAACTGCGTGATTTGCCCAAATGCCTAAATTTGACCATGACACAATGAACTGAAGACGAAATATTGATCCCCAAATCGGCCAATGCTCTGCCTATTGGCGAGTTGTACTTTGGGCAGTTTTACTTCCATGGGATGGAAACCCGTGTACATTTCCCCGTGTACGGTCCAATTCCGTTTCATTAGAGAAAGGCTCTGCGGCCGGTGGTAAACCGTGCTGAAATCGCTAGTAGGGAAGTCTTAAAAATATAAGCTGAAATAATGCAAATGTTGAGGTAGTTGCGCACATTATTGCGGAAATTGGTGGAGCGTCACAGTGCTGAAACTACATAGTACTTTCATTTGCGACCCCGAATTCCTGTATAAAAAATGCTTCTTTATATGCATTTTACCGACCCTTAAAGTTTGGAAGCACGGTGCATGCAGAGTGTCCCAAAAATATATCGACAAGCTTTTAGGGAAGGTAGGGAACATAAAAAGGATTCAGAATCACATGGCAATGCATGGTCAAAAACGTTGTTTCCATACATCGGTTAATTATCACTCCATAAAATGAGCTGATGTGTTAGCTTACATTATCAAGTTTTATAACAATCGGCTTATTCTCTGACAGTTACAGCACTGAAAATGAAATAGTATTTCTGATGATCAATTTTAATACAGTATTTTTTTAAATAAAAATAAATGAATAAATTAATTAATTAATTTTGGTGAAACATGACAGGAAATTTCACTGTTATTCAACCATCTTCTGTAGACGAATTATTATTAACCGTTCTGTAGAGTAATTATTATTATGTTGGTATATGAAAACGGTGTTTATCATCCCAAATTTTTATGCATGCACGCTGAAAGGGGGGAACAGGAGGGGGCAATTGTCCTCGGTCCTGAGCTTTATGGGCGCCAGGAATGAGATGAAAATTTTATCATTTATAAGGTTTTGTATATGTGGTCTACGGTAAATCGAAAGTCTACTAATACTACTCCGTTTAAAAAAAAAAAAAAAATAAAAAAAAAAAAAAAGGGCGTTGAAAAAACAGTTTTTTCACTTAAAAATTGGAGACTACTATTTGGAACGATTTTTACTTCCTTGTGCAAATTAAAAGAAGTATCGCAAACACACAGTGTTTCGATATTATTAAATTTAGTGATATTTCGAAGATAAAAGCTCTATATCACTAGTAAGGTAATTTTGCAACACCCTGTAAAAACCTTTATATAGGTTTCAGTTAAAAGATGCTATTTGCATCGTTTAACTGAAGAATAAACTGTATAAATCTTTATATCATTTTTACTGTGATTGAAAGAGATTAATGCATTTGATTTGTTTTTACCATAATGTACTGAAATTCTTTTGAATGCCCCTGCAACAAACTATAAATACTACACACACTTTTTTCGATGGAAGGTATTAACAACGTATATCGATTTTGCCTTGTTTAAAATAGATGAATGCCTGAAATACATTTTAAACAAAGACTACCCATAAACAAAGACATCCATTACATTGATACATACAGATGAAAGTAATAAAAGCTTGGTAAAAAGGGGCATCACTATTACTGCAATTTTACGAGACACTGTAAAAGAACTTTAAATATTATTGCCATCCTGTCAGTGAAATGTAAACCTTTATGAACGTTTCTCTATTTATTATAGTGTGCATGAAATATATAAATGTCTAAACTGCGATAGTCCGTAATGTGTCAAAATTCTTTTGAGTGAACCCTTAAAAAAAAAAGAAAAAAAACTATAAATGCTACATGCACTATTTTCGAAAGAGGACTTTGCATTGTAATTCTTAATAAGATGTACTAGTTTTGTTTTGTTTGAAATAGATGAAAGTCTTTAAAATACTCTTTAAACTATTTCTTTCCATAGTGCGTAATGTATTGGAACGTCTTTGCCTGTTCCTTAAAAAAAAAAAAAAAAACTTAACTGCTAAGCACACTGTTTTTAATATTATTATATTGTCATCGACTTGTCGGCCTGTAAAATTTCGAGTTAATTGGATGTCTGGAAGTGGGTGAAAATTGAATTACAAGATTCTATTGCACTGATATATACAGATGAAAGTAATAAAGGCGTGTTAAAAATCGAAAAATAACAGTAAACACAGCTTGAGCTCTTGCTGAAAGATATAAAAACAAAGTTAAACGACTTCAACTTTCGCGAAGTTTTCACATTAAATTCTGACACTCGTATACAAAGATGGGAATGGATTGTTGAATAATTCAAATCCTTTCATTTTGAAATCCGATTTAGCATATTCTTTAGCACAACGCGTTCATTCCAGAGTCCTGGTCTTTTTCATCAAATGATGAACCTGTCAGTCATCCCGTGATTTGTACGGGAATAACCTCGGCAACGCTGCTATTTTCTCTTTTTCGGCGCTCTGCGCATGCGTCGTTCCTCCTCCGCTGACGCTCCTTCCGTTGTTGAACCAGCAAGGCGCATGGACTCTTATAGCGTTTGTGTTTCACCTGGTGTACTGTCTGACAACATTTCCTGTGGAATATTGGCATGCTGCCAGTAAAGTCAAATCGGGCGGAGGAATACGTAAATGCAGTGCACGTGTCCCACCTCTTTCAGTCATTGTTCAAACGCATGCTTGGATGAAACCCCTTACAAAAAATGGACGTGTCCGTTTTTGCCTCTAACCTGGATGATTTTGTTTTCTTTTTCTAAAAGGTGGTCGAATGGTACACATTTCATGCAAAAAGAAAAACAAAGTAAGAAAATCTGAATTTTTTTCAGATTTTAAATACGCACTTAAGTGCTATATATTTAAAGCGTATCATAATTTATGCGTCGTCGCTATTTTTCTTCCTTATTCCATTAACTTCGAAAGAGTACCATTATTCATGAGTGTGCCGCATTTTTCTTCCTTGTTCCATAAAACCCATCTTTGGAATCGAAATCTATCTCAAAATCGCCTACTGAAACTGTTTTAGAATCTTCTCCAGACATATTCCAACTATACTTCACCGTTTTAAATATTGTTTCGAATGGGCATTATCATCCATGAGTGTGCCGTGTTTGTCTTAATTGGATTTATTCCTACATTAACGACCCGACTCTCGCCAAGTTGGCGATAATTAGACATATACAGGTGCCATGACGATTTATTCTATTGATGTGGCAACCGTAATTTATAATTAAATTGGAGATTTGGAACAACATATAAGTACAGTATTCCGTTACTTATTTATTTATTTTGGGTTGTCAATTAATCAAGTTTTAATAATAAAGTGTGCTCAAATTCCTTAACTGGTGCGTTTATCGCTAATTTGTTCACTTTAGTTTTCATCTAGTTCTTTTGGGAGCGTTGAAATTTGTGCATAACTCCTAGAGACCCATGACTGCAGAGCTCGCCAAAGTGCGGCGATTTTTTAGGTTGGCGAAAGTGGGGGGCTTTAAAATAGGAATAAACTCTTTCTTATACCATAAAATACTTCTTTGGAATCGGAAACTATCTTAAAATCACCTGCTGAAACTGTTTTACAACCATCGCCAAGCACTTTCCAACTACCTCTACCAATTTAAATGTGCATCATAATCCATGAGTGACCCCCTCGGGGGCACTGGCACCCCTCTTTCCATGGTCTATCCATGGACACGACAACAACAACAATCCATGAGTGTGCCGCGTTTCCCTTCCCCGTTCCATAAAACAGTTCTTCGGAATTGAAATCTACATTAAAATCACCTAGCAAAACTGTTTAACAATTGTATACAGGCATAATCATACTACCTTTATAAATACCATTTTGTATCATAATCAATGAGTGTACCGTATTTGTCTTCTCTGCTCCATAAAACACTTCTTCGGTATTGAAATCTATATTAAAATCGTCTACCAAACCTCCGACAGCTGGCTGTGCGCACAGCCAGCTGTCGTCAAAAAAGGGTCTCTAGATCTGTGGCACGCGATGAACATTTCGATCGTCCGCCATCTTGCTGGCAGTTAAGTCGAGCGATGACAACGGCTGCACTTTTTTCAGCATTGGACAATCTATCCGGCTGTTCTTGCATTCTTCCATTTTTCAGCAGATGTCGGGGCTGTTAAAAATAATCGTGACAATTTTTTTACGGGAAATGACGTGCTAAAAAGTAAAGGATGCTCGTGGAGCTATGTCACCCGCAACTATTTTTATAGAAATCAAATCTATTCTTCGTGACTGGCAACAGTCAAAACGTCAGAGTTTGGTGTTCGCAGAGCGGGAACACTGCGCGTTAAATCGTTAATCAAATGAGAAACATCACCAATAAAAGCATCAAACAGTTTTCGTTGATCGTTGAAGAAAACATAACACGCCCATTCATTTCATTCCGCGAGTTTAACATCCCGAAATCCATTTAAGTAAGCGGTACTTCGCTCCACGACATTATACGCCTCTGCCTCTGTGTTGATTCCTTTCATGCTCGTCGAGCGCTTTGATGTATCTCCCCGTATTAATGGTGTTTTGTCAATTAAAATCATTGCCGTGCAGCACTACAGCTCGCGTTTATGAATAATGGCGTCCCTTACAAACGGGCGGAATTTACAGGCGTGTATATTACTCCGGAATTCCTTCAAAGACTGTACTCTGCTCCGTCAGTTCGTTGTATTGGACGGGAATATGCGTTCTGTGTTAGTATATATGAATTCGGAAATGCCGACGGAGTTAGTTTCAGATTGCGCTGCTGCGTAGATCTTTGTATGTTCCCACTCACATAAAGGCATAAGAGTGAAAAAGCGTATCATGATTTAACGACCAGACTGTTTGTGAGTTTTTTTTTTCTGAAAGTCAATAGAATTGCGAATATTTCAATCTTAAATACTGACGATTTGCAAGAGAATGATAAATAATTCGAACGTATTTTGAAGTGAGCATGCTCAAAAAAAAAATAAAATAAAATAAAATAAAAAGAAGATAATCTGACGCATTTTCATATTTTAAATACGGTCGCCCAGCTGGTCCCTAATAGCACAACCGTCCCCTTTGACTGAAATGCGACCACACAATGCTGTCACAATAGAGTTACAAACATTTGCCACGACTGCGCAGCAAGGTCACCACACAGTCACTATGTCCGCCCGCCGTGACTTCACATTGCGACCCTTCAGAGAAGTCGCTTTGGGACAGTTTTGCGACAGCGAAAAATGAGTTAACGAGAACATGCGCTAGATTGTAGCACCAAACTATCACGGAAGGAGCGCTCAGTACCAGTATCGAACCCTCGACGCACTTCATAGGCCAGCACGTTACCTCAGCGTTGTGATCGTCTTGCTCTGATTGCTTTAAAAGTAAACTGACTGCTGCAAAAGTTAGTGCTGGCATGGCTTGTTTTGGAAACTTAAATTTTTTTTGGAGTATTTTATAAATGGAGAAAAAGTACCATAAAAATAATAAATATAAATTAAAAATCTTATTTTTTTTCCACATAAATTGTTTTCAGGAGATAATGTGCTCTTTTATTTTAGTATTCATCCGAAAACTAATGATTTATTGAAATTTTTTAATCGGTTATGAAATAAATTTGTAATGTGCGACATGTTTACGGGGTTTGATATACATTAAGGCATGAGGGATAAGATTTATATTTTTGCTATATTTTGCCTAAAAGGGATTTCATATAAAAATAAATAAAATTAATTGGAAACACATGCATTAGATAAAATAAATAAAGTACTTTTGACTTAGACCCATAGTTTTACCTCCAATTTTTCCTAGCGGAACTTTCAAACATACCAGGGACGTATTTAAAGGGAGGGGGATCCCGGGCCCCATCCGAAAACTTAAAGCAATTATTAAAAAACAGCGATTTTGAGACATTTGTATTTACTCTAGTAACAATAAGATTTAAAATACCTGATAGTCCCCCCCCATCAGGGGCGGATCCGGAAATTACTCAAGTAGGGGGCGATTTTGTACTTGAAACAGGGGGGTAGAATGCGCAAAATCATTTTATAATTAATTAATATAATCAACTATACCAATTAATGTAATTAATTATTTTATTGATAAAATCTATATACGAGCGATGATTAAAAAGGACAGGGAGTAGTACCCGCAATACACCCCTTAGAAAAAGGCTACATACTTTTCATTATACTTTCATAATATATTTTAACAGATTATAAGATTTTTGAACTTCGCCCAGGAGGGGGCGATCACCCCCACCGCCCTCCAATTGGATCCGCGCCTGCCCCCCATCCGGAATTTAAACCTACATACGCTATCGGAACATATATGCCATGGGGATATGAAAGAAATTGTTAATTTTACTCACAGATACTTAGTTCTCTCCATTATGATTAGAACTCCCAACTCTAATACTTTTAAGAATAATATTTTTTTATAAATAATATCGTCTTGTTTAAACGAAATAGTTTAAAAATTAATAAATTAAACTAAATTCCATTACTTCATAACTGCGAGATTTTACTGAATTACTCGTTATCATTTTCGGATTTATTTATTAAATGTTTCACGAAAGAAATTGCCACAAAATATTAGAAAAAATGAGTCTGTTTCCAAAGTCGCAAAAGCGGCCAGTGTGACGTCATTTTGAAGTCCAAAAAATTAGTAGTCACAAAACAGTCACACAGTGACTTCACAGAGGAGTCACTGAGCGACCGATCACATACTGGTCACAAGGTGACTCCACGGCGACGTCACCTAGTGACTGGTGACAAATAAACTTCACGACCACCCAGCAAACACACACAAGTTCTTTGAACGTCTATTAACGTTCAGAAGACGTTTTCTGAACGTCTTCTGAACAATGTGACTAGTATGTGACAGTCCTGTGATAATTGTGACCCTCTGTGACGTCGCAGCGACTCTTTTGTGCCCATCTGTGCTATTAGGGGTGTAGTGGTTTAAGAGTCTTTCAATCACGCGTTGGGTCCGGGCTCAAATACCGGCAGTTGTAGTGGACAATGCCTAATCGGCAAATGCCCCACCCCGTTAAATAAAATATTTTAAATACGCGCTAGACGGCTGTTTAAAAACGTATCATAATCCATGCATCGTCCTTATTTGCCTTCCTTATTCCAATAAGTTGGAAAGCGTATCATAATCCATGGGTGTGCCATATTTTTCTTCTCTGTTCTATAAAACACTTCATTGGAATTGACTTCTGTATTAAAATTGCCTACTAAAACTGTCTAACAACCGTCGTCAAGCATATTCTAACTATACTTTTCTTTTATTAACACTAATTGAAAAGTGTGCTGCATTGATCTTCCTTCTTGCATGAAAAGCTCTTCGGAATTGAAATCTATATTAAATTCGCCTGCTAAAACTGTTTTACAATCTTCGTCAGGGAACACACACTCTAACTGTACTTCACCTTTACTTTGCTCTCTGCGAAAACCAGTGGTGGATCCACGCAAGGGGAGGGAGAGCGGTGGGGTAATCGCACCCTTTTGAGCACTGTAAAGCCCATCACTAAATCCATGTTTAACCTATTCGCTCTCATCACCAAAAAAGACGCAACAGAGAAGACCAATTTACTTCCGAAAAACTTCCTTGATGTATGTTTTCCAGAATACTTCTTTAAACGCTCCACCGGAGGTCAAGGAAGGAGAGTCTTCTCCGTCGCGTCATTTTAAAGATGAGAGCGAGCAGGTTAAAGGTGTGTTCAAGATACAAAATGAATCGGTAAAAAAGAGACACAGAGTGAGAAAAAAGAGAGATATCCATCTCCTTAAAGTACAAGCATGTTCACATCAATGTGGAAGATCAACTGGAACCACCACCCAACGCTGAAAAGATGCAGTCATTGCTATTGCTCCAATGTGGTAAAAAAAAAAAAAAGAGGCAGAAAAGTGTCCCGCCGAAATAAAGCCAGTACTGCTAATAACCAATATATTCCCCATGTTTACAAATGAATTTGAATTGTCGATGTGACTTATCACTTACCAATCCTTGGAGGACAGTAACATCCAGATTATCCCAGGGTTCAATCATGGCGGCTATGTGAATACGATGACTTCATTACTAAAGTTACCAGACGTCCTGCTTTTGGCGGGACAGTCCTGTGTTTTACCTGTATGTCCTGCTGTCCCCACAGAACTCCAGAATGTCCCGCTTTTCCATTCCTGTCCCGCCAAATTCCTGCTTTATGAAAAATAAATAAATGCAAAACAAATTGGGAATAAATTAACATGAAAACGATTTTCTTATTTACAAAGTTTCTTGTTACTTGTATTTAATACTATTTTTTTATTGATGAAAATGATTGTTTTATAATATGTATTAATGCATACCTATAATCAATGGATGGTGATTCGATAGTTAATGTTAGAAAGCAAACTATTTTGGAAAGTTGTCCAAAAATTAACTATAAAATTATTTAAAAACTAAGTCTATACAAAACTGGCCTATTTTATTTGTATATTTTTTCAACTCATTTTTCTCATAAAAGTATAAAACTAGATTATGTGTAGAAAACAAAATCTTGCGGGAGGGGGGGGGGCGTAGGGTTCGGGATTGATATTTATCTCTATCAACTCTGTGGTTAGAAATGTCCTGATTTTAGGGTCAGAAAAAATGGTCACTTTAGTTGTTATTAAAATATTAAAATTATGTTTCACCTGTTCGCTCTCCTCATTACAAAGACACAACTGAGAAGACCGATTTACTTCCGTAGAACATCCTTCACCTGTCTCCCAGAATGATTCTTTAAACCCACCACCAGAAGTCTAAGAATTAGCCTTCGCCTTTGTCTTTTCAATGATGAGTGTGACCAGGTTAAAAAAGGGTTCAAAGTTAATAATGAACGGAAAAGAAAAAGCGAGTGAGAGGGATACCCACCTCTGATAGTATGCTTCGTTCCACTTATCGCACATCCCTTGCAACTTTTCTGAGCGAAAACTCGCATCTACTTCCAGTACACATACGCGATCGGTAAAGCTGAAGCCAATAAAATATCTTAATCTGTTCTTAATAAATACCGACGTTTCATAAGCGATAGATTTACTCTCTTTGGACAGTTTACATTAAAAGCTGCAAACGCCATCCAATAGCATCGACTCATTTTACGCTTGTCAGCCGTTTTAATGGATCGCCTAGTAATTGCATTATTCCGCTTTAATCGATCAAAATCTTAGTCAATCGACGCATCGCAAGAGACGTTCGCGAGTGCATTTTCACATGAAAGGAATTTGAAGCATGCCGAATACACTCGGCGTACACAAGCAGTTTATAAAAGAAAACGAGATGTCTGTTAGTAAGGTTAAAGAAGTCAAAAGTTAGTTAATGTAATATTTCGGTTTTTTTTTCTAAAAATTAAAACATTCAAACATTTAAGTAATCAAACATTAATACCTTAAATCGTTTCGTGATTTAATTAAGTACTTAGCCGTACTAGACACCACATAAACTACCAAAGTACAAAAGTAATTTAGAAAACGGTATGTTTTGAAAGGCTAAAAGAGTCAAAATCAGAGTTACAAGTTAATGGAATTTTTTTAATTTTTTCATTCCAGTAGCCGGGTCATCTGCCGAGTATAGGCTTAACCGCTTTGAGGGCTGAAGGTGTTGTTCGTTTCATTATGGGGATCGCCTAGTAACATGTGTGACGTTAATCTCAGATTAATAGGAGCGGCTCTACTATTCTCATCACAGCTAGATTTAATTCTGTAAGCAGACAGTGTGTGGTAGCGTGTAATAAAAAACACTTGTTAAAACTTAACAAAATTTAATTTTAAACATAACAACAATTACTGGTACAAATACAGTCGAGTACTGGGTATGCGGTCTCATCTCAGACCGGCTGAAAGTTCATTGATCACTGAACTTTTTCTCGCAGCAAAGAAAATCGTACGCCTCGGAGCGCAGTCTAGGGACATCTGCCTATCTTCTCTCCGTTCAATGGTGTGGCCCCTTGCTCGGGCTTCTTACACCATCTGGGGATCAACCTGCCTCCTGACCAGCTTATTGGCCTAGGCTGCCCATACGTCATGGCGGCTCCTTCCGGTCAGATTCACTTTGACAAGACTAGGGCAGGTGCCTTTCCCACGCCTCGTCGGTCCTTTTGAAAGCAAGAAGCTTAAAATCGCTCTTTTCAGCTAAGAGTCCGGAGTCTAATACTGCCCTTTGTCCTTCCAGACACTCAGTCGCCGTTCGCACATTCCATCGTGCAGGTGCACTAAGGGGGACGATGGTACACATGGCAACGTTCCCTCTAATCACACTCGCCAATGCAAAGTCGAGGTGTTGAGGCCACTGGCACAGTGGAACTAACTGTTGTTATATCAATCGTACATTTTTTTCAAAACGGCGCATATTGAAAGATAGCAGCAGAATAATAGCACAAAAAAATATAATTAGAACAATCCGATGTATCAAATAGTCCACGAATCTTTAAGGCCCCTCCTGGCCTCCCAATGACAATCCACAAGAGAACGCAAGTGGATCATATGTTCATCATCCTTGTCCTGTCCCAGAATACAAAGTCTGCAGAGAAGACTGGGAACTATATCGAGGCGGCGTTTCAGGAAACAGTCATGCCCAGTGGCAAGCCTAAACTCTTCCATTATCTTATATCTAGGTCACTATAAGGTAACAAGCACTTTTTTCCCAAGACTTTAGAGATGTTCTATCAGCGAGTTCTATTTGAGCCCCTTGTATTTTATCGGACTGTTTGTCACCTGAAAGATAATAGCATAAACTTTATCCCGCCGGTTCGAGATAAAATTAAGTGCCCATAACTAAAACATACTGTTTTTCAAAGTTATCTACAGTCAAATTCATTCGAAACGTTGGAATTTGTTGTACTGAAAAAAAAAGCTCCAGCTACCAACATGATGCAATAGAGTCTCAATAATTCGAGGTGGACGGGACAGGGCTTGCCTCGAACTACGAAAACTCGAATTATCGAAATCAAAAAATTTGATAAACAAACAAATGAAAATAAAGCAATTTTTGTAATTTCAGTGCATATTTAAATTAAAAATTTACTTACATATTATTACATTACTGATGCTTGGAAAAAAATTAATTATATCGGAAAATAACAGTCGATTTCTTTTTGCATTAACTCGTTGACCCGTTTCCGTTCAGCGATATCGCGCCATCGTCAAAACAGTATATCAACACTGCACAGAAATGTCTATGAGGGCATCCACTAGAAAGAATACACCTATTTTCTTTGAGAGGGGGGATTTCTGATGTGGCTTCCGGTTGCGTCTGGTATTTGAATTTTGTGGTGCCGAAAAAATTATTTCACGTGTTTTGCATGTGTTGGTCATTATTTGGAAGCTAAACTGATTTTTTCCACTAACTCGGGTTTATGCGAAATTCGAACAATTGAGAATCGAACTATCGAATCGCTATCGTATTTCGCAATCATTTGAAAACGTGTACGAAAATGCATGTTTCATCCCCTCGCCTCCCGAAATAACGCAAAACTGTCATCGGGAATCTCATTTCCATGTGTGAGACATTTGGATCTAATTCTTGAGTTGAAGCAAATTCCCATGTCTGTGTGTGCGTTCGTGGTATTTTTGCATAGACTTAGGTTTGTTCTACCTGGTATTCTTAAGCACGGCGTATAATTGCTATTTAGTATTCTAAGCCCGCGGCATCTGAATGACGTTTACGAGTGCAAGTGGAACTTGTTGTAAAACAGTAAAACCGAATTTCACGTACGAATGTGTTTACCCTACGTTAATGTAGGTAACATAGAAGTGTTTCGTGGTGTATGTAAACAAAAGCATGTGGTTATGTTTATATACACTATGATTACATCCACAGAGTGTGGTTTCCTTTTAATTTTCTTTTTTAACCCCTTACCGGATTCGCCCGAGCTGAGCTTGTTTATCGCCATACTTACATAGGGTCTGCACCATGGAAATCATTTCATTGTCTGCTGAACAACCTACGTTAATTTTTTATTAAAACAGTCCAAAATATACTATTGGGGGAGGCATAAATTTCGCCAGTTGGTTAACATGGAGAAAGCTAAATGAAAAATTTATGACGTGCAGTTATGGCTTAGTGTGAAACCGCTTGACGTGAAAAACTGGTGTATACTAAACATGTGCTTTGGCACATCAAGACACAATCCTTTATATTTTACAAGTTTAACCTATCGAATAACGTAAAATTCAGTTAAAGCGAAGCAATTGCGGCGGCCCCTTTATCGTCGTCATATAAGAGTCTATAATAACTTTTACAAAAAAAACACACAACTTTAGCGACGGATTAGTATTTTTATCATTTAAGAAACAGGTTTGAAGTAAGAGAACTAATTATATTCTAATTAGTTCTCAGGAACGAAATGGTATCGCGGTACTTATCTGGAGACGGATACAGCTGTTTAAAATATGCTGGTAAAATAATGAATGATGGCCGTAACTTACAGTAAATTATATGCAATTCCAACAGTTCCAATTTTAAATTAACTAAGATATAAAAGAAACCTGCGTTTGAATTTATTACCGTATAAAATGCAAGGGTCATATTTCTAAAACGTCTAACACTCAGAACTTCAAAAACCTTTTCCGTAACACTTCCAATTATTTCATCAATTTAACGAACTTTTTTAAAACGTAGAAATGAATTTTCTTCCGTGTTACACAAACTGTGATATTTTAGAACAGTTTTTAAAAAGTTTAGAATTTTAGCGATTTCAGACCAAAGTACGACTTCTATAGTTAAGGTAGCGTCAATTTATAATTTAAACCAAATAAAGAGAATTCCAGCCTTCAAAATATTTCAAAACTTCTTTGTGTCAAATGAAAGAAAGAAAAATGATCGCTAAACTCAACATACATCCTGTATTAATTAAGAAGATCGCTTCATGAACCATTAATTAACTCTTAGGTTAAGCTTTCGTTAGAAACTTAAGCTCCATCTGTCAGCGGTCCTTCGAAAGCTTAAAATATAACACAATCTGTTGTTTTTTTTTTCTCAATAAATAATGAAGGCTTCAAAATGCGTACATACGACGAATATTTTGTAATTAAAGTAAAATTAAAAGCTTCTAAACTAAAAGGAAATCGCCTCAAAATTGATTGAGGTGCACAATTTATAATTTTGAACAAGAACATAAAAAAAGAGAGACACGTTAGTTGGAGAAATGAGATTAAAACTTCTCAGAAACGAAGACAAACGCTTTACTTTGGAATGATTTAAGTAAACATTTAATGAATCATTAACTCTCAAAGTAGTTTTCAAAGAGATCTCGAAAACTCCATCAGCTTGCAGTCGATCCATTTTAAGCTTGTTATGCTTATGATAAATGGACTTGCGTTTCGATAGATTAAATTAACAGTCATGTTTATCACAGTAAGTTTGTAAAATTTTATTAATAGAGTAGATGAGTTTTTAACCTGCAACATGCTTCGCTTTGCATGAAGCAATTGATTAAGCGAATATGCACATTCTTAGTACAAGATGTTTCCTGATCAATGTTTGGTAAGGTTTATCCTTATTAGCAGCCTTTGCTATTATTTTATACTTTCAAAGAAATAGTAAGATCATTTCAAAAAGGATAACAGCATGCTAAAATGTAAACTATAGCATATTCGATTTTCTGAATGGATCTTTTTCAGGATTTTATAGCCTCTGTATAACTGGACAACACCTAAAGCTTCTTCACACGCTCCCTTCATTGGTAAACCAGCCGAACGAACGAGAAGCCTTTAATGATAGATGGCTTCAACAGCACTTTATCCTCCTCGTTGTCCAGGAGAAATCCGTAGAGCGCGCCAGAGAAGCCCACAACAGGTAACACAAAGTTTTCCAGTTTCACACACAAACCGTTTTGAGCAAACCGACTGGTCACGCGCGTCACCAATGACGCCAATGTCGTTTGAGCGTTCCGGCATCAAACCAGCCAAACCAGTAACGGTAAGCAAAGAAGAATTTGTGCATGAAATAAGTTATATAAGCTCGCAACGTTCGGCACATCATTTATTAGCCGTCCACTGTCCTCCTTGTCCATTGGAAGTCAGTAGAGCGTGTCAGAAAAGCCCACAACAGGTTACACAAAGTTTTCCAGCTTCACACACAAACCGTTTTGAGCAAACTGACTAGTCACGCGCGTTAAACCGATTTCACTTATGTCGTTTGAGCTTTTCGACATCAAACCTGCCAAACCAGTAGCGGTACGCAAGAAAGAATTTGTGCATGAAACAAGTTATAGAGGTTCGCAACGTTCGGCACATCATTTTTAGCCCTAGGCTGACTCTTTAGGCAAGGGATTATTAGTATGCTGAAGCTCGCAAACTCACGGTCGTGGATTCGATATCATCTTCCACCCCAAGATCCTTTCAAGTGTTTATATATGATTAAAAATCAGGGGCACTTGAGAAGAATAAGTATAGGAGTTTTGTGATCATTAATTATATACAGAATCAACCTATGCCACAATCTTTTAAGTTGATCTCCTGTTTTACTCGCATAGCGCACGAGAAGCACTTCAAGCACAGCAAAAACGCGTGACACTATGATGTAAAAAATGTTTCGTATGTAATGTTTCGTAAAGAGAATTATATTTTAAGCAACGTATCAACTTGTCATAGTAAAAAATGTGGAAGCCTTGCAAATTCTTAAGGACACAAGTCAACGCCTTCTAGATATAGGAAACCTAATAACTGAAGCTTTAGCGTCATCACAGACTTATCTTGAAAAAGTATAACTATTTCAAATTTCTGGTGAATGCTATAAATGTTCGAAAATATCTTAAAGATAAAAAATTAAAAAACCTTTCCGGTAGAAAATAAATCACTATATGATCTATTCTATATCATATTATACAATTATTTATGGTTAGAAATTACCATTCGTCGTAAAATTAATTTTTCCATTTTAAAACATTAAAACATTTTATACTTCAGAAAATTCACCACAAATTTAATATAGTTTTAGTTTGTGAAAGTAAAACTGTGATGACGTAATTTGAGATTTATTGATGACGTCAAAGTTCCAGTTTTTAAGCTTTCTATATCTAGACGGTGTTGCATAAGTGCGTTGCCAGCCAAACAACCTTGTGTGGTTCTTTTCTTCAACGATCTCGTTTCACGTAGTCATGTCCTTGATTGGGTAAGAGGAAACTAAATGTTCTCTTTTTCTCGTCCGAGCTCACATTCCAGAGAGCTGAAGTTGCCATAGTAACACAAATATGAATTCGATGAGCCTATTAATTTACCTTGATTTTACTGAATGTTGGAAGACGTTTTCCCCCTTTTTTGGTTTCGACTCAAGCATTGTTGAAAGTAATTCACATTGATATTCCACTGACAATTAGTTTTTTACAGGAGAGAAAAGTAATCAATAAATGGGATGAGAATTAACTGAGCACAGCCATATAGCCAACTACAAACCAATGCACTGAAAAATCTTTTTAAACAATTATCCAATAATGCATAATACATTTACAATTTCACGGTTGAAATATAAATAGATTTTTTATACTATTCACTTAAAATCTACGTATTTCTATCTGAAATTATTTTAAATGACTGAAATATATATTTAAAAAATTAAAATTCACAAAAAATAATGATTGATGGAAAAAAACAACAAAATAAGCAATAAAAAATCAATAATTTACATATTGTTGCAGAACACTCTGCTAATTCCTGGGTTCGGCGTTCTAAAGTCCAGTTAGTGTAGAAATTTCTAGTAAAGACTCCACTTGTCAGGATGGAAAACAAAGTTTATTGCTTCTAGAACTTCGTCGAACAGTCAGCTGTACGAAAGCATGTAATGTGCTTTTATCAGTCCGCTTTGTACAGAAGCTTTCACAAAGGCTGCATTTCTCACATGAAATAAAACACATCCACAAGCAAAAATTCAGTGGAAATATGCGAAGGATATCTCTAACAGTCCCTCAAGACTCAGCAATGAAGAATGTACACACAGCGCTTAAAAACAAAGCTTCATGAACAAGCGAAAACACCGCTTCCATTGCGTCAATACAAAGCTTTAAGCTTTCACGGACATCTGCTCTATGCGTAAGCAGAAACAGGACTGAAACTGAACTGGGTAACCAGCTGCTTTTATACGTTACGACGAAGACCGTAGGAAGTTCCAAAGAGAACCATCAGTGGAATGTACTAGAACAGACTCGATTATGATTGCGTAATAGAAGAGTAATATTAGGATATTACACATGTTAATGCAGAAAAACTAACGTTACAAGCCCCATTGGCAAAAACGCGCCAAATTTGATGCCAAAAATAAGTCCCCAAAAGTGTTGTTACCGAAGGCCTAGCACCAATATTACTCGAGATTTCTAGAAAATGCTATACAAACCAATAGGAAAACCCAAAACTCCGTACCAAGAGTTCAAGTTGACCGATTTTGATGCATTTGATGCATAGAATACGAATTTTAAACTATTTTAAACCCCAGAACAGCGGGTTGCCTCAAAAAGTCGTAACAATATGCTTTTCATTGTATATTACTATAATTTCTAGAGATAAACTTGCAGTATTTCATTTTACACACGTTAAACAAGTGTTTGTCTACTCTTTCCTGGTTATTTCATTGTTAGCTGTGACATGTTCTTCACTCGTTAGGAAAAATTAAATAATTTCTTTGACGCCAGTGTCATAAAACTTTCGTTGTGTCACGAAATACTCACACAGTTGTGCCAGTGTAACAAACAAGTTTATATTTTGTAAACTGTTTTCCTTTTACCTTATTTGTAATTTTACCTAAATAATATACGTAGCAACACAAAATATTGCTGATAGTTTAGATATGTCATACTTTTAATATCTTTATATGCACTAGTAGTATTTCTTAATACTGCTTGCTTTCACAGATAATCATTTCGTTATTCTTTCATAAATGTCTTATTTGTTGCGAAATAAATAAATGTACGGTTGAAATGTTTCAAAGATAATTAGTCTTCGGAAAAAGTATATTTCCAGTCACAGAGCGCAGTGAAAAATAATATTTATCTCTACATAACAAAACTATAAATATTTCAAACTTGTAGTTTAAAGTAGGATAGTCTGTTTGACGAAAATTGGCTTGAACATTACAGCGTATTTTCTAACACAGATATGATTTGATGAGGTATTTGATTCCAACAAGTATATATATATATATATATGTTAGCATTATCAAGAATTCAGACTTTGAATTGTATAAAAGTTTGCTAAAATACTGAAAATAGTAATGAGGTAAAAAATTCCAATGTACTATTTAAATTGTTTCATTTTCTGCATACTTACATAAAAACATTTAATACACAAGAGCTTTCAAAGCTAAGATATGTTCTTGTGACTATTGATACTAATGAGGCTACAATCCTTCAAAGCTCTCTAAATAAAAGTTATTTTTAACTGTTAAGTGCTTAGAGGGAAAGAAATATCGTCATTCTAATGGCTTGGCTTATAAGATATCGCGAAAAGACAAAATTCAATATTTAATACAAGGAATAGAACAATTTTATAAAAATTATAATACGTATTAATAATTTATATAACAAAATAACTATCCAAATGCATATTCATAATATAACATCAAGTACAAATTTATGTAAAAAGAACACTGTGGATTTTAAAACGTGTTTGCTGAAGCAACCTGGGCACTTGTTTCGAAAATTACCAAAAGTGAAAACTGAAAAACCTACGACAAAACCTCTATAGAGCAGCTTCCTGCAGCAACGGATGTTCAAACCCTTTATTAATATTTTTAATGTAATTTATGGAATTTTAATTTACGCCTGGTCGTGTCTTGAAAACAAAAACTATTACTATCCCATTAGCATCAGAAAATTCACTCTAATAAACGGGGCAATTCATTATCCGGGGTAACATTGACTAACTATTACGGTTTGGTACATTAAAAATCTATTACAATATGTGGTAAATTTTAACCGATATTGCGCCAAACAGGCTCGGCTCTACTGATGTTACAGTTGTGGCAGACAATAGCAGAAGCTTTTAAACTTTGTTGGAAAGTATTAAAAGTTGTGGAAAAGTCAGTGGCGGCTCCTCCATTTGAGCACATGAGCACGTGAACCCTCAAAAGAAAAACTATGAAATAAACACATTTAACAAATTAAATGTAAATATATATATATATATATATATATACGGTAATATATATACCGTATATATATACCGTAATATATATATATATATTACGGTATATATATATATATATATACCGTAATTTTCGGGTTATAAACCGCGGATTATCTACTAAAAAAGATGAAAATTTATCCAGTGCGTATCTTTCATTGCTGCGTACTATCTACTGAAATTTTTCCTAGATAAAAATAAGATACAATGAGAAAGTTTGGATTAACCAGGACATTATGATCTACTGGCTCGATTTGGTTTGAAAAAAAGGAAGTTTTCTGTATTTAAACCTCGTGCGCTTTTGATTTTGGATTCGATGAAGGCTCATTTGAAAGACGACATTAAAGTGGCCAGCAGAACATCAGGTGCAATCCTTTCAGTGATACCGGGAGGACTAACAAAAATATTGCAACCCCTGGATGTTGGCATCAACAAGTCGTTCATGAGTGTACAAAGAGTGGAAAAATGCGACGTGCATCGTATGCAGACGTAACCCACTGGGTAAAAACTGCATGGGATGAAATCTCTGTTTGTACTATAAAAAATGCATTTAAAAAATGTGGACTGTTAGAAGAAAAATTTGAATCAACCACTGAACTGAAAGACGATTCTGATAATTACTTGGAATTTAATGATGATTTACTTTTGGATTTTTCAGATTAGGATGGTTCTAATTTTTAGTTTCTTTTTTTTATTAATTACTTGTAAATATTAAACATAATTTTGCTGAGTATTGGCTGTATTGCTTACTTATTCAATATTTGCAATCAATATATGGATATATATTATACCAATAAAAATGTAGGCCTCATTTCAATTTTGTTTTCTTATAATAATGTCACTTGAATAAATAATTACGATGCTACAAAATGTGCGATAAGTATTCTGCATGCTACCATACATTTTATTTTGTTTGTTCCGAAAAAAATGTTCGCTTTTTTATTTTTGATTAATTTCATAATACTTCTATAATATTCTTAGTGCTTACAGTTAGAATTCCTAGCTTAAAAATTGTGTATCAATTGTGATTTAAATTGAAAAAATACCGTCAAAGTATGTTTTGATAATTCTCATTCATAACAATAGATTTTTAGTAGGAAAGGTTTTACAGTAAGCTGGTTCTAATATTAATACTGTGGTTTTACTATACATAGAAAATCATCAATTTCGACCAAAGCATCGCTATATTATCCGCGGATAATCTACCGCTGCGGATTATCTAAAGAAATATTTTTCTTCTACTTGAAAAAAAGCACCTGCGGATTATAAGCCGAAATTACGGTATATATATATATATATATATATAAACTACTCTTCTAGATTTTGGGAATTTAAAACATGAGTTTTACTCAATCCCTACCCCCCACTATTATTAAATACACTCATTATAGCTATTGTTATTTACTACAGCACAATGTTTCCTTGATCGCACGTGCGATCAGGAAAATCAACTCCTGAACCGTTCTCTGAGAAAAGAAGTGGATAGAGTCGCGTGAGCGGTTAAACGCTGCTGATATCATGGCGTTAACACTTTTTCAGTGACGTACGGACCGTTTTATTGCGGTTATCACTTCCGAATTCTCCCTTGGTTTGTTATGTTCGGTTTTTAATCCAATTTTTTCATCTTATTATTTTCTTTATTTTTATCATTTTTCATTACAATATTTTTTCACAAACTAGTGCAAATAATTAAGATGGGAGTAAAATAAGTGTTTCGGAGCTAAAGCAATGACATTTTTCAATATTGTCCTTTGAAAAAAAAGCGAAATAAAATGAATCAAGACAACAATTTAAATAAAACTCATCTTGGTGGCGAAATACAAGACCAACGATTACTTGTTTTTTTTCCGTTTCATACATTGTTTTCCTTTACCTGCTGGAAAAGTAAATATATTTTAATTTGTAAGGTGCGACGTACCTGCATATTTGATTCTCGAAATTTATTTTGTGAACCTCCATTTAAATAATCCACGAGCAGGCACGTATCCAGAAAACAATTTGGGGGGGGGGGGGTCCGAACCGTAAAAAAGGCTGAATTTTTCATAAAAAGACTATATCACACACACCCCCTTAAATACGTCTTTGCCCATGAGCCGCCACTATAGAAAGTCTGCTTATAGCCGCCATAGCTTTACAACTTCATTGGTCAGTTGTGAAATTATTGAACTGAAACGTTTCTAATATATCCCTTTAACCCTTTGAGGCGCAACCCTTTCCCAATGCTGAAAAAAGGGCAGCCGTTGCCATCGCTCGACTTAACTACCAGCAAGATGGCGGACGATCGAAACGTTCATAGCGTGCCACCGATCTAGAGACCCTTTTTTGACGACAGCTGGCTGTGTCGGGCACAGCAATTTTTTGACGCAGCTGGCTGCGCCGGGCACAGCCAGCTGCGTCAAAAAAGGGTCTCTAGATCGGTGGCACGCGATGAACGTTTCGATCATCCTCCATCTTGCTGGTAGTTAAGTCGAGCGATGGCAACGGCTGCCCTTTTTTCAGCATTGGGCAATCTATCCAGCTGTTCTCGCCTTCTTCCATTTTTCAGCAGATGTCAGTGCTGTTAAAAAGAATCGTGACCATATTTTTACGGGAAATGACGTGCTCAAAAGTAAAGGATTCTCGTGGAGCTCTGTCACCCGCAACTATTTTTATAAAAATCAAATCTATTCTTCGTGACTGGCAACAGTCAAAACGTCAGAGTTGGGTGTTCCCAGAGCGGGATCACTGCGCATTAAAGGGTTAAACAACGTCTAGGTGAATGTCGAATTTCTAGAACAAATACGTCCTCCGTTTGTGATTCCAACTTCCCCAAAACATCCGCGCACTTGAATTCACGTCGCACTGTTCTAAATGTCAACATCTCTTAAGTGCATCGCGCAGCAACTAATGGCGTTGGGTGTCCCGTGCAAAGTTTGCATGTAAAGTGATGTCATTCACAAAATAATCAGATATAAATCTTGAATTCGCCACTTGTCTGGTGGTAATTGACTCGAACGGTAGCTGTCCAGCCGCCGATATAGCATGTATATGTTTGGAGAGCGGGCCCCCTCGAGTAGCTGATTTATACGCAGCTCTGTAATTCTCACTGTTTGAAAAATAAAAGAATATTTCATTCCTTAGCGCTTAGAGTTTCCCTCTGATGTAACTTGCAAGGAAATAATCGAAAAGCGCATTTTGATATCCGTCTTGTAGCAAATAACGCAGCAGTTCCAATCAAAACGAAAACTGATCTTATGAAATTAACGTTATAGAGTGTAGCTCGACCAAAACTTTTTATTTCTTTATTTATATTTATTTTACTGTACAGCAGTGGCCTAGTTGCTAAGTTCCGTTCCCATAATAACACGGAAAGTGGAGCAGCACCGGCTGGGCCAGTGCTTGGGAGAGTGATAACCTCTCTCTGCTGGGTTGCTGTGGAACCGTGTACGCTATTGGAGCTGGTGCAAGTAGAATGTGTTCGTGGCTCCAATGTCCTTCATGTTCAAACAATATCTCTGTGGGTGCCGATTTCAGGTGCTAGGTCTCTTATCTGGAATGGCTTCAAAATTAGGAGATCACTTAAACGGGGCAACGTTGGTCCTTCCATTAAGAGCCCCCATAATGAAATGACCAACATGTGCGCCCCTCGTAGCGTTCAAGCCTCCAGTAAGCCACTGACCAGTCCATTACAATGAAAAAAAGTATTTATTTTATTTATTTATATATTTATTTTGGGTGGATGGAAAGTGTACGTAGCGCATTCCACAGTAAGTTTATGGAAATTTTCTGAGATTTTAAATAAAGAAAGTACTTTCCACATTTAAACCTACGCCTATAAGAGATATTGTCCTGTTTCTGCAAGTAAATTAGCAGCATGAATTACCGAAGCCGTTCTTCAGTTTAGACTGTTTCCTTTAATTCGGCTTTTCATGAATTAAATTCCTCATTTTAAATTATGTTTGAAGAGCAGAAACACTCTGCACTGCAAGAATACATACGAATAAGAAAACAAAAATTTCTTGGTTAGATTTCTGGCTTTTGATGGAGAAAAATATAACTTTAATGTCTGGACTAACCTAAGTAATATTTTCGCTATATTCTAAGTAGAAAATTACTGCTTACAAAAAGTGGTGAATTATATTCTGTAAAAGTTGCCAGTTGTTACCCCATTGAGAAAACTAGAGTACAACCAGAAAAAAAAAAAAAGTCAATGCATATGGGTTATGTTAAAGTTAAGAACTTTGTAAAAGAATATTCTTAGTATCAAATTCGTTCTGCTGGTAAACGTACATAGTAAAATACACACTTTTTTGGAGATTTTAGAGATTCTTTTATTGCCAGTGGATTTTGTTTTGTAACTAATAACGATTCAACAAAGATCTTTAATGGGTTTAAAATTATCAGGAAATTTGACTCCAAATACGTACTTTACATGATAATACTATTTACAATAAAAACCGAGTTCTTTTAAATTGTTTAGTTTTCGATTCGATTAATGGCATATTAAGCTAAGTAATTTTTTGTGATATTTTCTGCAATCGTTTCATTTCTTGATTCAAATAAATTTTACGATTAGTGCAGGATATTATTACGCAAACGATAATGTAATCAGTATACAATAGTATCAGTGCACTTCAAGATTTTTCATGAGCAGAAAATTTCTTCTTCAGTAGTGATTTTCGGATATCAAATTTGCAATTATTCGTTCGGATAAGATTTCGTTGTTCTGGCAATATGAGCGTTGCCAACTAAGGTAAAAATTGACCTAATAGACCTGAAAAAGAAAAAAATCAGACAAGAAAATTACTTAGCATAAGACGGCGTTTCACGAAGGACGCCCTTTGAAAATAAATAGCTCAAAAACGGTGATTGATAGAAGATTGAAACCACTGGTATGTTTATTAAAAAAAAAACTTAAGAATCCACAAAATTTCAGTTACAAATTTCTCTGATAGATGGGTCTGCAAGCGGTAAGACGGATCTAAGAAAACCCCCGTTTGCTGCACACATGATCGCTCCATCCACCAAAACAACCCTTAGGGCTGCATTCTTTTACAAAGACGTTACTGGACCTTTTTTCTTTACAGAAACTATGATGACTCACGGTATATTGCGATTTTGAAACATTTGACGCCACTCAACAGGCAATGGATGATCGACCGGCAGTAACGTATATAGTAGGGGTCTTCAGCCTTTTACGGCCGAGGGCCACACCACTAAATTCATAAAGGTCCGCAGGCCACACATCTGCCAAATAAGTAACGTACGCAGAAAATTTCGTACTTTTCCGTTAACGGAACGCCAATGCTAATGCACCAAGTTCAGCAAATGCGTGTCTATTTTTTATGTGTACTTTACTCCGTGTAAGCGTGATAATACTTTTTTGGTAAAGATGGCAACGAGTAGTGCGTTTCAGCAACTGGCACAAATATTTTGACTTTGTGAATGGTGTTCCATTAATCGAAAATTACCGAAAATTAAAAGAAAGGAAAATTACACCACTACTATTAATTTCAAGGGGAGCGGTAGGTTAACGATTTTTAAATTGTCCGACATTTTGTGTTCTTTGTACAAAAAATAAAGTTCAATAAATGTCAAATCAATGATTTCGTTTGTTTTTTTTAAATTATGAAATAGAATGAAGGTACATCATATGTAATGCATAAAAATATTACAAGAACCGCAAACAATAAAAAAAAGCTCACATTTCTGGCAGGATCGAAATCTCTTTGGTGTTAATGAGAAATTTGGGATTCTTTTTGTTTTATTAAAGCTTCGATATCTGGAAGAATCTCTGTAATTGCGATTCGAAAAGTGTATTCGAAATGTTGGTCTGTCAGACGTGTTCTTGTTTTTGATTTTGTCTTCTCCATTTGACTAAACTGTATATGTACGTACTACCAAAAATAGAAGACATAATGCTTGTGTATTCATGTGTACTTATCTTCGACCACGTACTTTGACTAAAAATCAGTTAATGCTGGAATTTCAAGATATTTACATTTTACAGCAGAATCACGTTGCAAATCAGCAAATTCTATTAGACTACAGGAGGAGCATTTTCGATGTCTACAGAAAATGACGAGGAGAATATTTCCATCAAAATTTTATTTTCAGAAGTCGGTAAATCTGCATTTAAATTCCTCTCTCAGATTTGATATAGATTGTACGCAACTGTCCAAATTCTATGTTGTAATTATGTTCTCTAATTCCGTCATTTTTGGAAAGTTAATGGCATTTTTATTCATCAATTGACTTTCTCATAGCCATATCATTAGTTTTAACTCAAAAGCTTTCACAGAGTCATCGAGATTAATGAGCAAATGGACCTTTCCCCAATAAACGGTAGTTCAAATCATTGAGATGATCAGTAATATTGAATCGAAATACCCATCATGGAACTCGAAAATAGGGTTCCCATCAGATTCAATGAATTGTTGAACTTTTTTCTTCAAGGAAGAGACGCTGAAGCATCTTTCCTCAGCTCAACCAGCGTACTTCGGCGTACTATGTTCAACTTATAAATCAAGCGAGAACTGTTGAAACTCGCTGTGATTAAGTCATTAAATGGAACGGAAAAAAATTAATCACTTTTACAACAATAGTCATCACATGTTAATTTTTTGCACAAATTTTCTTGGTAGATGATACAGAAGAAAATCAAGAAACCATGACGAAATTGCAATTTACGCATGCCTTCGCATCAGATTTGAGTAATGCTATTACTCCTGTCTTCCATCCGATCGTCGAAGGAGCACCTTATGGCATAAATTATTGCTGAAGCCCAAAGTTTCTGTCAAACTCGATTACACATCTCTTCCTCGGTTGTAACCGTAAGTACAACGACACTAGCTACTCTATGATTATGAAGTTTTTATTGACGCCGCGAATGAAAATAGCTCCTTGTGCAGTATCAGTTGCATCCGTTGATTCATCCATCGCTGCAGAGTAAAAAACAAAGTCCTTGCATTCGAATTTTAATTTTTTGAATATATCTGCAGCCATATTTACCACACGACTCTCTAACTGTCACACCAGACAAGCTAATGTTTGAAATATCTTGAGCCTGCACTGTTAAAAGATCTAGAGAACGGAGAATCTATTGGTAACGGAGAATCTATTGGTAATCATTTATCCAGAGTCTTGTGTAAATTTACAAAAATTGAAAAACAGAGATTCGGTCAAATCACAGAGGTGAAATTTATAATAGACTCAGTAATATTACATATAGCAAAGTCTCTGTAAATTTACATATGTAAAAATACCAAAGTCTACACTGTTTAAAATATACCTGTAAATTAACGGGAAAATCGACTGGCAGTAAAGTTGCCCATTCTGGTTCCGGACGGTAACTTTCCAATTCACTACACGACTGCTGAATAAAGCAACTTATTCTGGAATAGAACCCTCAACCTACAGAGTGACAGACTGACGCGCCTACCCACTAGACTACCTACACTTGCTCTGCACTGACCAAAGTTTGAAATAGCGGTTATTTTAGTCTCGGAATAGGATTTGGTTGACCGCAGTGGGGGAGATTTTGAAATTCGTGACAAAGTGTTGTATAGAACATAGTCAAATTATTGTATAGGTAAGAAATTAATTTCAATTTTCACAAATATATGTAAGTAGTAACGAGATTCACACTTTAGCTACTTCACATACCGGTTTAGATTTCTTTAGAGAAAAGTTGACAAACATTGAAGATGGGAAAATATAGACATTCGCTGCTAAAAATATCTAAAAATTACACCTTTACTGTTTTTCCGTTTCCTATTTAAATAAATAAAAATAAATAAATAAATGAAAAAGAAATTACTTCCTCGTGATTCTAACATTTATAAATGTGATTTGATACTTCTTTGGCTATGTGAAAAGAAATTCTTTATTGGAAAAAAAAAAAAAAAACCTTATCATAGTTTAATACTCATAAGAGTCGTTTGATGTCAATATTTTTTTTCCGTCTAAAATGTCTTACGAAAATCCATTTTTCAAAACTACTTACAAAACTTCCAGAACAAGCCAAGTATAGAAAATTTACCGGTTTTCACCTAAAATTCCTGAAAGTTAAAACATTTTTCTTACGGAAAATTACCATTTCTTAGGAAAAACGGTCATTTCCCTAAAAATTTAGGCTAGACATATCCTGAATTTTCAGATTATTTTTAATAGTGTATGTAAAAATCTCGTTGATGGGGATAAGCAACCCACTGAAACAAACTTTTTTCCCTTTCTACGCAGCTGTAGTTTTCGAAAAAGCAAGTTATTTAATCCATTTTTTGTCTTCAAAATTACTACAAGAACATTAAGAGTGAGTATTTCAGTATAAAAATCACTCTATAGTTTTAAAACAGTTAGAAAATAGTTTTAAATATATGTTTCAAAATCCCTAGCGGGAAAATGTGCTAAGTAAAGGGAAATATTTGTAAACTGATGACAGAGTTTCTTAATCGAATGCTTATAACCGAGAACTGGTCTAATTTTACAGAGAATCTTAATTACTTTTCTGTTTTTTTACAGAAAATATTAACAGTGTGTAATGGACAAAGCACATCAACTGCACACTGAAGACATTCTTTTACAAACACCATCACTAAAGGAAAAATAGAATTTTGTTCATCCCCCCCTTTTCACTTTTTAACAAGATACGTATGAAAGTAAGAGAAACACCTGAAAAATACATTGACTCTTACAAATATGACAGAGAAATATTAATATAGATTACAAACTTCTCTATAGGAAAAAACTGAAGAAAAGCAAAGAATTTAAGGCAGTGACAGTTCCGTCTTTATTGAAAAGGCTTGGCAGGTCACTAAAATACCTTCGGCGGGCCACTCGTGGCCCGCGGAACACAGGTTGAAGAACCCTAGTATATAGGTTTCCATTTCCGGGGGGGGGGAGGGGGGGGTCGGTAATTTAAACCTTATTGTTACTAGATTTAATATAAATGTTTTTGAAAAGTTCATTTTTAATAATTGCTTTACATTTTCGGAGGGGTCCGGGCCCGCTGGCCCTCTAGGGATGAACGCGAGACGGAGAATTAGCGTCTCGCAAAACAGCCTAAAATGTTTGTCTCGTCTCGCAAAATCCCTATATCTTAATGTTAAAAATGTCTGTCTCGTGTCGCAAAAAAAGCTGTAAATCTCTGTCTCGTCTCGCGTCCATCCCTAGGCCCTCCCCTCTTAAATACGCCCTTGTCGATAGGGTACGGCATGGTTTATCGCAAGACATTTTCGACTTTCTCAATGAATAATTCGATTTCATAGTCATGGGGATGAACTATTCGACAGTTGATGGAAAAGCTTGAATTGACTTCCGTATTCTCTGGACTCTTCTTTCCCTGACCCCTCGAAATTTTTTCCTGGCCATGTCGCTGGCGTATAGTGTGGAAGACGCGCATATTAAATTGATTTTGATGTGACTGTTCTTGGTGTCTGAACTCTCTTTCTGGCCTACTCTCACTTGTTTCAAGCGTCTATCTATCACCGTTTTTGAATTATTCATTTTCAAAGTCTTCGAGAAACACCCTATACACTGCCATGTAGTTATGATCCATGTTTAAAGTTTCAAGTATCTAGATCATCGGGTATTTAATTTAAGATCGATTGGAAAAATTACCAAGCAGACACGAAAGAGAGTTAATGCAAACGTGGTACTAATAGGAAATAATAACAAACGAAACATTCTTTGCATCTTCATTAAGCTCGGAAGTAACAACAATACGCTCATCGAATTCATATTTGCGTTGCTATGGCAACCCGAGTTCTTGGGAATCCATGCTTGGGCGGGAAAAACAGATCGCTCGTGACTTCTTGTCTAATCAAGGATATCGCTATGTGGAGGGAGATCCTAAAAAGAAAACAACCACGCAAGGCGGTTCGGTAATTAAATGAGGTGAGCTAAGAATGAGAGGTAAAACTTCGGTAACGGAATCAGTAGAAATGATCCGAAAACATTATTTTTTCGAAGACTTATGTGTGTAGAGGCGGGGAGAGAGATTTTCGGTTTTTGTGATTCGGCGTTACTTCAATTTTATGAAATGATATGTAATATACGATGGAACAAACTATGTAATGTATAGTGAACGTTTTTTTTTTTCTCTTTTTTAACAATGATGTGAGGAATGTTATGAGACCTAAAATGATTTGAAAATTCAATAATTATTATTACTTAAATTAAAGTCGACGAGCAGAGTTTCTAGAAATGAGCTGCGCCAATTGAGATGCAAGTTTCGAAATCTGGCCTTACGGATATCAGTTGCGAGCATTTTAAGAAAAATACTATGATGCACTATAAATTTGTTCCCTGTTACATTCCAGAAACTTTTTCACGTTCCATTCATACTATTTAACATATTGTATAATTTTATCCCTTTTGAATCCATCGCTCAAAACGATTTATAGTTTAAAAAAAAATAAATGTTATATACGTTTTGAAAACTTTATATTAAATTAAAAAAATAAATAAATTATTTTTGTAATTTTTATAATTCACTGCACAGCAAACACAATTAACTATAAAGAATTAAAATTTTTTTTAGTTCTGGTGAAAAACTTTTATCAGATATTTATAGTAAAATTTACTCTCCATCAAATTTTATTGTAAGAATGGACTCCCTCCCTCCTTAGTATTAAATATTAATTCTGTTCTTACAAATGTATATTGTTGTAACAACACTTAAACTCTTAATTTTTATTTTTACTTGTGTGGCAACAGTTGTTCTTGTTCTTGTTCTTGTAGAGAGCATTCTAAGCATGTTGTGATTTAACTTGTTCCTGTTGCTAATAAAGCTATAATACTAACTTTAATTTAGTATTCTAAATGTTATGGGCCCAGGATTACTCTTTATTTTAGAAGTTAATATATCTTTACAAGTAGATGTGTTCTAATCCTGCTGCAGTTTAGGCCTAACTAGTTCAACATGTCTAGCATTGAGATATCCTCAATAAACAAGTCCAATGTTAAAAATTACTCACAATAGAAGTTCCAAATAAACTGTGCATTAAAAGCAAAAGGTGTTTTCACAGTATCAAATGGGACAAGAAAAAAACCAGAAGATGATTCTGCAAAAATTGAGAAATGGGAAAAAGATGATACAATAGCAATGTATACAATCTCCTCTGCTATGGAATTGACACAAATAAACTTAATAGAAAGTTGTGAGTCATCTAAGGTAGTAATGGATAAACTGGACTCGATCCATAAACAGAGATCATACTTCAATAAAATGCTGCTACTTGATAAATTCCATCTGCTAAAAATGGATTCCAATGAAACTGTTGCACAACATATTGCCATAATTGAAAACCTTTCTCATCAAATAAAAGATGTTGGTGAAAGTATAAGTGATGCTACGATAGTGACGAAAATATTAGGAACTTTGCCACAAAAATATCGAAATTTTAGACAAGCTTGGTTGTCTATGGATGAAAGTAGACAAACTGTCTCAAATCTCACAGCGAGATTCATCGATGAAGAAATATCCTTAAATCAACTCGAGCAAGAGAAAACTGCATTCTTAGCATCGTCAGCAAGCTTCAATAAAAACAAAACCAGAGGTATGAACAGAGGTGGGAATCATTCCAATAAAAAATACCAGGCTGAAACAAAATACAATAACCAAAAGAAAAGTGTTGATAAATCAAAGTTACCATGCTATTCCTGTCACAAAAAGGGACATTTTGCACAAGACTGTCGTTCCAGAACAAGTGGAAGGATGAATAATCAAAACCATGAACAGGACGGCAGTAGCAGTACTAACACAATGCATTTAGTGCTGAAGTCCAAGAATCACTGAATTCTACTGAAGACCATTGGACAATGGGCAGTGTTGCTTCTGCTCACATGACTTACAATCTGAATTACCTTAATAATTTCAAAGAAATGAATGGAAATGAAACCATTCGCCTTGGTAATAATCTCGAGCTTCCTATGAATGGAAAGGGAGATGTGATGATTTTGAAATTAATCAATGGTAAGTGGATAGAAGGTGAAATGCAAAATGTTCTTTACATTCCAGACCTGAAGAAGAAATCTTTTCTCTGAAGGTGTAATTACTGGAAAATGAATGAATGAAAATAGAAAAATGAATGACCATGCCCACATACATAATGATAGGAATGAAGTTATTGGTACAGCAGTTCGAACATCAAATAATTTGTATCAGATGTTGTTTAAAACACTAAAACCAATTGAAGCTAATGCAGCTGCTACAGATAGCATTAAACTGTGGCATGTGAGAGTTGGTCACATAAATCTTAAAGCCCTTAAAGAGTTAAGTGTAAAGGGAATTATTGATAATATAGATTTTTCAAATGCTGATACATTCTTTTGTGAAGGTTGTAAGTATGGCAAACAACATAAATTATCTTTCAGTCATAGGAATTACAAAGCCAACAAACCTGGTGAATTAATCTATAGTGATTTATGTAGTCCAATGTCAACTACATCACTAGGTGGTGCGAATTATTTTGTAATTTTTAAAGATGACTTTAGTGGTTACATTTTTTCTGCATTTTTGAAACATAACAGTGATGCATTACAAACCAACTTCAAAACCTTTTGTCTCTTTGTGAAAACAAGCATTCTGCAAAAATAAAAGCCCTCAGAGTAGATAATGGAGCAGAATATATCAACCATAACTTCAAAGATTTTCTCCGTAAGAAAGGCATAGAACTTGAAACCACTGCTCCTTACACACCACAGCAGAATGGAAGAGCTGAAAGGAATATGAGAACTATAATGGAAAGTGCTCGATCAATGCTATACAGCAAGAAGTTACCTTTGTTTTTGTGGGGTGAAGCAGTTAATACAGCTGTGTACATTCTAAATCGTACACCAGCTAGTCAGTCACCTGGATTTACACCACATGAACTGTGGACAGGTAAACAGGTATCTCTAAAACACTAAAGAATCTTCTGTTCAGAAGCTTATATGCATGTGCCTGATAAATTGCGTAAGAAGCTAATGCCAAAAAGTAACAAAACAATTTTCGTGGGATATGAAAGAAATTTCGACAAATTATCGACTCTTTGATCTAGCCACGAAAACAATAAAAATCTCGAGGAATGTCATGTTTGATGAGTACTCAGATACATCAGTTAGTTTTCCACAAGAGACAATTGCAATTAGTAATTTTGAATGTCAAGATAATGCCACTGATTTAGAAAATGAAATGGACTCGAATATGATTAAAGCAATTTCAGAAAATGCATCGCAGAATCCAGATGATGATGATGAGGAAGTTCAACCATACAATTTCAGACCCAGGCAAAATGTATGAATTCCTAGACGTTATGATGTAAATATTGCTGAAATTCCAAAGACATATGAAGAGGCAATTAACTCCCACCATCAAGGGAGTGGATAGACGCAATAAAAGAAGAGCTAGACTCCCTATAGAAAAACACTACCTGGCAATTGGTAGAATGTCCAGAAGAAAAAAATGTAATTGGTTCAAAGTGGGTGTTCAACATTAAGTACTTGCCCAATGGAAAGATAGAACCTTTTAAAGCTCGCCTGTGTGCTAAAGGGTTCTCACAAGTGGAGGGAGTTGATTTTAATGAAACATTCTCCCCAACTTCCAGATATGACACAATACGAACCATTCTGGCAATTGCTGCTCAATAGAACTTTAAAATAATGCAATGTGACATAAAAGCAGCTTTTTTTCTTGCATGGTGAAATTCATGAGGAATTATACATGCAACCGCCTCCAGGTGTAGCTGTTGGTACAGATTTGGTTTGTAAGTTAAGAAAATCTTTGTACGGTTTAAAACAGTCCTCAAGGTGTTGGAACCAGCAGTTTTCAGATTTCTTGCTGAAATTTGGATTCAAGCAAAGTATGGCTGACCCTCGTCTATTTCATGGTGTCTTCAAAGGTAAGAAGGTTCTACTTATTCTGTATGTTGATGATGTTCTCTTACTTTGTGAAGATGAAGGGATCTTGGATAACTTTATGAAAAATATAAATGAAAGCTTTGAAGCCACTATTTGTAAGTCAGGTTGTTTTGTTGGGATCGAGATAGATCAAAACAAAGATGGTTCAATTTTTATCCATTCACAAGCATGCATTAAGAAAATTTTAAAGCAGTTCAACCTCGAAAATTGTAATCCGGTTAATGTTCCCTCAGACCCTAATGTTATTCTGTCATCAGAACCAGATATAATTTCAGAGGAAAGTGATGTGCCATATCGTGAAGCAGTTGGATGTTTAATGTTCCCTGTCATCTACCACACGTCCTGATATTACATATGCTGTAAATCTTTCAAGCCGATTCCAAAACAATTACAGCCAAAGACATTGGAATGCTGTCAAAAGAATAATGAAATATTTGAAGGGAAGTCCACATCACGGAATTCATTATATGTCTGGATCAGAAAATCCTAACCTTGTAGATTATTCTGATGCAGATATCGCTGGTGACATAGATACCAGATCTACTAATGGATATGTTTTCATGCTATCAAGTGGTGCCATTACATGGTGCACAAGTAGGCAAACTTCTGTATCAACATCAACATCAACAACAGAATCTGAATATATAGCGGCATGTACTGCTGTGAAAGAAGTTATGTGGCTTCGCCAGTTGCTGTGCGACATAAGTGAAACATCATTTTGTGATAAAGGTGTTACTCTGTACATGGACAATCAAAGCGCAATTAAGTTGGTTAAAAACCTTCTGTACCACAAGCGTAGTAAACATATTGATGTGAAATTTCCCTTTATGCGAGAAAAGTATCAAGATTACACTGTAAACATTGAGTATGTTGCCAGTAGTGAACAATTAGCTGATCTTTTTACAAAGGCCTTGCCTAGGGACAAATTCGAAAACTTTAAAACTCTGATAAACATTCTTGTTAAACACTAGGTCGATATTTTTTTTGTTTTTGTTATGTAAACAAGCTATATGCAAACCAAGTGTGTTTCAATTTTCTTAAATTTTTTTTGGTAATTCCCAAGTAAGTAATAACAGAATTGGAGGGTGTATTAAATATTAATTCTGTTCTTACAAATGTATATTGTTGTGGCAACACTTAAACTCAACTTGTTCCTGTTCCTAATAAAGCTATAATACTAACTTTAATTTAGCATTCTAAAACTTAGCTGGATCCGTCCCTTGAGAAAGCTATAGCTACGCCCGTCCAGAACAATAATCAAAAATGATTTTTAATTTAAAAAACAAACCTATTCTTACTGTTTTAATTATGCTACTGCATGACTTTCATTTTCAAAACCGTTAATCATATAAAATCGGTAATTTCTACAACTGCACCGCAAAATTGCGATTGAATTTTGCTATCATTAAGAATGCCGAAAACTTTCCCACGAAAGCGGAATTATGTTTCTATTAGATTATTGCAGAAGTGGATTTGTTTATCGACATCTACGTCATTACGAATATTTAATTACTTCTCTGGGTGAAGGAGGACTACTTCGAGTGCTGTGTCTGCTTCAGCGTCGAAGTGCTTGGCTGCAGCGCAGGCGATTGAATTAATTTCAAATGAATTGTAGTATTACCTGCACGGCGGCATGATTTGCACCTGCTAAAAGCTGCTTATTGCTCCCTGGTTTCGGAAGTTTCAAGAACTTAAATTTTAATATGCGTTTAACACGGAATAAGTCACAAAGAAAACTAGTGCTTTGACCTATCAGAGGCGTTGTGTCACCGGGCGTAACTTATTTAAAATTCTGTTTAATGAAAATTTTAAGTCAAATAATTGGCTGTAATAAATTTATGAAATTTGTTCAAAGCGCTCGGCTCTTAGCTATCGCTCGAGAATATATATTTCCGTAGACCATGCTTCAAGCTTACAAGACGTCAATCAGCGAGCTGATAGCAGCACATCAGTTCACGCAGATTTTGCTTCAGCATCGTTTATTATTACATTAAGTACACCCTTTCAAAAAAGTATTCGAGTAAGACATAGACTTCCTACGTTGGTTCCGTATAATAAAAATTATTTATTATAGAATATGAATTAGGCTATGTATGCTTATGACTTGCCACATTTCTGTAGAGTTGTGCGTTTTTCAAAAACTGAAAAACTATTCGCAAAGCTAAAACAGGAAATTTCGCTTATACTCTAATATTTTTTGGAGAAGGTGTACATCTTTTAGTATATGGTCTGAAACACAGGTAAGCAACCTGAAAATAACAAATAAACAAATTATTTTTTTATCAAAGTGAAACGTAAAACGCCCTTACATTGGACAATAGTCACTGGCTATCAAAGCATTGGACATAGTCACTTACAAAGTTTTGTAGCTGGTAAAATGAAGTTTCGGAGCAGAGAAACTTATCTTTGAAGCAGGAAATATCTAGTTATGGCGAAAGGAAACTTAATTTTGTAGGAAGAAAGAAAAAATTCTTCATGGCAGAAAAACCTATATTTATAATCTTATAAATAAAAATGAAATTCTGTTTGTTTGTTTGTTTGTTTGTTTGTTTATTTGTTTGTTTGTGGATTTGAGTTGTATACAAATCCACAAAAATGGACCTATCAGCCTGAAATTTTGCACAGATATGTAAAATAATATAGAATAAATCATAGTCCACTTTAAAACTTTGAAAGTCCACCCGTTCCCGGAATTTAAGAGATTTTTTATGTTCTCCACGCAAAAAGCTTTCCGTAATTGTAACCCCTGTAGTGAAAAAAGTGTGAAATAAGGATCGTGGTTGCCATGTGTGGCGATTTTGCCGAATAAGATGTTTTAAATTCTCAAAGTAAAAATAAAAGAATAATAATGATTTTTTTTGTTAGTTTATATTCGTAAGGTTATATTTTTTTTAATTATAATATCGTGTGCATGGGAAATCGGAGCAGGAATGAAATGTTTTATACGCAAAACAATAAGAATTGAAGATTTCCGAGGCTAATATGTTAAAATTTTTTAGTTTGGCGAAAAAATAAAATGGCTCAAATGCCGAGAAATTGAGTTCTAGCGGTTTGCACAGTTTCCGGCTTGGCGAATTTACTGAGAGCTTAAGGAAACGGATTTTTGAAAACAAGTACAAAGGTTTTATTAGAATAAAGCGTTAAATTTTAATGATCCCTGCGAAAATAATGCAGTTATTAAGGGATTTCAAGCGATCTATCTTCAGCATTCTCGCGATTTTGAGGAGGATTCTAAACGCTTGGCGCTATTTATCGTAATTTAATCGTCTGCTATTTGGGTTATGAATACACCTGCGTATAAGTTTTAGAAATTTTCATTCAGTTGGAATTGTACATTTTTCAGAGCAGCTTTTCTGCATCTAATGTATAACATCCAGAAAAAAGGATGTTAGAAATATCAATTTTAATTTTGTTTAATCACACTCATGAATAATGATACACTTTCCAACTTAATGAAAGAAGGAACGAAAATAGGGAAGACCCATGGATTATAACTCTTTTTATATATAGCACTTTAGTGCGTATTTAAAAATCTGAAAGTGTGTCAGATTTTCTATGATTCTAGCGCTTGGCGCAATTTAATGAGAGGGTATTTTTAAAAACAAGCGTAGGTTATCTTATAAATAAAAATGAAATTCTGTTTGTCAATTTGTTGATTTGGGTAGTATACAATTCCACAAAAATGGACCTGTCAGCCTGAAATTTTACACAGATATGTAAAATAATATAGAATAAATGATAGTCCACTTTAAAACTTTGAAACTCCACTTAAAAACGTTTTCCTCCTGAAGGGTTCCCTTAATTTCCGTTCCCGGAATTTAAGAGATTTTTTATGTTCTCCACGCAGAAAGCTTTACGTAATATTAACCCCTGTAGTGAAAAAAGTGTGTGAAATAAGCATCTTGGTTGCCATGTGTGGCGATTTTGCCGAATAAAATGTTTTAAATTCTTAAAGTAAAAATAAAAGAATAATAATGATTTTTTTAGTTTATTTTTTTAGGTTATTTTTTTTAATTATAATATCGTGTGCGCATAAGAAATGAGAGCAGGAATGAAATGTTTTATACGCAAAACAATGAGGATCGAAGATATCCGAGACTAATATGTAATTTTTTTTAGTTTGGCGAAAAATAAAATGTCTGATAGGCCGATTTTTAGAGTGTGAGTTCTAGCGGTTTGCACAGTTTTAGGCTTTTTGGCTCAATTTACTGAGAGCTTAAGGGAATAGCATTTTTGAAAACAAGTGTATAGGTTTTCTTAGAATACAGCATTAAATTTTAACTATCCGTGCAGAAATAATGCAGTTATTAGGGCATTTCAAGCGATGTAGCTTCAGAATTCTCGTCAATTGAGTACATTGATTTAACTTGGGGGAAATCCGCCAAATTTCAGAAAATTGAAATCTTCGCATTTAGTACATCGAGGTAACGATGAATAAAACATGTTATAGTTGATAATTTAAAAAATGCGGCTGTATTAAGGGATTCCACTTTTCAAATAAATGCCTGGCGGTCGAACCATTTCCCATTTTGATTGCTGCTAAGTCAATGCTTCGAATGATTCCCTGAAAAAACTCTTGCAAAATGGCGTATGCTGGCACTTTGGCGAGGCTTAGATTTGAAACTGGATTTTACTTGAGACTGGTATATACGTATAATAAGACTGGTTATAGATAAAAATGAATGTTGGTATGTGTGTAGGATGTTGAAAAACTCCAGCACCGTTTTACCGATCACCATGAAATTTGGTTCACCTAAGTCTTTTATCATGGAGAAGGTTTTTATGCTATCCGTTTTCCTCTAACTTTTCACTAGGTGGCGCAGCAGAACGTCGAATTCTATTCCGTTTAGCCGTTTGCTATGCGAATATCGTCCAACAAATTTCGATGAAATTTGGTACACGCGAATATTAGAACACGGAGAATATTTTTCACTATCCATTTGCTGTAACTTACCGCTAAATAGCGCTGCAACGCATCAACTTCTATACCGTTCGACTGTTCGGCATAAAATTTTTTATACTTACACATTTGAGAACGAAGAATATATTCTAACTGCGTTACTTTTGATGTTACTCACCACTAGATGGCACTGCAATGCATTATTATTTTAACTCGCCACTAGATGACGCTGCAGCAGGCCAAATTTTTGACCATTCAAACGGTGGCTATGAACATCAGTATACATAGCTATTTGAACAATGAGAATATTTTGGCGTTATCCATTTTGCTATAACTTGCCACATGACGGCGCTGTATCAAATCATTACTTTAATTAACCACTAGATGGCCCTGCAGTGTATCACTTCTTGACTGTGCGAATAATCGCTATGAAAATAGGTATACATAGATATTTGAACACGGGGAAGAGTTTGGCACGATCCATTTTCCTATAACTTGACACTAGATGTCGCGTCAACACATGAACTTCAAGACTATTCAGCCGATCGTCATGAAAATTCGTATACATCGATATCTGAATGCGAAGAATATTTTTGCCGCATCCGTTTTGCTAAAACTCGCCACTAGATTGTGCTACGCCGCATCGCCTTCTGCACCGTAAAAACGATTGCCTTGAAATTCAGTATGCATGATTATTGAACACAATATAACGCGATATCCATTTTGCTATATCTCTTTATTACAATAAATAGTAATCACAACAAATATTAATATCAAAAAGTCCATTCATTCCCGTGCGAAGAACGGGTACTTCAGCTAGTAGCTGATATTTTTCTGGCTACCTGATAAGACTCAAAATAGTTCATAAGCCTATTCCAAGTTGAGTAGCAATGCAGTCAGCTCCTTTTTTTACACCATGACCGCAAAATGCGCTACAGATTTTCATTTTTGGAAACGGTAATTAAATAACAATATTTATATATAGATAAAAGCACGTAATGTTTATTGTTTTTTCTGTACAGACTGACCACATGAAAGTGATACACAGCTTGGTTTAACCATGATGCGTAGCAAATAATTTAAATATATTACTTATCTTACGATCTTTACAATGCAAAAAAGGTAAATACATTAAATTAATTAAAATGAAAATACTTAGAATTTTATAATTGTTTAGTTACAGACTAAGAAAGAGATAAATTTAGGATTTTTTAATTATTGTGATTTTTTTTAATACCCACTTATCAAAGTGATCTGTTTACATTCCATTATATCTCTACTGTAAAAGACTGAACTACTGAAAGACAAAATTTGAAAAATTGCTTATGCTAAAAAATGATTGCTAAATTTCTGTATTTCACTGACATTCTGAGGCCGAAAATATGTGTAGACAGAGTTATTTTCTAGAACCGACAGTGGGTAGTATTTTAACTGAACTTAATATCACATATAAAATTCAACTGCAGTTCCTTTATGATGATGAATAGGATAGGATTCCACTTCATTGGATGACAACAAGGAATTCCCACTGATTGTCTAACACAAGAGAAACATCCTTAGGCGCCAATTCCTTTTCAATCGATGACTATCCCACCCTCCTGCAGTGCAGTCTTTCTTACATTGATAACTTCAAACGGGAGTATACCACCACATACTTATATTTAAAGTGAGAATAGAAATGTTTTTTCTCATTCGACAAAAGGATTAACCACAAAGGGAAATAAACAGTGTGAAGTTCGATTTAGGCTCGATTTTGAGATTAAAAGGGTGTTGGTTAACCCTTTAACGCGCAGTGTTCCCGCTCTGGGAACACCAAGCTCTGACGTTTTAACTATTGCCAGTCACGAAGAATAGATTTGATTTCTATAAAAATAGTTGCGGGTGACATAGCTCCACGAGAATCTTTTACTTTTTAGCACGTCATTTCCCGTAAAAAAATTGTCACGATTATTTTTAACAACACTGACATCTGCTGTAAAATGGAAGAATGCGAGAACAGCTGGATAGATGGCCAATGCTGAAAAAAGGGCAGCCATTGCCATCGCTCGACTTCACTACCAGCAAGATGTCGGACGATCGAAATGTTCATCGCGTGCCACAGATCTAGAGACCCTTTTTTCAGCATTGGGAAAGGGTTGCGCCTCAAAGGGTTGAGGCAAATTGCGTAAGTTTTTTTCTTCCAAGAATTCCATGTTTATGTATAGATAAGAGGTAAATGCATGATAGTAAAAATTTAGAAACGATGCAAATTTCTGCTGCTTATTCAGAAAGGAATGCTTATTTGCATATGCAAGTATATATTTCAGCTGTTTTTGAAGATTTTGCATAAATGTGCATAAAATTCCATATTTCGTCTTTTGGGTGTATAATTCAATATCTTAGGCGTTGAATTCGTAGTCTTTTCAACACTTTCCAACAAGGTTGAAAAGTGTTTATTATTACGGTTTGTCTGTCTAACTCCCGTAAATATGCATCGATTTCTACGAAATGTATCGACGTTATTCTTATCGACTGCGCCATGCTTCCTATTGAAAATGATCTAAGCATTATCTACAGGAGAACTTAAAACATTCCCAATACATCGCGCTTTATGGGAAGTTAGTCTTTAAAGCGTATCCCTGACTCCAAGATAAAACTTTTGCCGCCATTACTGCAAAAAGATAAAAGAGTTAAGCACAAAAAGCCTTATAACATCTACACTCCCAGTTAGAAAAAGTGCACTTTTTTTGCAAAAAAGTATAGATTGTGCACAATTTGTGCATAAAAAGTAGATATTTTTGATTATTAAGAAAGTATACACTTTTTGTGCAAATTATATGCAGTTTTTATTCACACTAAAAAGTGCATATTCTATATTACCAAAAACTGTGCACAAAAAGTGTATACTTTTCAAAGTATTAACTTTATATGTGCATTTTTTGCACAAAAAGTGCAAACATTTTCTAGCTGGGATTTAAGCAGTTTGAAACAATTTTCGCAAAATCTCAAAATCTAATCCAAATAATAAGAAACTGCAGGGACAAGTCCGTACCCAGGTGGGGGGCGGACCCCTGTTCCCCCTCCCCCCCGAAATTTAAAATTTCGTTAACCTAACAATAATAATGTAGCCTTTTGTGAAAAATTTAGCCTTTTACACCTTAGTCCCCCCCCCCTGGAAATTTTTTCTGGGTACGGCCCTGTCTAGGGACATTGTTTAAGTTGTATGACCACCTACCGCGTCGCTAAATTTTGCAAACAAAAATTTACCCAGTTTGGAACAATTTTTAGAAGCATCTCAAAATCTAATAAAAAAAAATTTCTTTTAATCCGACACCTATAGCTTAAATTGAGTGATCATCTATCATGTCACCAAATTTCATTTCTTTCGCTTTAGTCGTTCATACCTGATCTACGAACAAAAATGTGCGCACTTTGAAACAATTTTTGGAAAATCTCAAAATCTAATGAAATATTTAAAAATATAGTTCAAGATGAGTGATCACCTATCATTCACCAAATTTTATTTAATTCGCTTCAGTCAGTTTTAGGTGATGTGCGAATAAAAAAAGCGTCACGCACAGAATGACAGAACGACAAACTTTTTTTTGACGGTCGTACTCGGGTTCCAAAAGCTTAAAATTAATAGAAATCGCTTTTTTTTTAATTTTGAGAAGTGTACTGGTAAAGTCTAGTTTTATTTATTTAAATACATAAATGTTCCATTCCGAACTTGAAACAACAATCACTTCAAACTTAAGACACATCAGTCTGAGTCAACTCCTGTCTAGTGGTTAGAATGCTCGCCTACCAAACCTTGGTTCCTCGATTCGAACCCAATCCTCGGAAGTTTGAAAAATGGAGCAAGTTCTTACGTGTATGATTATAGATGACAGCACTAAAATGGAAAGAAGAAGTCGTTCGACCACTCCGTCTACGTCCCCAGAGTGCACTTTTTGTGCACAATTTAGTTTGCACTTTTTATGCACAATTTAGTTTGCACTTTTTATGCACAATTTAGTTTGCACTTTTTATGCACAAGCAGAGGTGCCAAATACGCTCGGATTTTGTATCCTTTTTTTTACACTTTTTGTGCAAACTTTTTCTAGCCGGGCTGTTTTTACGATCCGCTTGAAATTTTACATAAATATGTATAAAAATATAGAAAACAGTCTGCGCTTCTTTAAAAATCTGAAAATCCAACCGTTCCCTCATTTTTAAGGGATTTTTCGCTATTTTCGATATTACATTTTATTTCTGAGAGTAAAAAAGCTAATTATTTGCGTGACGTAATTATCTATCACAAGTGAGAATGACTTCATATTGATGTCACAGTTATCAGGCTTTTTCCAGATTTATAAGTTTAATTTCTTTTTCACAAAATGATTTACTCGGGATTTTCCGAGCGAAACGAAATCGTTCAAATGCGAAAAGTTTCCGCAAGTTCTAAGAAAGTCTTGTAGTTCGATTTGAGTATATATAATAATAACTGAATATGAAGTTATTTATTTTAGGCGGACGAAGATTAAATATATTGGGTGTAGACTTGCTTTCGTCAAATAGTCCAGTCAAATTAGGAAAAATGGGGAAAAAAATTTATATATTTTTGAAACTTGGGGAAAACACTAATTGGGTATGTAGTTGTATGAAACAGAACAGTTCCCCAATCTAGGCGTGCCGCGTCCCCCCCCCTTTGGCCCCCCCAAAAGGTCACTTTTTAGATTGCCACTTGTATCTCAAAAACCGTTCGTCTTAGGAAAAAAATGTCAGTTACAAAATGAAAGCTGATAAAATTTCCTACAAGATTGTAATTGGTTATTTTTTTCTATCTACAATAGCTTTCGAGATGTCTTAGACAAAATCGCAAATTTTTGGAAAACGCTTCTTTTTATTCAGATTTTCAACAAATTTTGTCCTATAGCTCTTCAACCCTCAGTTTTATAGCAATTGTTTTCGAAACAAAGTTGTAGAGTATTCAATTACCTTTAAAATGAGTTATTATTTGTAACTTTATATGTTCAAAAGTTATTGCAATTTTAAATTTTCAACAAATTTAGCAAATTCGAATGAAAACTACATTGCGCGTCAAAGTACGAAAAAATCTAGGAAAAAATTACAAAGCTTTGAAACTTGAGGAAAACATTGATTGGGGATGTAGTTGCATGAAACAGAAAAGTTCCCCCCTCTGAGGGGGCCGCGTCTTCCCTTTAGCCCCCCCCCCTAAAAAAGGTCCTTTTTTGGATTTTAACATTTATCTCAAAAACCGTGCGTGTTTGCAAAAAAATATCAATTACAAAATGAAAGCTGATGAAATTTCCTACTAGATTGTTATAGCTTATTTTTTCTAGATGCAAAAGCTTTCAAGATATACGTCTTAGAAAAAATCGCAAATTTTTGGAAAACGCTTCTTTTTATCACTATTTCCCACTAACTTTGCCTTATAGCTCTTCTACGATCAGTTTGACAGGAACGGGTTTAAAACAAAATTTTAAAGTATTCAATTACCTCTCTCGGGGGCCGCGTCCCCCCTTTAGCCCCCCCTAAAAAAAGGTCCTTTTTTGCATTTTCACTTTTATCTCAAAAACCGTACGCCTTAGCAAAAAAATGTTAATTACAAAATGAAAGCAATTTCCGACAAGATTCTTGCGGGTTATTTTTTTCTAGATACAGAAGCTTTTGAGTTTTAGAAAAAATCGCAAGGGTTTGGAAAACGTTTCTTTTAATCACAATTTTCCACTATGCGTTCTACTAGCTCTTCAACCCTCAGTTTTACAGGAGTATTCAACTCCTTTAAAATAAGTTATTATTTGTGATTTATCTTTAAAGGATAAAATATTATAGCAATTAGAAATTTTCAATAAATTTTAGAGAATTCGAATGAAAACTACATTGCTCGACCAAGTACGACAAAATCTAGAAAATAATTTATTAAGTTTTGAAACCCGCTGAAAACACTTGTAGGTGGTGCAATAATAAGAAACAGGAAAGTTTCTATATCTTGGGGGGGCGCGTTCCCCTTCCCTCTAAATTTTTTTTTAATGCAAAACGGTTCTTTTTTTTTCAATAATAATTTATATTACATAAGCGTACGATTTATCAGGTTGTAACGAAAGTTTTCCGCCAGATTTTCTTGAGTCAGCTCATGCGGTACCGAGCGATTGATCTTATATGTCAAGTTTATCCGATGCCTTGCGCGACTAATGGACATGGTACTAAAGTCTAACTCTTTTAGCTAGCTCTCGAGTGGATGAATATTTTATCTTCTTCCACAAATTCTCGTAGGCGGGCTTCATCAGCATCAGTAGGCCGGCCAGAGCGCTCTGCTTCTTAAATGTCCTAGTCCTCGTTTTTAAACTTAAGGTACCAAATCTTCACAATGTCGTATGATACAACAGTAGTACCTTAAGCTGTACACATGATTCGGTCATTCTGTAGCTGACTTTTTGCAACAGAACTGAGAGTAAATGATGGTTCAATCTGCTAGCGTGATAGTTCCATTTCAGACACCTTATACTTAATCATAAAGATATTGTTTTACAGATTTCACAACACAATGCTCTAAAACAAGTCTTTTTCTTTCAAATAACAAAAATCGTTTGACAAAATATTGGCATAGACACCAACGTGAACTGTTTGTGCAGACAATACTTCCAGTGGCGGAAAACTTTCGTTACAACCTAATAGTTTCATTTCGTTCTATTTTTATTTCTTCCTCCTATTGTTTCTGCTGAACTAGTTACATTTTATTCGTATAAAAACGCATATTTAACACATAAATGTTAGTACTAAAGTCTAAATGAACCGTCTCTCGCCCCCGCTCCCCCCCCCCAAAAAAAAACTTTTGAAAGAGATACACTCATGTCCATAAATTAAGGATAATGAAGTTCAGGCAAAGAAAGAGAAAGAAGCAAAACAAATTTGACTTATTTGTAAAGTCTATTTATTAAACAAAAAGTAAAGAGCAAAAAAGATGCTATATGTTTGACATAATTAATAAAAATTGCAAGTTTTACTCCCTTGACCAAATTTCAAAAAAGAACCTATTTACAAAAAACAGTATAACATGGTTAGTAGGATGGTTAATACGGAGTATGTCTCCCGGACGATGCAATACAGACCTGACAACGCCTAGGCATGCTGAGTATCAAATGATCAATCTGATCTTGGGGAATATTACACCACTCATCAAGCAATGCACTCCGAAGTTCCGGTAGACAGGTGGGAGGGGGTTGATGGGCTGCAATTCGTCGGCCAAGCATATCCCACACATGCTCTATTGGATTCAAGTCCGGTGAGTATGCTGGCCAAAGCATACGGGTGATATCCTCCGATTGAAGGCATTCGTCTACAATGTTTGCACGGTGAGGACGGGCGTTGTCATCCATAAACACAAATTCAGCACCCATGGCGCCCCGAAACAAACGTACATGTTGTTCCAGAATGACATCCCGATAGATGTGGCCTGTCATCGTTACACTCTGAACATGCAGGTCAGTTCTGGAACCAAGAATAATTCCTCCCCAAACGAGCCATCCTGCACCACCGTAACAGTGTCTTTCAATGGCGTTCTCTTGGTGGTAACGGGTACCTGGCGCTCTCCAGATGAATGTCCGGCGAGAATCAGACTCCAAACTAAACCTGGACTCATCGGAAAACATCACACAAGACCACTGTTGCGGTGTCCACAATGCATGCTCTCTACTCCAGGTTAATCGCAGGCGACAGTGAGTTGCGGTAAGTGGAACACATCTGACAGGCCTACGAGCATATAGACCAATGTGCCCTAAGCGTCTGTACACGGTCTGCCTTCAAACTGTCGTACCGGTAGCTGAAGAGAGCTGACGAGACAGGTCTGATGCTGTTCTCCGTCTGTTTCTTTTGGCAGTAACTGCCAAATAGCGGTCCTCATTCGGCGTTGTAACTCGGGGGCGACCTGTGCTGTAACGTCTACTCACATTACCATCATCTTGGAATCGTTGCCAAAGCCTGGAGATGACACTCTGGGCGATTCCAAGTTTCTCGGATACTTCCAGCTGGGTACGTCCACATTCCAGTCGTCCGATAATTCTGCCACGTAAAACATCATCCAAATGCCTCCTCTGTGCCATAACTATGCGGTTTTTGCAGAGAAAGGCTTTCACAGCGCTTGTGAACAATTTTACTTCTTTGCCACCATTCCTTATATACCCCTCTCTTACAGTCTCGTCATTGTGACGTACCACCACGCCATCTGGTGGTTTCCTGTAATTTGCATATTCTTCTTCAAGATGTGTGTGATCATTCCACAGGTGAAATTTTTATTTTAGAGATGAATTTCTGTGTGATTCTGAATTATCCTTAATTTATGGACATGAGTGTATTTTTTCCATCAAAAGAATTCTGTAATGCAGATCATCTGTTCAATATTATGTACTTTGACATTTGCATTTCAGTGATCATTCATCATCAGAATTAATACTTACAGCAAAATCAATAAAAAAATTACTACAGAAAAACAGAAAAAGAGGAATTTCTTGAAAAATGGAGATTACAAATTTTGATAATTCGACTGTTCGATTCTCTGAATTAAGAATCGGCAGCTAGAAGGAAAGTTAGTCGAAACATGGGATAAAAAAAAGCATTTTCCATAAATTTGCGAGGTTTTCTAAAACATATTCCGATATAGTTTAAGATATTCGATATAGAAAAAAAAAATACTAATAATAAAGATATCGAATAATAAATAATTCGATATATAAAAAAATAAAAATTATAATCTTCTAAGAAATTTTATCAGTTTTCATTTTGTAAAAGGCATGCTTTTGCTAAGAAACACCAATTTTGAGATAAACGTGAAAATCTAAAAAAGGGAACTTTGAGAGGAGGGGGCTAAGAGGGGGGACGCTGCACCTCTAAAGGCGGAACTTTTCTGTTTCATACAACTACATACCCAATTAGTGTTTTCCCCAAGTTTCAAACCTTTATAAGTTTTTTCTAGATTTTTTCTTGCACTCTGACACACAATGACCTTTCCATTCGAATTCCCTAAAATGTATTGAAAATTTCAAATTGTTATAACTTTTGATAAATTAAAAATACAACTACATATAAAAATTCAATTTAAAGGTAATTGAATACTTTAAAATTTTGTTTTAAACCCATTCCTCTCAAACTGATGGTGTAAGAGCTATAAGGCAAAGTTAGTGGGAAATAGTGATAGAAAGAAGCGTTTTCCAAAAATTTGCGATTTTTTCTAAGACGTCTATCTAGAAAGCTTTTGCATCTAGAAAAAATAAGCCATAACAATCTAGTAGGAAATTTCATTAGCTTTCATTTTCTAATTGATATTTTTTTGCAAACATGCACGGTTTTTGAGATAAATGTTAAAATCCAAAAAAAGGACTTTTTATAGGGGGAGCTAAAGGGGGGACGCGGTCCCCCCAGAGGGGGAACTTTTCTGTTTCATACAGCTACATCCCCAATCAATGTTTTCCTGAAGTTTCAAAGTTTTATAATTTTTTCCTAGATTTTGTCGTACTTTGACGCGCAATGTAGTTTTCATTCGAATTTGCTAAATTTGTTGAAAATTTAAAATTGCAATAACTTTTGAACATTTAAAGATAAAGTCACAAATAATAACTCATTTTAAAGGTAATTGAATACTCTACAACTTTGTTTCGAAAACAATTGCTATAAAACTGAGGGTTGAAGAGCTATAGGACAAAATTTGTTGAAAATCGGAATAAAAAGAAGCGTTTTCCAAAAATTTGCGATTTTGTCTAAAACATATCTCGAAAGCTATTCTAGATAGCAAAAAATAACCAATTACAAACTTGTAGGAAATTTTATCAGCTTTCATTTTGTAATTGACATTTTTTTCCTAAGACGAACGGTTTCTGAGATACAAGTGAAAATCTAAAAACGTGACCTTTTGGGGGCGCCAAAGGGGGGGACGCGGCACCCCTAGATTGGGGAACTTTTCTGTTTCATACAACTACATACCCAATTAATGTTTTCCCAAAGTTTCAAAAATATATAAATTTTTTCCCCCATTTGCTGTTTTTTGGTCTAATTTGACTGGACTAAAATGTTTTTCTAGCGTCCGTTGTAGTTGCCTTCACAACGGGCTTTGACTTCTAGTCTTAGAGACTTTCTGCTATTTGAAATGAAACAAGACTGGTATATGTTATAAGGATTACAAAATGAAGCTTTCCATCGAAAATAATGTCTGCATCGCTAATAGTTCTTCTTCAGGAGTACTCAAAATAATACCAATATAATACGGTCAATGGTAGTTGAGAGACAGGCATCCATTTAAAGCATATACTAATACTACCCTACAATATAATTAGCTAATAATCCGACAACGATCGTATGCCTACCTCAAAAGTTGCCAATGTTGGCTACTTTTGTCTTAGCTGTACACTGCACTGAATGAGTAACTTCGAATTATTAATACCCTGTAAATATCAAGCATAAAATTCCACAGAAACTTAACCATTTCGGACTGATGTCTCGTTTTCGCAACATAAAGTGAAATAAAATTTAAAAAATTAAAAATTAAATTTACCCTGTATTTGTCAAGCATAAAATTCCACAGAAACTTAACCATTTCGGACTGATGTCGCGTTTTCGCAACATAAAGTGAAATAAAATTTAAAAAATTAAAAATTAAATTTTAAAATTATCTGTACATTGACATTCGTTGTAAATGTTTTGTGTTTTAAAAAAGGCTAAATTGTCTTTTAATTTAATAGTATCTATAAATTTGCATCATCAGCATATGTACGTTTGTTATATCGGTAAACAAACAATAATCGTTGAAACTCTGGTGAACATTCCGAATGAAAATTTGCAAATAGCAGAATAATATTCTCTGAAAATATGAAATATGTCTAAAAAGGTGTTCAGGGCGTAAAATTTAATTTTGATTAATGTTTTTTTTTTTTTTTTTTTTTTAAGGCAAGAAATAGCTTTACGTAGATCAAGGTAGGAAATGTAACTAATAAATATTTCATGTTTATTATTTAAATAAACATAGTATTTTTGAAAACACATCTCCTATTTCATTTACTCACTAGCCGCCTCCGGCGACCAGTTGGTTCTCCATCTTAAAAAGACGGAGAGAATCCTGTTTCTCACCGGCTTCCTTGGCAGTGAAATCTCTCAGATTCTGAATGGAATTTAAAATTAAGATGGCTACAAACTGGGGCGGCCCTAGGGTAAGTGGTACCCCCTGCTAACGTAAAAAAAGACGCCCCCTTTTATGCTCTACTTAGTTTTTGAATTCGAAATGACGTCCCTTCGAAGCCGGCGCCCCGATGCGATGCTTACTTTGCTTACCGTCTCGGGCCTCCCCTGGTTACAAAAATAAGATGGCTAAATGATAAAAACCTACAAAAAGGCACAAATTATTTTCATTCTATGTTAATTCTGAAGGGCTTTGGGATTTGGGATTGGCCGTTATTAAAAAGCGGAAAGAAAAAGAAAAGTCAGAAAATTTGAAACACTTTTTATTAAAAGCGTATCATTATTCATGAGTGTGATTTAAAAAAAATAAAATTGATATTTCTAACATCTTTTTTTTATGTAATTGAATAGAAATAGAATTGGAAAAAGCTTCTCAGAAAAATGCACAATTTGAAATGAAAGTTTCAAAAACTTATTCTGGTGTATTCTTTATTGAAGTCAGGCGTAGCAGACGATAAAATGACGATTAGTCATTATTTTAGCATCATTTAAATATATTCTATAAGTTGGGGCGATCTGCCGAGGACTCTGTAAAATAAAAACTCAGTTGTTTTCTTTTTTTTTTTTTTTTTTTTTGGATAAAAGGTAGTTCTTTTTGTATGTTATAGGAACAGTGTTTTTTTTTCCAGTAAAAAGTAGCCTCCATATTAATACAGGACTTTAATCCAAATTTAATCTAAATCCTTCAAACGTTTTCAGCGTGAAAGAGTAACAAACATACATACAAACATTGACATTTATATATAAGTAGGATTAGTGAATCCTGAAAAGTCATTATCATCAACAACGTTGAAGAATGGAAAATGTATGCGGTCCTTAATAGGGATAAGAGAGACTACATGTATATTTGAGAACTTCTTCAGTTCAACAGGATTTAAGTATCAGCAAATATCCACTCTTTGAGAAAGAATACGCTTCTCTTATTTCAAACGAGCGAAATTCGATCAGTCGGAGTGAATGTTCGATTCTTTCCGTGCTTGAAAGTGCACTTCTCCTTTAGGAGCGTTTTTCGATCACCGAGCGCAACGAAATATTCGGAGCGAACGTTGTCAGTACTTATGTAAACAGGAAGTGAGACGAGGATTTCTCGGGAAAAGTGTACTTAAAGAACTTTCAAAGGTGTATTCTGGTGTATTCTTTACTTTCTTTACTGTCTTTTTGCTTGCTGTAAGGTTGTAAAAAGGTCGAAACCGAAAATTTTTTCTTTCGCTCCCTTTTTGATCGTTTTTTCTGCTCCTTTGAATTAAGCGGACTCTTCATGATAACAAACTCAACTTGCCTTGTACCTGTACAGCGCACTAATCAAGACTTGCGTAAATTAAGAATTGCATAATTTCTTCAGGTGTTTTGCGTAATTTACGCTTAAATATCCTTAAATAACATTTTCAAACCCAAAATTTGGTTTTACAGGAAAAATAATTTAATGCGATATAAAAAATATATTTAAGGAAAAAAAAATATATTTAAGGAAAAAAAAGAAAATCAAAACAAAAGATATTCCTAAATTAGTAAATGAAAAAAATCATTACTTGATGAATAGCTGAACTTTCATTCACGTTAAAGTAGCATTTTTTTAAATGTAGATTTTAAGTATTTTTTATTTTTTTAAATTATGATAAATTAAGTCAAAACTAATCAAAATGCTTCAAAAATAAGACTTTAATCACGAAAGAAATGCTTTAAGTCAAAGAGGGGATGAAAACAAATTAAATATATTTTACTTTTTATTTACATTCATTTTTTTAAAAAATATATCCAAATATCGTAAACAAAACTACTCTGAAGTGTAATTAAAATGGAAATAAATGCATAGGGATTTTTGTTTTTCATTTTACATTTAATTGCGCTAATTTAAATACAGAAACACATATATTCATATATATATATATACACCAAAACCGAGATCTAAATGTTTTTTAATTGCATATGATGTTATTTATGTTTGAATGGAGAAAAAAAATGTTTAATTCAAGTAAATATTAACAGACCTTCAAACAAACGTTAAACCAGCAACAACAAAAAAAAAGCTGCTCATTTTTTTATGCGTTAGCATGAGACTATTGTTTTTTTTTTTCAATTATTTTTTGTTATGATGAGAAAGGAATGTCATTAAATCTACATGTTTCTGCATTTCAGTTGCAGAAAAGGAAATTAAATTATATGACTTCCAACTTCATTTGTGTACCTTCTTACCTGTTTTAGTTCATAGTACACTGTTTTAATGGAGACCATTTTTTATTAATAGGAATGGTGAATTTAATGAGGATAAACATTGTTTTTTAAATTTTAATTCAAAAACGTAAAATACAGGGTTTTTTTTCTTAATGAGATTTTTAAACGACTTGAGAAATTTATTTTCTATTTCGAAACTAATGAAATAGTACTGTAGTAATAATGATAATGGTAATGAAGTTGATGATAATAATAATAACAGCAATAATAACGATAATAATGCATAAGTTTTTATCACCAGACACTGTAGCTAAATTCTCTTGTATACATATTGAGTACTTTGTTACAAAATGGCATGTTTTTTGAATCAAATAAAATTTTCACAAACATTTATGTGACGTACCAAAAGCTGATACAAATGCAAAGCTGATTCCAATAAAAAGCTTCGAAAGATACACTTGATGATTTAGGAATGCAGCGCATTTAGAACCTTTTTGATGAATCGGCGATTTGCTGCACCCGTTTATTATTATTAACTTTAGACAAGAGAAACCTGCATAGCGTCAAATCCATAGCAAGGAATCCAACTACACTTTCACTGTAGCGAGAAAATTCATCTTGGTAAACCAACCGAGAGAATTTTTTTTTTCTTTTCTTGAAGGCCACAAGGAATAACTATAAGCACCTTGAGATGCCTAGCCTGCAATTCCCTGAAACTTCGCTTATTGAGCTACAGCTTGAAATTAATGTTGCTTGATTTTCTTTATTTTAAAATGAGCTTATTTTCTGAATCGACGCTACTGCAATGTCTTACATCAGCGTTTCTCAACCTGTGGGGCGCGACCCCCAAGGGGGGCGCAGAGCGTTTGCAGATGGGGGGGAACTAAAGAGCAAGTTGTGATGCATGTTTTTAAAAAATGCATCTTATTTATTCTCATTTTTACACAAAAATATATCCCTTTTCGCTTAAAATGTTCATTCAAACTTTACTGATAACATTATTTTGCAGAAAATTCGACTAAATGTTCATTGTTAAAGATTAAAAAGCTGAATGAATGCTGAAAAATGTGAGGGGGGCGCTACCGTAAGTTAGCCTTTGTTGGGGGCGCGATGTTAAAAAAGTTGAGAACCGCTGTCTTATATTTCTAATATTTAAATTTGAAATTTTGTTTGTTTCTTTGTCCAGTATATAAATCCACACCATTCGTCCGATCTCGTCAAAATTTTTGCACATATATGTAGAATCCAAAGTTTCAATAAGAGCGCAGATGCCTCACCCCTTCCTTTGAGACCCCCCAGGCGTGGGAGGTCACGTGGTGTTTTGTTTTTCGTTGGCTGGCGTATTCGGAAGAAGCGAGCAGTTAGTTAGAGTGAAGTCACGGAGACGTTCGGAGATATTGAACGGAGATGGAATGGAACCTTTTTTCGTGCATGCCTGGGTGGCTTGTTTTATTCTTTCTTTCTTTTAAAGAAGCGAATCCTGTGTGGATGATATTTTGTTAACGTACCTAAGTGGTGTAAAAGATTTCTTGTATAACTTTGTAAATAGAAGATTCATTAAATGTGTGTGTGTCCTAACAATTTTTGACTGATCATTCAGTATATGTCCTGCTTTTAATTTGAAGCACATAACAGTAATTCGTCAACTCATAGGGTCAGTATACGACCCTATATAATTTGGGGACTTTCACCGGGATATCGAAAACCCTCTAGTTTTTCGTAACTTTTCGCCCGGACAGAATAAGAATTAGATTCGATAGAATTGGATAAGTGTGAAGAATAATATGGAATATTGAACTGATATTTGTTTAAAGTATTGGTGCTTCAAGGAAAGTGTTGTGTGCTCACGCATCAGTGGTGGATTACCAGGGCGAGTCTGATCGCCGAAGACTACAAACTGTAAGTACTCAATTTTTGTATCAGTAAACATGTCTTACATCGGAAAACATAGAAAAGAGGATATTATTAAATTAATGCGTGAACTGGATTTAAAGATCCCCGATAACCCAACTATTGCTAAAATGAAACATATTATTATTAGTGATACGAAATACGATGAAGAATTCACAAAATCTGTTCTCAGTAACATTGCGGCAGACCGCGAAAGCGAAGAAAAGATTGCGCGGGAAAAATTAGAACAGGAGAAATTAGAACGTGAATTCCAATTGAAACAATTAAAATCAAAAAATTATGAGAAGGGTAACAGTACAGAACCTTTTGTAATCCAAAACAAAATAGATCTTACAAAAATAATCAAAAGTTTCGATTCGAAGGACCCAAAAGCAGACATTAGCACGTATCTCGCTTTATTTGAGAGGCAAGCCACAAGAGTCGAAATTAAAAAAGATGATTGGGTCACACACTTATTAGGATTTTTACCCCTAGACATCGCGCAAATCATAACTCGAGAACCCGAAAATGTTTCAAATGATTATGATCACATTAAAAGCAGTATTGCTGAAAAGATTTAAATTGACTGCAGAACAGTTTAGACAAAAGTTATTTTTTCATAAAAAAGAAAGTTCTTGTTCTTGGCGAGAATTCGCTTTTGAACTTAACCATTATTTTGAAGAATGGATTCATGGCGTTAATGTTAAAGATTTCACTGGTCTTTGTGAACTGATAGTTTCTGACCAGGTAAAAAGAAGAGTGCCACAAGAGGTTAAAGAACATTTTATAGATAACTGGCATAAGTGGAACACTAGGGAGGAAATAGTAGAAAAGTTAGAAGAATATGAATCAGCTCGTGTTTTATCTAATAAAACATTTCCTAAAAATGTGAATGAAGAAAATGACACGTTTTCTAGCCCCGTGCCAGGGAAAGAAAATAAAAATTTTGGAGCTACCAGGAAAAAATGTTATGCTTGTAATAGTTATTCACACAAAATTGCTGAATGTAAATATAGGTTTAGGAACGATAATTTTGATCGTACAGGTGAAGGTAAACAGAAAATTGTTAATCAAATGGTTGTAGAAGAGCCAGGCAAAACCGAAAGCAAAAATAGATTCAGACCTAAAAGATATAATCGAGCAAAGTATAGTTATAGAAATAAAGCTGAATCGGTGGTAGAGAACAAAACTGTGAAATCATCTAGTAATAAAATTGAAAAATATGTTAATATTTTTAATTTTGATGTGAAAGCAGTAATTGATACTGGTTCTGAAGTAACTTTGATTGACCAGGATATTTATGAAAAGATGGGATCTATTTTATGAAGTACAGATATTTATTTGTGTGGTATCAATTCTGAAAGAGTTTCACCCATTGGTTTCTTTAATTCTAAAATAGTGATTGACAGTTGTACAGTATATACTAATGTTTATGTTATGAAGCATATGCGCTTTAGTGCAGTCATTGGCATGGATGTAATATCGAAACTAGAATTTAATTTTGTGCAAGGGAATGTTAACGTAAAAAATGCAGCCATGATTGATGTAGTCTATCCTACCAAACGAGTTACGAATTTAGGTAAATACCTTTATTCAACACCTAATTTCGAACCAGATGTGCTTCCGGTTACATGTAAACAACAGTCTCTGGGGTTGCGAGAAGATAAACACTGCGAATTGTTAAAGAAAAAAATGCACAATATAAAAGAGAAATCGGAGGTTATTAAAGAAACGGCTGATGAAGCTCAGTCACCCCCTCAAGAGAAAGTTTGCCGCAGCGAAAAGGTTGAAAGTAAGGTAGCTGCATTGAATAGAAAAATTCAGTTGCTGGAAGACGATCTAGAAAGATCAGAAGAAAAATTAAAAATTGCTATTCAAAAGTTAGAGGAAACTTCACAAGCCACAGATGAAAATGAACGCATTCATAAATCTCTTGAAATTCGGTTAGGACAAGTTCGATCAATTGCTGAGGAATCTGACAGAAAATATGAAGAACTAGCATGTCGAATCGCCATGATAGAAGAGGACTCGAAACGCGCTGAAAAACGAGCAGCCATAGGTGAAAGTAGAACCGCAGAATTAGAAGAATTAAGAGTGGTTGGTAATAATACGAAATCCCTTGAAGTCAGCGAAGAAAAGGCTCCGCAGAAACTAGAAACATGTGATATAACTATGTGTCAATTATCACAGAAGTTTCGAGAAGCAGATCCTCGGGCTGAATTTGCTGAAAAATCTGTAGAAAAGCTTCAACCAGAAATGTATAAATTGGAAGATGAAACCCTTGCAAAGAAAGAAAAAAATCATAATACTAGTGCAAGAAGAAAATAAAAAGAGTTATAAGAAAAGAAAGAAAGCAAGAAAAAAGTGAAGGATTCTCGAATCCTATCCCGAAAGATGTACCTTTGAGTACATATCAAATGGACTTCGTTGGACTGAAGAACTGTTCATATTTTTGAATGATCTGTAAATAATGTATTTTTCTTTTCTTTTTTTAAGTGTTTTATTTCAGATATCCTTATGGTCCTGGGCGGTGAGGACACCGCAGGTCAGATGGCCGAGCCTGTAGAATCCGAAGTTTCGATCAGAGCGCAGATGCCTCACCCCTTCCTTTGAGACCCCCCCCCCCTGACGTGGGAGGTCACGTGGTGTTTTGTTTTTCGTTGGCTGGCGAATTCGGAAGAAGCGAGCAGTTAGTTAGAGTGAAGTTGACAGAGACGTTCGGAGATATTGAACGGAGATGGAACCTTTTTTCGTGCATGCCTGGGTGGCTTGTTTTATTCTTTCTTTCTTTTAAAGAAGCGAATCCTGTGTGGATGATATTTTGTTAACGTACCTAAGTGGTGTAAAAGATTTCTTGTATAACTTTGTAAATAGAAGATTCATTAAATGTGTATGTGTCCTAACAATTTTCGACTGATCATTCAGTATATGTCCTGCTTTTAATTTGAAGCACATAACAGTAATTCGTCAACTCATAGGGTCAGTATACGACCCTATATATATGCAAAACGGATACAAGGGGATCCGTAAGCTAATGTAAAGTTCTGAAATCCCACTCGTCCTTGACTTTTTGTGATTATTCGCGAGTTTCAGTGCAGAAAGATATTCAAATATGCGATTTGAGCACATGGGTGAGCATAGTTAACAAGGGTTTAGATTTTTTTTCTTTGTTTCAATAATTCAAGTCAGATTAACGTCATTTTGATGTAACGAGTTTAAAAATGAATAAGAAACTCATTTAGATTAATAGGCTTAACCATAAAATTTGCGCGATGGACGAAATAAAAAACTTGCTCTTTAACCGATAAAACTGAATCAATGAACAGCGTGGGATTAATTCTTTCCATATATTGCATATTTTAGCGCATTGAATGTAATGTCTTTAGAGAAAACTAAGGAAAAAGCACTTTTTTCAAAAATCTTCAATTTTCAAACAGCTGTCGGAGGCAAGAGATATTATCTGATCTTCAAAGCCATTGCCAAGACTTTTTTAGTGTGTATGTGTGTGGGGGGGGATGTCGATAAACTGCCAAGTCAAATATAGGTTTTTACCAACTTATTTATTTTTTATCAACTATATTACCAACTTTTTACTTTTGCCAACTGGGTTATCGTAATTTTGCCAAGTGTACTAGAAGTAGCCCAGACAGCACAGCAAACTTGCATCAAACTTGCAGCAAGCTTGATTTATCAAGTCAATAAGCTTGAATTAAGCTTGAAAATTTCAAGCGTGTAAGCTTAATGCAAGCTTGAATCAAGTGTTCTAATTTACACTTGCCCAGCTTGACATTTCAAGCTTAAAAATTTTTCCTAAAAAAAAAATTCCTAAATACACGGGGCGTCGCACAGTGGAGTATTTGTGTCAAAATCCTGGCCAAAAATATTTTTCATGTGTTTTAACGTTAAAATCACTACTGTTGACTTTTGACTTACTTTTTAGTATTATATACTTCTTGAATTATATAAAAAAGCGTGTTGTCGCCAAATTTGGCGATATATCGCTAAACGACTCGAAGTTGGTTTCTAACAAATGTCTTGTCCGGGGAGTGTCCCTTACTGGGAAGTACTGCTTTTGTATAATACCACTTATAAATGTAATACCACGCGGCTGTCGATCTAACGGTCTGGAGTTTTGGGCGATTTTCTCCAGATGTCACGTGAATACGCATTAGAGCCTCTTAAAAAGCCCTCCGCCAAGGCAACCTTCCCGTGAGGAAAATAGCCGTGCCTTAACCCAGCGGTTCTCAACCTTTTAACTTCGCCCCCTCCCAACAAAGGCTAACTTACGGTAGCACCCCCCCCCCTTCACATTGTTCAGCATACATTCAGTTTTTTAATCTTTAACAATGTACATTTAGTCGAATTTTCTACGAAATAATGTTATCAGTAAAGTTTGAATGAACATTTTAAGCGAAAATGGATATATTTTTGAGTAAAAATGAGAATAAATTAGGCGATTTTTAAAAATCGTGCATCATTACTTGCTCTTTGGTTTTTCTCGTGCCTCCCCTGGAAACGCTCTGCGCCTCCTTGGGGGGCGCGCCCCACAGGTTGAGAAACGCTGCCTTAACCACAATAAAAATATATAAATGTAATACTTTACTTATAATAATACTTATAAATATAATACTACTTATCTATAAATCAATTTTTATCATAAAAGTTTTCAGATTTTCCACTTTTCTAAATGTAGTTACTTTTGGATCTTAGTTTTCTAATGACTTCTGAAGATTAACTTTTTCATTCCGATTCTTTTGAACTCTGATATTCGTCTTCACTCAGAATCACTTTCTTTTTCTTCTCCTTCTTCCTTTTTTTTTTTTTTTTTTTTTTTTTTTTTGAGAGAGAGAGAGAGAGAGAGGTAGAGCACCATCGGACCCCTCTGGAAGAAGAAGTTATAGGGTCTCACTGCTATAAGGCTTGCTCTTTTTCATTGGCCTTTATCTAGAGCAGATCATATAAGGGCACTGCTTAAAAGATGCCCCCCTTTGCAAACCCATAAAATCTCATTCCAAGCTCGAGGAGAAAGTAATTTATTTCAAGCCAGCACTTTTCTGTTTACACACTCACACTTCAATGACCCGAAGTCACAGTTGCCAACCTTTGAGAACCAAAAATGGGGAGTTTTTGCTTTGGACACAATTTACTACATAAATGGAAAACTAAGCTGTAAATAGATGGGACTATTTACATGACTAAGAAAGGGCAATTTTGGAATATGTAGAAATTTTCTTCTTATAGCAAATTTACATCAGAAAAATAAGAAATTACATACTGAATTTAAAATACTGATGTTAAATCTTGACTAAAATGAATTTTATATACCTTTATCCAAACACCTGCACATAATTTATAGTTTATGAGAAATACAAGTGCGTATGTTTGTATAGCTTTTGCGATCACCCGTCGAAAAATTATCGAAAAAATAAAAATGGCGCTATATAAATAATTTTTTTTATAAAAATGGTGGATGTTGGGGGAACATTTTTTTCTTGGAATAGACACTCAATACTGTAATAATTACGATTATAGTTGAAATTGGGCGCGACAAGCCGCGACACCCCTTCAAAAAGCTTTTTGAAATGTGAATTTTTGAAAAAAAATTAGAAAAACAAAGTTTACAATTTTTTAAAATAAAGTCATATTATTTTTTCAAGCTAATAGATACATATAATTAAAATACATATATTTTACTACAATTATACTAAGTATCAAACCAGTAAATTAATTTAAAGAGCCCGTAAAAAATGCAAGACGAAGTAATAGAAAACGCTGAAATCTCTTGCCGTAAATGAAGAAACTTGCTTTTAAACCGAGTGTTGCATCTTTTGGATATGAATTATGGTCGAAAAACATGCATTACATGATGCATCAGTTACTAGGCTATCCAAAAACATATATATTACTGTTTTTAAACAAATTTAAAATTTTCGACTTTTGGCCAGGATTTTGATACGAATACTCCACTGTGCGTCGGTCAGCGAACTCGCCCCACATATTTTACTTTGCCACGCATTTTCCCCCTCTACGCTGAAATTTCAATTTAATTTAATTTAATCTGTTTCCATCAAGTGTTCGTGGCTGGAATAGAACCCGGAACCTTTCGGTTAGGAGTCGAGCTCGCTATCCGTTCAGCTACTAAGCTTCACGCAGATATGATTAAAGTTTGAAGTGACTTATCACGCCGTTTCCTCGCCAGATTGATAAGTGGGCGATGTGTTATTTGTTTCTTTTATTTTTCCATGGGATGCATCAAAATTAAAATAATGCTGTGTGTGATTTAGAGACTCTAGTAATAGGGAAATAAACATAATATAAACTTAAGAGCAGCACACGTTTTAAAACTTTCAGTACCGCAACACTCATGAGAATTACTGCTGACCAAAATCGAGACAAACGACTGATTTTGAAATCAATTTCGCAGTATAATTGTATTTTATTTTGAAGAATTTCCATATTTGGAAATATAGAATGGGTTCACTTACTTAACACAAATTTTGTGTTAAGTGATCTGAAATGAAAGAAACAGATAGTTAAACGTTACTTCGAAATGCTATATCACAGTTGCTAACATGTATGGAATACAAACACTTTAGTCATTTTTGTAAATATTTCTTAAAATAACAAATAATTGAAAAATTTTGCTATTTTTTAACGCTAAAAATTCTCTTTACAAATGTGGTTGGTTTAGTTATTTTCCTACATCTTGGTATGCTATATCGATATAGAGCATTTCGAAGAATTTAAAATAAGTTTAAATTAATTTATACAAATGTAAATTTGAATTATTTTCATTGTTCATACTTTATAATTAAAAATATTATTTAACTTCTGAATTTTTTTTTATCCTTTGTAATTTTATTTTAAAACTACAAAAGTGTAAGATGTAAGATTTTTGGGCCCTAAAATCTGTAGGCCCTTGGCAGTTGCCCCGTTTGCCCTGCCGGTAATACGGCACTGGTAATAAAATAAAACACATCTTTTACGAACTTTCAGCAAAGTTGAGGACCCTAGACAATTAATGTCCATTCTCTTTCACAGATGGCGCCACCACTGCACACTTTGAAAGCTAAAATCAAGCTAAAGTCAAGCTTGCATTAATACGTCAAATTCAAGGAAATGTCAAACTTGATTTAAGCTTATGTGCTCTCTGGGAGAAAGTAAATTATAGTTTTTGTTAACATATTTTACCAAATTTGCCACCTAAGGATCTAATTTTGCCACGTATAATAGAATTTTGCGAGAAGGGGAGACCCCCTATCCCCCCTTTAGCAAGGGCCCTGCTGATAGTGCTAATATTTTAGACTTGTGTACACAACTTTTCCTCACCCAGATGTTTCGATGCTTTGAGTTTAGTGTTTTTTTTTTCTCCATCCTATTGTATACAGTTCTTCCAAGTAAATCTGAAGCGAGAAGTAAAAGGAAATCTTTTTGGGTATGGATAGGTATATAAATTAATTAATTAATCGATTACTCACATTAGTTCACTAATAGAATTAAGAATGCTTGGTATTTGAAATATGATTTGATGTTACAGACAAGTAAGGAAGACAAGACATGTTTTCCAACTCTTTTAAATTTCATTTTTGTATTTTTTAATTTTACCTATTTTGAAGTTAACAGGATATTCTTGTACTTCCTATACTTTTCTCTATAAACTGCACATTTTTTTCTAAGAAAATAAATCTTGTTTTTGACAACAAAGGGTTAAGTCTGGTCATTTTAAGTTGGAAATTGTGTACCGTATAGGAGCTAAGTTATCCAATATACTAAAATTGTAAAGTGACAAATTATCGCAATGTAATTTAAATGGTAAAACACAGGTAATAAAGCTTGCTTGTTATTTTTTTTATTATAAACTTGCCATTTTTTCTGTATTTTATTGGTAGCATGTTTGGCGGAGATATTGCAAGCGGTGGTACCTCTAGCAGTGGTACTTCTGGCAGTGTCCCTTCTACGTGTTGGAAAATGCGTCCCGTGTGCTGTTGCAAAATCTGCCCCGTCACCATATAAGAACTTTGGCACTACTTCAACGAGTAGCGGTATAAGTTATTTGCAAAACAAACGCATAGGTACGTGAAAGCAGAAACCTCTTTTTAAATCATGCAATGTGAAAACAGTAAGTTTAATAACAGCAGGTTTAGTTTAAGTTTCCGTTAGGACCTGAAATTTTGCTCAGTGTTGAAAAAATGAAGATAAAGCTCTTCCTACTGGATGTCAACAGCTACTAAAACGAAACTTTCGTACATGATGTGTGTTGTGATAATACGTCAGCCAGTTTTTCCAGCATCATTTAGCAGCTCATTTCAAAACTGAAGGCAGTTGGAAAACGTGCACCTATCCAAAGTGTGCCCCGGACTCGCCTAATCAAATTTTACATCAAAAATCAAACAACTGATACGCTTATATACGTTATAAACAATTGTTGATTGTTTAAAAATTTTAGTTGGAACCGGTATTAAATAATTTTTAATTCTTTATTTCGAATTGCGTAATCATTAAAATTATATCTCTTGTAAAATATTTTTTATAATTTTTTCTTCATCCAAGTATTATTCAATTACAATAAATGTTTAGAACTTTTTAAATACTTAAATTAGCGCGCATAGTTAGGGGAAAAAATAGATAAATTTATTATAGGAAACGTATGTTTTTGTTTAATATTATTATTCAAATTAGGATTAACAGCAATACTTTACTCAATTTAGAACTCAAGAAAAGAGACAATTTTCACTTCTCGAAATGTTTATAAATTAGTTTTTATTATATTAATTACGAAAACAAAACGTGAAAGCTTTAATAAAGTGATATTCTGAAATTGTTTCTCGTTTATAATGAAATTTATTTTAATAAATTGTATGGGATACGTTCTAATAAATGTTCATTGTGTGATGCTCAAGGAAAAGGGCAGTTAAACTTATCTGGTTATGGTAATTTATTGTCTTCAATTTAATTTAGAATAAATATATTTTTCTAAAATAAAAATATATTGCAACATTTTGTAAGATTCTTACTATAATTTAACTAGCTGAAAAAATACAAGAAAATAGAATTTGTTATAAAATAATATTTAGATTACGAGCCTTTCTTTATTTTAAAATTATTTAAAAAGAGTTCATTAATTAATTTGTATGCAAATAAATGTTTATACTAATACTGAGATAAGAAAATTAATTAATTAATGTATAAAGTATATTTAATTAAGTTAGATTATATCTTTTTGCTCTAGAGAAAATTTATTTATAATTAATACTAATCAACGAAATAAATATATACCAAAAGTGTGAAAATATAACATGCAATATTTTGTTCAACTTTAATTTTATTGTATTTGAAATGCAACAGACTAATAAAGGTGACTGTGGAGACACGTTTACACTACTACATAATTAATTTTAATATGTAATCAAAATAGTGTTCAGAAATTCATTAAAAATATTTTCCCGAAAAACAGATTAAGGTGTTTTTTTTTTTTTGTGTTTTTTTTTTTACTTCAACTTCCAGAACAGAAATATGAGTGTCCAGAAACGAATTAAAATTATAATATTAGGGGAGAAGACATTCCAGTCAATGGGTAATATATAAGTACTGATCAGATCATACATACTGTCCGTCTGTTGTCCATGTTGATAAACACAAAAGTTGTATCGATTTAAAAATTTGCTAAGCAGCCTTTCATTATCGTGAGTAGGATATAGTGTCAATAAACTAATATCATCAACATACAAGCGAAAGAGTTGTACCACAAGCAGAGGAAGGACTCAAGTTGGCCCTCTTAGAGACTATTTCATTAGCATATACCTTGCTATTTTTTCTTTTTCATCGCATATTTCTGCTGGTGACGCCTGATGAATGTTGAAGAGTGTACAAATATCCATTCTACTATAAAAAGGTCTAGGATTACACTTTGCTTAATTTTTATGACAGTTGTGAGTCAGGTAGTTTCTGGTAGAAGTTATCGTCTGATTGTGGTTGAAGTCTTTCGCAATTCAGGTCAGGTGGGATAGCTGCAAAAAAAAGTCCTTTTGCTTTCAGCATCGCAATAATTATGAGGAAGTTGCATGAAACGGTAGAAAATTTAAAGAACGCCATTGGTTATGACGTCTGTATAAATTAGTGACATCAGCCTACACTGATTGGTTTTGAATATCAGGACGTGAGATCTGCGGCGGTTCGTTTATTTTCTGTTTATTTCGTTGTCTTGGTAGTTATTTCAAGAAGTATCTGATTCTTCGAAGCGTTACGTCATGAGATGGAATTAAGAATAAAAAATAAGCATATTAATATAATTTGAGAAAGTAAACATTATTCGAAAATAGCTACAGATTTAAAATACAGATTAAGAACAAGATATTATAATTTAACTCTCAGAATTTACGGGGGCCTGGGAAGGCCCCGAAATTATATTTTTAGTATTTGGAATGTCAGTAATAAGTAATATTTCCCTAGAAAGTCAACCTTTACTACCTTTTCTTCCCTCTCGATGTTTTTTTTTTTTCTGACGGCGTGTTTGAAATATACAAATTAAATGTTTAAGTGAATATTTTTAGGCGAACATTTTATTGATAAGTGGCACTCTATCACAGTAAGAAACCACACATTTTATTAAAATGTGTACTGCAAGACATCAAATTTGTCACCCGGATGAAAACACAATAGACTGGGAGTATAACGTTTACAATTGCCTGGATGCGTTCTCAAGGAACAGCACGTGCAACATTATAAATTTAAATTTTAAAAAAGCAGGATTTGGGAATTGTGGATTAGTAAAGGAGCCAATACCACATCTATAAGAAAAAAATATCTAAATAATAATTTCGATTAAATATCTAAATGAACACAAATTTAAATTTTTTGTATTGGCCCCGGACCAAAAAAAAAAAAAAAAAAAAAAAAAAAAAACAGTTAGTACACATGCATTAATTAGGAGATATACGGAACTTCAGTCTTTCACCATAAAAGAGCTCATATATATTAAAATAAATATATGTCGATTCATAAATTTATTTTAATATGTATGATAAACGAATGAAATATGTATGATATTTTAATATGTCTTTTTACTGTTGTTGAATAATTGAGTTGTTGGATAAATACAAGTCCAGTGACTCTCGGAGAGAAAAAAATCACATCAGAAGATCACGTTTCCGGGTTTTTGTTGTATTTGGAATATTTATTTTTCGGACTTGTGTGCTTACTTTCATAAATCCTCATCGAGTAAAGTGCATCGATACTATGAAAGTTTTTACTAGCTCAGAGAAAGGAAATTTTTACAACCTGAGTATGAGCGGGAATCGAACCCAAGACCGTACGCTTCGGTGATTGACATGGAGGAGGACAGTCGCTTAACCTTTAAGCCACCGGTCTCCATGTTTCAAGGTCTGTACATAAATTACGAAGAAAAATAAAATTGCATAAATATATAATGTTTTACCTATTGCTAGTATAGTTTAGCCACTTACCAAGCTTGTTTAAACATACCGTTGAGCCGTTTTATGATGAAAGGGTGAAATTTTGTAAATGACCAAATTAATGTATTGGGCACGTTTCACTTCGGAGATTTTTCTGTACGGGGGCCCGCAAAATATTTAACTTATTTAATTATTTAAATTTAGCCAACTAAACATTTTAATCATTATATGTAAACTTACCTAAGGAAAAAAATAACAGATAAGTCAATACTTTTGGTACAACCTATACGCTAATAAGGTCATATAAAATGTAGAAAATCGAAAAAGTTATAATTTGAAGTGAATTACTAGATAAAAAAAAATTGGAATTTACAATACATAGCTGTTCAGGCTATTTGGCCTCTCCCCCCCCCACCCACCAAATCCAAGAGCTCAAAAAAGATATACACCCCACATTTTAATGATATATTGACACAGACGACTAGTTTAAAAAATTCAGTACCAACTCTTAATTATTTTAGCGTTGGAAAAAGAAGTGTATAAGAAGTAATAAAATTAAACTCTTCAGATTGCAATTGTATCCGAAAATACGATCTACAGTGGACTCTCTCTATTCTGAACACTAAAGGGACCAGAGAAAAGTGTTCAGATTACGGGGGTGTTCAGTATAGAAGGAGATTGAGAAATGTGAGTACGCAATGAAATTTTATAGAATGCTAAGCCTGGTTAGCCACGCTAGTTACCGAGATGGAGGTGCTTAGTTTACATTTGGCAGCTAGAGCAATGTCAAATAAAATTCAGTCGGACCTGTATCCTACCATCTCATTTTTTAAATTTAATATTATTAAAAAAGTTTTACAAAATATATAATAATACATAATTATATATAATACATAAATGGTTAATTACTTGAAAAAGTTAGTAATTTTAGTCTGCTTTTGCAATGTATATGCTCGTGCAGCATACATATTGTCTAATTGTTTAAAAAGTGGAAAGGCTTCCGGATGATGCTCAACCGCATAGTCCATCAGGTCTTGAATCCCTTGGCCATATTGCTTGAATGTAAGGGTTCTTTTTGTTTCATTAGTGTCTTGAGATTCTGCTTCTTCATCTTCACTATCCTCTTCCTCTTCAACGATGTTGTTGTCGCAAATCGGAAGGCTTCCATCGATTTCGAGATAAGAGTCAGGTTCAGTTTCAGTATGAAGCTCCTGAAGAATTGACCCCAAGTCATTCACAGCTTTTGATACTAGGTCCTCTATTCCTAAATGGTCATCATCACACGGGAATCCTGCTTTATAAAAGCATCTCTTGATAGTGTGAGGGGTTACTTCATTCCAAGCCATTGATATCCAGTGGACAGCATCCATAACATTGACTTTCTTTGTTAGTTCAGCTGCAGAATTTGCCTCCTCCATCACCAGGGACATTTTCCTCAGAAAATGGATTCGGTAGTGAGCTTTAAAGGTCTTGATTACTCCTTGATCCAATGGTTGGATAATAGGAGTACAGTTCGGTGGTAGAAACTTCAGGCTCACATTGCTCAGTTGCATGTTTTTGTGTGATGCTGCATTATCCACAATAAGAAGAATTTTTCTTCTTTCCCTCCTCATCAGCTCGTTGATGTCCTCCAACCACTGCGAGAAAATTGAGAATGACATCGCGGCTTTTCGATTTGATTTATAGTGAACAGGCAATGATGCGATATTCACATTTTTGAAGCATCTTGGTTTTTCACTTTTTCCGATTACCAGTGGTTTGAGCTTCTCTCCTGTGGAACTGGCACAGAGCATGACGGTAAATCTTTCTTTCGACATTTTCCCGCCCACACATTTCTCACTTCTTTCTGCTAAAGTTTTATTTGGAAGAGCTCTGAAAAACAGGCCGATTTCGTCGGCATTAAAAATATCAGCTGCGTTGAAATCCTTTGTTAAGTCCGGAAGTTTAGTTTTCCACTCTTCTGCAGTGTCCATATTTACGTCTGCAGCTTCACCATTCATAATTTTAAATTCAATATTATGCCGACTTTTGAAGCGAGTCAACCATCCTTCCGATGCTTAGAATTCTTTGATATTTTCCTTTTCTGCAAAATCCAAAGCAATCTGTTTTAGCAAAAGTCCAGTGACAGGACGATTCTTTGTTCTCATTTGTGTAAAAAACTTCCAGATGTGATTGTTTATGCTCTCGTTTCCCGTTTTCTTGTCTACACTTTGAAGACGGTTCATTTGCTTCAAAAGCAGCTATAATTTCTTTCTCTTTCTTGCTGATTCCGTTGACTTGGCCTACAGAAATTCCAAACTCTGATGCAATTTTTCTTTGACTAACTTTCAACTTTAATTTTTTAACAACTTCGTATTTTTCCCGAAGTTTCAGTTCTTTCCTTTTTTTCGTTTTAGCACTTATTTCCGACATATCTGTGTAACTACAGTGATTCTTATCCTGCAAGGACAATGAAATGATGAAAACTTTATTCTTTTCTGAGCAAAAGGAACAAAACCAAATAGATAATGCTACCTCACCTCTCTACAAGCCATACGATACATGACTTCAAATACACGCCTAAATAAACACCTGCCTAAACACTTCCATTTCATTGGTCAAGATTGCAGTTGCATCAAAGGCTGGCAATTTCAGATTCATCGGCTGGTTTCTAGACTGTATCATATGAAAAAGCCTAAGGAGGAGGGAGGGGGGTGCGAGCTCTGTGAATGAGGGAATACAAAAGAACTTGACTCAAAACTTGAAACGCTGTACCCTCCAGTCACGAGGGGATGAGTTTTCTCTGAATTTCCATGCCAGGGAATTCCTCGAATTCCAGTTGCCAACACATGTTCAGTTTACGGAGAGGTAAAGGTTGAATGAGGATCAAAAGTAGCGTTCATAATAGCGGGGTGTTCAGATTAGAGGGTGTTCAGAATACAGAGAGTTAATCTAATGTTAAGTCTATGGAGCTTCGCCGGGACTGTCGTAATGTGTTCATATTACCGGGGTGTTCACATTAGAGAGTGTTCAGATAGAGAGAGTCCACTGTATATAAATAAAATATTCTCCTTAATCGATGCATTTAGAAATGTTTTTGAAAATATGTTATATTCTAAAGAATTAATGCAAATTTTGATTGAATTTAAAGTTATTTTTAAGTTATCAGTGATCGGTCCTCTTGAAATATCCTCGTGCCCATAATATTCTAAATTAATTTAGCTTGGGGGAAAAATATAAAATATATATAAGAAATAATTAAACTTAACTCTTTCAGATTGCATTTTTACAGGAGAGTACGATTTATAATAATTAAAATGTTCGACTTAATCCATTCGTTTAGAAACGTTTTTGAAAATATCCTACATTCTAACGAATTAATATACATTTCGATTGAATTTAAAATTATTTTTAAAGATATCTGTGATCAGTCCTCTTGGAACATCGTCCTCCCCATAACATTCTCAAGGTCTTGCCACTAATCCAAAAAGACTTCCGATTTATACTGTCTAAAAAGTACAGACACTTGGAATTAACCCTTTGAATCGCAACCCTTTCCCAATGCTGGCTGTACAACAGCTGGCTGTGCCGACACAGCCAGCTGCGTCAAAAATCGGTCTCTAGATCTGTGGCACGCGATGAACGTTTCAATCGCCCGCCATCTTGCTGGTAGTTAAGTCGAGCGATGGCAACGTCTGCTCTTTTTTCAGCATTGGGCAATCTATCCAGCTGTTCTCGCGTTCTTCCATTTTTCAGCAGATGTCAGTGCTGTTTAAGAATAATCTTGACAACTTTTTTACGGGAAATGACGTGTTAAAAAGTAAAGGATTCTCGTGGAGCTATGTCACCCGCAACTATTTTTATCGAAATCTGATCTATTCTTCGTGACTGGCAACAGTCAAAACGTCAGAGTTTGGTGTTCCCAGAGCGGGAACACTGCGCGTTAAAGGGTTAACCCTTTGAATCGCAAGCATTTTCACATCATTATAGACGATAAACTGGATAGACTGCCCAACACTGGAAAAGTGCAGTCGTTGCCATCGATCCATTTAACTACTAACAACGTGGTGGTCGATCTAATAGCCCATCTGGCGTCACTGATCATAAGAAGTTTTCTGACACAGCTGACCTTGCAGCAGCGGTTGCACTTTTTCATCGTTGGGAGCATTTAACCTATCCCCCACCCCCCCTTACTAGCAGTGAAAGCACTGAAATAACGTGGTTTAACAGAACAACCCCCGCGCGTCAAAGGGTTAAAATGCGATTAGAAAAAGTTAATTTTGAACATTAAAATAAATTTTCATTACAGATTATATCAACCGAAAAGGAAAAGCATACCATAAAACAAATCGCTTGGTAATATGAAATGTCTTTTAGAGGGAAAAAAATTATTTAAAATTTTTCCGCTTTTCCCCAAAATAGAAAAAAAAGTGTTTTTTTTTTTTCAGGTTGTTAATTACATTAGTTACGCATTTAGTGTCCCATTAAAGTAGGTGGACCGTAACAGTCTCCCTTTTACCACATTTTGTTTATTCATTGGATTTTTATTCTCAATCGAGGGGGGGGGGAGAAAAAAAAGCTATTTCAGTGTAAACGGCCGAAGATTAACTTTTCCTTTCAATTGCGTTACGATAAGTTTTTATATTTTTCCCCGCTAGTCCCATAATACTAAACAGTGTAAGAAGTTAAAAAAAAATGTAAAAAGAGAAGATTAGTAATTCAGTATTTAAAATAAACAGAGAAATGCATATTTTAAAATGAGTGTAAAAATTAAAGGAATATATTGGTTAATTTTATAAATGATACTTGTAATTGATTCATATTTATGCGTTTTAGAACCTTTTAAAAATTCCCCCGCCCAAGGAATCCCCCCCGCTACCTCATGCAGCTTTTGCCTTAGCCAAAACATATTCATAGACACTCTAAAAGAATTTGGTGCGAAATTTCACCAAAACATGGTTCTAAAAAAGATGGCTCCGTATGATGCTGAAACCTTGTTCCAACACTTCGTGCTTCAAAGTATGGCTAACCCTTTAACGCCCAGTGTTCCCGCTCTGGGAACACCAAACTTTCACGTTTTGACTGTTGCCAGTCACGAAGAATAGATTTGATTTCTATAAAAAAAGTTGTGCGTGACATAGCTCCACGAGAATCATTTACTTTTTAGCACGCCATATCCTGTAAAAAAATGGTCACGATTATTTTTAACAGCACTGGCATCTGCTGAAAAATGGAAGAACGCGAGAAGAGCTGGGTAGATTGCCCAATGCTGAAAAAAGGGTAGCCGTTTCCATCGCTCGACTTAACTACCAGCAAGATGGCGGACGATCGAAACGTTCATCGCGGGCCACAGATTCGCGGGTCGTCAAAAAAGGGTCTCTAGATCTGTAGCACGCGATGAACGTTTCGATCGTCCGCCATCTTGCTGGAAGTTAAGTCGAGCGATGTCAATGGCTGCCCATTTTTTCAGCATTGGGAAAGGGTTGCGCCTCAAAGAGTTAATCCAGACCACCAAATGTTGGAACAATTTTTCACCATCTTATGGAGGCAACTATTCTAGTACCAAGTTGTGGTAAATTTTGCATCAAATTTTTAAGCGTGCAAACTTTCCCAAAGGTACGATAAATTTTTAGAGACGGTGTGTTACTTAGTAAGTATTCAAAACAACATAGCAGTGTTCAAATTTTGCATTTGAGTCAGAAACGTTGCTTCAGTAATTCAGTTAATAAACACTCCACAAAATAGGCTGAACTTACTTCATGTAGTTTTACAGCGAATGGCTTTTCTCCGACAATTGTAACATTCAAAACGAAATACTATTTATGATGATAAATTTCAGTTTAATTATTTTGGTTGAAAAAATAGATAAATTTTGGCAAACATGTTAAGAAATTTCACTTGTACTTCAACACCTTTTGTGGTGTTTTTATTAACTGCTGTACGTTAACAGTATTTTTGACGAAACAATTGCTGTGATTCTGAATTCTTTATACAAACTAAGACCTTTTAAAAAAGGTCACATTAAGAAGGAGTGATGCAAATGCGGCACAAATTTATTTGCATAGAGGTTTGGACGAAAGTGCAGAATTGGCGGCCAATTATTGAACATGTGACACTGCAACCTATCTTAACTGCGCAGGACAGAATATTAAACAAAAGAAATATGGATTCCGAGTCCTTAATTCTATTCTGCGCACTCAGAGAGATCAACTGCGCCTCACGTATAGAAAGATTACTATTATATGCAGATGTGCATTTGAGACAGTACGATTAACCCTTTGAGGCGCAACCCTTTCCCAATGCTGAAAAAGGGGCAGCCGTTGCCTCTGGCTGTGCGCGCACAGCCAGCTGTGTCAAAAAAGGGGCGTCTCTAGATCTGTGGCACGCGATGAACGTTTCGATCGTCCGCCATCTTTCTGGTAGTTAAATCGAGCGATGGCAACGGCTGCCCTTTTTTCAGCATTGGGCAATCTATCTAGCTGTTCTCGCATTCTTCCATTTTTCGGCAGATGTCAGTGCTGTTGAAAATTATCGTGACAATTTTTTTACGGGAAATGACGTACTAGAAAGCAAAGGATTCTCGTGGAGCTATGTCACCCGCAACTATTTTTATAGATATCAAATCTATTCTTGCTGACTGGCAACTGTCAAAATGTGAGAGTTTGGTGTTCCCGGAGCGGGAACACTACGCGTTAAAGGGTTAAACGGCGATCTAATCGACGAATCTCTCGACATTTGGACAGGAACGATGCATTAGACACAACAAAACATGCCGACCGACCAATTGCCAGATCGGCACTCAAGAGCCCAGCTTCATGATTACTATCAGTCTTACGTGCAACTGATGCTTCCGTGACCATAAGGCCATTAGTACGTGGCTCAGAGAAAGGGGGCTGAGCTAAGGGCTCCTTTGTGCCGACTACCATTCACTTATGTGCACCGACATGCCCGTTCGCAATGTTGTCGAGCACGTTCGACTTAAAATGTCACTGACTGGAGTAGAACTGTTTTCAGTTAGAGTTTTCTCTTTGAATCGAACTCCGATAACCAGCAACGACATATCTGGAGGTGCCCAGGACAGCGGTAGGATACCAACCTGAACCTGCCTGTCTTCCGCCATACAGAGCGGCAAACAGATTGATGATGGTTTGGAGTGCCACTTTATTTCATAGCAGGACGTCTTTAGTTGTCTTTGGTGCACCCATACTGCACATCTATCCGATGACATTCCACGCTCCGTTGTGTTGGTCTTCATATCTCGTTGTCCTGGGTTTGCATTTCAGCAAGATAATGCGCGCCTGTACACGACGATTGTTTCTGCAGCTTATCTTCGTGTTTACCCAAACCTAACTTGAGAGAGTGCCCCATGGAGAACGTTTTGAGCACTATTTGTAGTGTCCTCCAACTAGTTCGGTATTTTGTCTATCTAACGTGCCAATTGGAAAGAATTTGGCCCACTATCCAGTATGAGAACAACCGCTAACTCTATCAATCAATGCCAAGCCGAATAACTGCGACAAGGTGTCCAGAGGTGAACCAACGAGTTACTTGCTCACTTTGGGAAGTTCTTGCAGTGCAGTTCTATGCTATGCAGTAAATCATTCCAATTTTTCTGAAATTGTAATCATTTGTTTTTCTGTACATGCACATCACAGCAACCAATTTTCGACACATTCGGATGACACCTTCTTTTTTTTTTTTTTTTTCTCGGAGTGTATATGTAATACGTTTATATGTATATATGTAAGAGTGTATATGTAATATGTAATACTTACAAGTTTTTCGCTATATTTTTGGGGCAATCTCTTGTAGCAAATGGCTCAACTGAACTTCCCCTGTAAACAGCCCCATGCAATTTAAACGGGTGAACGGAATGCCTCCAACTTTGATTTGTGCATATCAATATAGAAGAGCAATTGGATTGGCTGCACAAAAGAGTACAGCCGTTGTCCTCATGCAATTTAACTACCACCAACATAGCGGTTTAAAGAAACGCCAATTGCGAGCCCCCAATCCAAAATCTTCTTTGACACAGCTGGCTGTATGGCACACGATTAGTGATCTGATCGACCGCCATATTACTGGTAGTTAAATCCAGCAATAGCAACAGCTGCATCTTTTCTACGTTGAGGGCATTTGGTTAGTCTATCCAGGTATTTTTCCATATCGATGTTCATAGAAGCTCTGCGCAATATGCTCTAAAGAATTTCAAAAAATAAAAGTTCAAATTGTCTACTAGGTGAAGCTGTTCACGGAAAAATAGTGCGCTATCTAGAGTAGATATTTGAACTTTATAGTTTTCTTTCATATTTTTCGAATGTAAATCATGTATATTTACCGAAGTTGGTGGCAACACACTCTCACGTTTTGGATGAAAGATGCTGTTTATAGAGAAGTTTAATTATAACCAGATTTTAGACAGATGAAAAGAAAACTTACCCATTCAAATTTGATTAAGTAAAATAGAAAACGGTTACTTCATTTAAATGAAAGATGATTAAAAAACATTAAAATAGATTGCAGTAAAATGTCAATAAGTAAAGATTTAAATAATAATTCAAGGTGTAACATACCAATTGTGCTTGAACGATGTCTTTAAATAGTACTTTAAATGGCATGAATTCATTGATATTCTAAAAATCATCATCATTTGCGTAGAAAGCTAAAGTACGCTTACGCAGAAACAGACAGAAAAAATATAAATGATTATTTTTAACATATATTGCAATTTTAAAAAATGAAAAATTGGGGTATCAATGTGTGTGATCTGAATTAAAGTTCCTGAGCGAAATGAAACAAATACGCTATGCTATGCAATAATTTCTTAAACTATATTTGAACATCAGTGCGCTGTTTTGTTTTTAATGACGTTCAAATATGAGTGGAGGTTAGATAATACATGGATATTTAAATAAAATCATTGGATTTCCCAAAGAATAAGAGCGATTCAGCAACATACCACGGGACTAATAATTCTTGGAATGTGATTTGTGTGCTTGTGCAAGAGTTAGACGCATAATCAATGCTATCAAAGCACAATCTGTACTGTAATTGAAGGAAACGCTTTGGACTGATTCTTAAGCCACTAAACGAATGTCTTTAGAATATAGTGTGTAAATAGTTAAGATTAATTAACTATTTTTCATAAAATATTATTTTTCACGAAATATTATTTTTTCACAAAATATATTAGTTAACTATTTCACGACAAAGTGATATTAAAATTAGAATTTTGCTAAGCATTTTGAATCTCAGTTTAAAAATGGACACATGCTTTTGCAGCAATCAAAAAGAAAAAGTCTTTTCGAAAATAATAAAATAGTTCTCGATAGATGCAAGTAACAACCCCCGTATTACTATAACTGCAACCATACTACTATAACTACTTCACATTCATTTCTTTCCTTTTTTTTTTTTTTGTGTGTGTGTGTGTTATTATATGCCCTAAGTCAGAACTTATAAAAAAGGAAAAAAGAAGAAAATCTGGTATGTTTTTTTTCTTCTTAATAAACTGTAGTTCTGGGCAATAAAATAAGTTGTATAAAAGTGAAAAGAATATTTCTTTTTACTTTTAATCTACTTATTTATTCTTACTACTTATTAATCTACTACTTATTAATCTACTTACTTTATCTTACTTTTAATCAACTTATTTATTAATATTAATAACTTATTCTATTAACAAAGAAATATAAGAAGATAACTAATTGTTCTGGCTTAGAAATGTTAGTTAAATCTTAACTATTACACATCAAAATAACTGTACATAAAGAAATTTACTTTCATTAACAATATTCCCTCTGAAAGTCATACGCATCTCTAATAAAACAAAAAGATTATTTCCCATAGCATGAATTGTTAAAGCTTATTAAACTTATATCTAATGTAGATCCACGTCAACAAGTAATATATGCATCGTTGAAACTGATTAAGCAACTCTTCTGTGTATTGAATACGTTTAGGAATTTAAAGTATAAAATTTATTCAAAACCTATGCCTGGATATTTGTTGACGCGAGCAAAGTTTGCTTTAAAGTGAGTGGCAAGGTTACAGCTACTTAGTATGGGAGGTTCACGCATGGGTTAATTAACTACTTTCCTAAATTTCAGCTCTTTGAAGTATATTTACCTCCTTTTTTTTTCTTCTCAGCATAGCTGAGAGTTATTGTGCGCACATACACTGTACAGAGTTTGTTTCTGAGGAAGAAGTTGAAAAATACGACAAAGTTATTGATCTTAGGAATTTGATCTGTTAGTAAATGTGAAATGTTTATTTAAACTCCGGACAGAGCAAACTTAAAGCGTATCGAAATTTTTACTAATATTTATCTAACTTTTCCTCTTATTGTTGTTAGCCAGAATAAATAACTTTTTAATTTATATAGGTGGGTGTGTTTTACATTTGAATGGAAGGGGCGAATTATTTTTACGGCTCTAAAAATCTCCAAAGCCAATTTAGTAAATTTTTATGGATGGGGCACTCAATGAAATTACGATGAAACCATGCAAATTCTTAAGTATTTTAACAAGTTATTCAAGTTAATAGGTGTTCATTTAAGCTGTACATTCCTGATTAGTTATTCCTAATCAAATTAAGGGTATACTTTAAAGTGACATTCAGAAGGTGCAAAGGCAAACGTGCTGAGAAGTTAAAAAGAGCATCAAAGAGATTATACTTAAAGTGACATTGAAAAGATAGGACAAAAATACAGAGAATTCAGGAAAAGCATAAAATATACCATCTAAACCCCACTAAAACCAGTTCTGCCAATCGGATTTGGATGAAAATCGGTATAGACGCTATCCGCTGCGGCTCTGAATTTTGAATTGAGCGGATACAAAATCAATGAGTAGTTAGATATGCTGCACCATATGTAAGTATCTTAAATATGAAATATTATAACATTCAGGGAATTACCAGACTAATAAAAAAAATTCTAATAATAGGACACAAAGCTTTATTTGTAGGGATCGACCGATACCACATTTTAGCCGATGACCGATACCGATACTTTACCTATAAATTCATTTTCAGAAATAGCCGATACCGATACTTTTAAGTTATGGTATCGGCCGATACCGATACTTTACATAATTTAATGTCATTTAAACCTGCCTCTATTGGGCAGTTTTTGTAACGAGAGTGTAGTTCTCGTTAAAATGAATAACAGAATGATGAAATTTGATCCCAGTAGAAAGCATTAAAAAGAAAAAGCAGTGGATACGTTGAAATGTGAATTTATAGTAGTTCTAGTCTTTCTTTTCTATTCAAATTATGCCAACGAATGGCCGAATTTAAAAAAAGCTGAGCACTGGGAAGCGTCTTAGTGTGCAGGTTCGGAATTCTTTCTCCTCGCGTGGTCGATCGTGGTCGCTGTCGATCTAGCAGTCTAGAGTTTTGGGCGATTTTCTCCAGATGTTACGTGAATATGCGTTAGACTCCCTTAAAATGTCCTCCGCCCAAGCCCCCACCCTATAGGTAGATGCCCCTTATTTAGGCTTGACAGAACACAAACACGGGGGGTGGGAGTTAAAGGGATATAAGATAATCCATTTCATTTCCAGTGCCGACTGGTGCAAATATTTAAATCAATTTTTCTCAACCTCTATTTTGTCGCCTAATTGTTGCTATGAGCCAGATAAAAGGTTTCCACATTAGACCAAAAACAGCTTCCTGCTTGCTCTTACTATATGTGTCTTTCTTGCAATTTTTATTTAGATTTTCTTTAATTAGAATTCTTTCACATATGAAAATATTTTTTAGATTACTTAAACTGCGTTAAATTGTGATAATGTATAAACTGTACAGTATTATGTAAGTACATATGCATTTAGATATTGTTCATTAAATACGTATATAAATCCTTCCCTTAAAATGCATAATAAGTTCACATTAATTAATGGTTTTATTTATCTGCGCCAATTATTTAACCACTAAAAGAATTATTAAATGTTTTAGCAAGATTTCTGTTTAATACGAACTCATATGATCATTTTTAAGTTATGTCCGGAGAACCAAATATTTTGGTTCTCCGGACAGGGTTAAGTCACAATTAATCCGGAAGGATCCATGTATTTGATCTTTTCCGTACGAAGAGCAGGTACACACCGATTAGTCCTGTGTTTCCCTTACATATAAACCAAATACTATTATTCACAAGAAATATGTTTTTTACCCCAAAATTGGAAATAAACTATATAATAATTAGTATTACTAATTATAGTAATACAGCTTTAATTTTTTTAATTAACTATATAAATAATTATTAGATATTGATAATTATTACACTTCTCAAAACAGAATGATACACAAATCTGTAATTGCCCGAGACTATAAGTTTCTCTATAGCGAATTTTTCAACTGGAACCAAGCGAGTTCGTTATAGGGAGATTCAATTGTGTGTGTGTATGTGTGTATATATATATATATATATATATATATATATATATACACAATTGAATCTACCTATAACGAACTCGCTTGGTTCCAGTTGAAAATTTCGCTATAGAGAAAATTTTGTTGTACAGAGATTAGAGATTTTTGCAGTTATTTCAGCAAATATTACAAACTTTTTAGTTGTCATATATATATGTATATATATGAATGAACTCTTTTTCGAGTCAGCACAGTGAGAAAATAAACGTTCATAAAACTGAAGTAAAATTATAGCCTACCTCTCGACATTTGTTTTTTGCAATCCTTTCAGAGAGCGTATTTAGTGTTGGGCACCAATTCAAAATAATTTAGAAGAATAGGCGATTGTCTTGTTAAACTGTCATCTAACGATTCTTCGTCCATAATTTCGACCACACTTGGTGATACGACATCCATTTAGCGATGGTTACAATTTAAAAAAAAAAAAACACAGTTCGAAAACACTCGCACAAACAAATGTGCCAATGAAGCGACGCCTCTCATCTCATTACCAAAACAAGGATTCTAGAATGGTGTTGCGACTGCGTTGTTTTTTCTGAAAAACGAAGTATCGGTTGAAAAGTATCGGTGAAAATGGATGAAAGCAACAGAAACCGATACTTTCCCGATACTTTTAAAATCGGAAGAACCGATACCGATACCTAAAAAAATTGGAGGTATCGGCGCCGATACTATCGGTCGATCCCTATTTATTTGAGCAAAATGTAAAAAAAAAAAAAAAAAACAAAAAAAAAAAATCAGTACATTTTACAGTTATTTTGTATGAAACAATTTCTTTGTGTGTGAAAACACGAAAATACTTACACATTTCTCACAAAATGCTATAGTTTAGTATGTGCAACTTTCCAATTTGCATCTCTGTTGTTATTGACTCCTTTCAATCATGATTTAGATCATCATATCCAACACATTTGCAAGGCCTAATAGATGGATTTAATTTTTTCTTTGATAGTGATAAAATAGGGTTATTACCTGATGTCCTCCGACGTTTGATAGTCGTTACTGTATGCTTCGAAAATGACAGTGTTTTTGCAATACCAAAAGTAAAATCCAGTAAATCCGTGTGATTTTTTCTGTTTATCCCGTTTATGTAAAAAGCTAATGTCAGACGGTTAAGTTGTATTTTTTTAATGATGAACAGGCTTTCTTTTTTCTTTACCAACTTTTGTAGTCGTTGTACCTTCTAATTAGATATTACTTTCTCTTCATCTGACATTAAGTCAGGCAAGGAAATCAGGAGACGTTGATGGCAAGTGTTCATAATTTGACTCATCTAAGTTCCTAGCTTCTAAATCAGAATCACCTTGATTGTTTAAGCATCCTTCCTTCATGGACAGCTTTTTACTTTTTTTACTTCGCATATTGCCCGCAAAAAGATAAAAATTTCAGTGTGGGTAATTTAGTATAAGCAGACAAAACTATGGTGTTAATTATGGTTCAATAAAAACCTAAAATATTGTGACGACTAAAGAAGGACAAAAAAAAAAAAAAACTGTCAGAACCATTATAATTTATTCAATTACAGAATGTAACTGAAAATAGTTTTTTAGGAGTCTCCACAAACAGAAAAATCAGAGATTTAAGTTAGGTGAACCAGGAGGCCAGTCATCTGGTAAAGCTTTGGGTATTGCTTGATCCTCGCCTAAAGTTAGCACCAAGCAATTCTTTGACTTGGCGCCCGATGTTGAGAGTTTCTCCATCTTGCGTGAAGACAGTTATCTACAAACATTGCTGTTCCTGCAAAGCAAGAAATTACCTGCTGTCAAAGGAGTTCACTGTACCGTGTACTCGTGACAGAGTACGTTTTAGGACCTTCAGGATTGAGTGCTTCAAAGAAAAACAAAAACGGTCCGAGATAATATTGGCAATAAATCCACTCTATGCCGTCATCTGATCACAATAAAGTGGCTGCTGATGCAGGAAGTAAGAACGTGAAGCACCGGATATGTGGCAAGCAGTGCAGCTAAGCTATTGCTCTGATAAAATATTTTTACCAGTAGAACTTGATCTTTCTTCTGTAAGGACATGATTAACGATGACAAAGGCACGAAGAATGCTTTTCTGGCTCTGACTGCAATTCCCTTTATAGGTTTGACTAACTTTCATAATGAATTTTTGAAAAGCGCTATCTGATGATCAAAATTAAAACTAATTTTTTTATAGCAGGAATTTTTTCTCCGTGGTCATGCAACGTACATACCAAGTTTCATCAAAATCCGATTGGAAGAACGGGTTCTAGAGGGCTCTGAAAAGGGTAACTTTAACTATAACCACATTGCACTTAGAGTGACATTAAGAAATTGAATCCCATTTCTTTCTTTCTCAGGTACCTAGATGTACGCTGGACGAAAAGGAAAACGGTAGGGACCAAAAGAACTATTACCACTCGATTAAAGAGCTCCCCCTCCCCCCCAAACTTCCGTCACTTACAAAAGAATGCGACTTTTTCTATGCTTCAGAGAGAAAGAAAAGTAACTCATATTGCTAGACAAATCACAATCACGTACATATATCTTAAAACATCCAACGTATTTCAATCACCGTGCACGCTAAAAGGAGCTGGTGCACGTAAACTCTACCGAGGCTCCAACATCCTCCATATTCAAGTAAAACCTCTTAGGGCGTCAATTCAGATGTTAGACCTCTAATCCGGAACTGGTTCAAAATTAAGGGAACCGTTCATAAGGGCAATGTTATCCTGCCTTGTTATCCTTAGCACCGCCTAAGGAAATAACCAGCATCTCCGCCCCTTGTGGTGGTCAAGCCTATAGTTGACAGCTGACCAGGCAATCGGAAAGGGTAAAAAGTTATTTGAATTTATAAGAAAGGATTCATTGTGGACATTGTTAAACAATTTGCTAAATTCTTGGTCTGAGCTAAAAAACACATCTAATGCGCTACTGAACGCTCATCAGTTATCAAAGTACGGAAGTTCTTCCTTGTTATGGTAATAAAATAAAATACCGTAAAATCCGTTTTTAAAAATGCGATATAACAAGCACACACTGTTTACTCTTTCCTAAGACGTAAGAAAAGGTGACAGTTGTGCTTGAAAATGACCAGAGGCTAGTTGAAAGTACTTCGCATCTTTTTGAAACGGATTTTACGGTATTTGATTTCACTATAACACTTACAAGGGGAGGCTCAGACGTTGGGATCACCGATTTTGATGAAATGTTGATGAGTTATAGGCGGGCCATATTATAGTAAAATGCCGAAGAACTAGCCGCCAACTCTCCCTTATTTTCGAGAAAATTCCTTTAAACATTTGATACACTGTGATGTACCAATTATTTGGAAAAACGTTTGCGTAATCCGTGGCGCCCTGGTTTCGCATTCGGCTAGAGATCAAGAGGTCTCTGGTTCGTATCCTACGGAATCCGCTCAGTATTTTCCTTTTTTTTCCTCCCTTAAAAATTCATAAAACAGTTTAAAACGATTATGTAAAAAATATATTGTGACTGTGTAAAACGGGAGTTATAAACTTCTTTGTTGTATATTTGATAATTTACTAATGCTTTTAGGACCAGGGAAAAATGATAAAAATGGATTTGCTTCTTTTTTTATTTTGAATGATGTAATTATTGGTTAAAGTTTCCCATTCAGCTAAAACGTGTTACACACATGTAATTACAATTAGAAATTCAATATTCGGTATAAACGATAAGCTAAACCTTTTTATAAGTTTAAAATATTTATGATTTGGATTCGATGTAGAATGCATGTAGTTTTACCTTCGTCAAACTTCGCGAGTAGTAGATAACGAAATAATAATAATAATAAAATACATGAGCTTTTGGCTTCCGAGTTGTAAAGACTATAGAGAATTTAATAAAAGAATATTCCAATGTGAGTGTAACTTCTTCAAAGACCGGGACACTTTCAACAAGCAACCACTATGCTTCATTCCTTGACCGAATTTTGAAACCATATGTAGGGAACGAGAAGTTTTAGGAAAGGTCAAAGAAATCCAGAAATTTATGACAAAATATTTTTATGACGATGAAAGTAATTCATCTTGTCCCCTAAAAGTAATCCCACTTAAATCTACATCACTTTGTCAACCATGTGATGATCAGTTTTACAACTCCCCTCCCCCACCTGCCAAAAAAAAATTAAAAAAAAATAAAATACAAAATTACAAAATTCTCCATACTTTATGTAAAATAAACGGGAATTAATAGCCTGAGAAGATGCAATAAAATTCATTAAGTCACGTATTTCCGCTATCACCGCATTCACGCATTCTTTTCTGAAATCTTAAAACATGCATGGCTTGCAGCAAACTTTTCTGATGAAAGGCAGATATTTCTAAATGTAAATAAAAAAAATTTCCCACAAACAAAAATGGAAAGACGATGTGAATGCAAAATATTTCTTTCATATGTTGTAGCAGATGTCCAAGCAATTTGTTTCGCAAGGTTTTAGGACAATTATCATCCTTACTCAATTACACATCTGTAAAAATACCGAATAACTTTTCAAATTGTGATTGATAAATAATATTTCTCATTTCCGTCGCTTTCATTTGCAGTTATTCAATTTTATTTCATAGAATAGGGTTTATTCAATAAACCATGTCAATTTTCTAATGCGTTTGTCATTTAAACTGTTTTATAAATTTTTAAGGGAGAAAAAAATGAGAAAACAGCGGATTCAGACAAGAGACCTCGTGATCTCTAGCTGAATGCGAAACCACGGCACCACGGATTACGCAAACGATTTGCCAAATAACTGGTATATAACGGTACATCAAATGTTTAAATGGAATTTTCTCGAAAATAAGGGAGAGTTGACGGCTAATTCTTTGGCATTTTACTTTACTATGGGTTCCCCTACAGCCCATAAACATTTTATCAAAATCCGTGATCCCAACGTCTGAGCCTCACCTTGTTAGTTATTTTCTCGGACAAGAAATTTTTTAACTTAGGCAATCCATATATGTTACATTATAACTTTTATTGTCTAGTAATTGCTAAAAAGTTATATGCATGAAATTTGATGATATGCGCTGTAAGTGTCTTCACTTTTTGACATTTGATTTTTTTAATAAATGTCGTAATGTGAAATTAATAATTTTGTATATTGAAAAATCAATTCTAATTGAAGCATTATTACTCACTATTACACAGATTGTTCCTTTTAATACCCAACTAGCAATTTTTCTCGGGCCATCATCGGCTGGTTACGTGGCCGGTGGTAGCCCGAGCAAAATTGCTAGTAGGGTATTTCTTTCAAAAAATTAAGAATAGAAATTTGCTTTTGAATAACTTAAAAAATGTATTTACTTATCCTCCTTTTATTCACTGGTTTTGCATAGAGTGAGAAGTTGATAATATTACATATGAACACAACATAAAATTTAACAGCGTAAACGATATCAGTGACAAAGCACTTGGTACATCATAAAGATTTCCGAAAAGTGAAATATTTATGATGTACCAAGCTTAACGTTTCGTTAAAATCAATAGCACTCAAGCGTTAACAAAATCTCGATAAATACATAAATCTTGGAAAAGATACTGACAAAATGCAAAGCATTTCTATAAATTTTCTTGCAAAATACAAATATTGCCAGTATGTCAGTTCCTGTAACATATAGTTAAGCATAAGGAATCCTTCCTTGGGTTCCTATCTGGCAGTAAAATATTTAAGAAATTCATTTTAATGCATTGAATTATTCATGTTTAAAGAAAAATTGTATTTTTGATGAACCTTTCAAAGACTTTTTTTGTGGTAACTTTATTACTATTTGAAGAATAACAATCCTTAATTAATTAAAAGATATGTTGTGTAACAAAAGCTGTCCTCGTATCACTTTGTTAAAACTGCAAAATATCGATTTTTATTTGTTAAATTAGAAAAAGAACAACTTTTTGTCTTTAGTGCAGATATTGCACTCTTTGATGAACTAATTAGAGAGATTAAAAATGGTTTTCGCGGTAATTACTAATTTTTAAAAGCATATTTCCATTGTCAAAGAACCCTAATTACTGTGAAGTTTTTTTTAATGATTATCATGAATATTCTTAAAACGGGGAATTAATTATGGGGATTTAAAAATTGCTATATAAGTACCTCTGGATAGATAAATAAATACAACACGCACAAATGTATTGAATAGAGGTAAGTTTGAACTCAGTTTTGAAGAACGTGATCCTAAGACAGGCCTGAATACTGAGTATCAATAAAATCATGTACGAAATTTAATACAGTGGAATATGTGCATTATTTGTATTTGAATTAAAGGATAGTTCAAAAATCCCCACATCATTAAAATTCGAATAACTTTTAAGAGCTACTGTTTCAGAAATTTTCTTCAGATTCTACAAAAAAGTATTGTATAAATAAAGAGTGGATCAAAATATATTAAAGAAATAAAATTGTAAAAACATTTTCAATTATTTAATATTCTCCAAAGTACTGGAAATGGATGGAGAATAAGTACAAGCAAATGGAAGTCCAATTTTTTCTAGATCATTTTTAAATGCTCTAGAAGGAGAAATAAAATACTTCTTCAGCATTAACTATTTTCAAAGCTGTCCTTCCAGATACTAAAATAAAATATGTATTTTAGAAGTAAAACTATAATTTCGAGTCCAAGTGAATATATATATATGTATATAAAAGAATTTCACAATGCAAAAATTGCATATAAATTCAAATAAAGCATCCCTAATAAATTATAGAGAAGATATTTTTTCATGCGTGGTATGCGATATTTGCAGTCTATACGTTGTGTTATATATATATACACTACCTGAAGTACCCGTCGTTGACGGGTTAGTACTGAATACAAATTTCTAAAAGCAAGAACTTTCGTCAGCATTGTAGGACTACACAGAATGGATGTAGTATGTTGCCAAAGTAAAGAAAGCGAAATTATAATTTTTATGCATTGTTAAAATATTACAGGTTAGAGAGTAACTATGTAATATCATTTCATTCGCTTTAGTCGTATTCATGTGATGCGCGAACGAATATTTACACATATTGAAATAATTTTCGCAAAATCTCAAAATCTAATCAACATTTTTGAAAAATTGGAAGCCCAGAATTTAAGTTGAGTGACAACCTATCATGTCACCCAATTTCGTTTAATTCCCCGCAGTCTTTATTTCGTGCTGCTGGAACAAAAATTTTAGTATTTTTAAACGATTTTCACAAAATCTCAAAATGTAATCAAAATATTTTAAAAATTCAACACCTATAAATTAAGATTAGCAACTACCTATCATATCACCAAATTTCGTATTAGTCGTTATTACGCGATGCTTGAAGAAATATAACCGCATTTTGGGAGAATTTTCACAAAATCTCAAAATCTAATAAAAATGTTTAAAAAATTGGACACCTATACTTTATGTTGAGCAACAACCTATCATGTGACCAAATTTCCTATCATTCACTTTAGTCGTTATTACGTAATGCGTGAACAAAAAGGATTTGACAGCGTGAACAGATGGAGGATTTGGAGCGTGAACAGAAGGATTTTCGCAAAATCCCAAAATCGGATCGGTTTTTTTAGATGCTTATAGTTTAAGGTGACCACCTATCATTTCACCAAATACCATTTTTTCACCTTTGTAGTTTTTACGTGATGTGCGAACACAAATTTACGCAGTTTGAAACAATTTTCGCAAAATCTCAAAATCTAATCAAGATTTTTAAGAAATTCGACGCCTATGTTTTAAGTTGAGTGACCACCTATCATGACACCTAATTTCATATCATTCGCTTCAGTCATTTTTACGTGATGCTTGAACACAAATTTACGCAGTTTGAAAGGATTTTCGCAAAATCTCAAAATCCAATCAAGAGTTTTTAAAAATTCGACGCCTATGTTTTAAGTCGAGTGACCACCTATCATGACACCCAATTTCATATCATTCGCTTCAGTCGTTTTTACGCGATGCTTGAATACAAATTTACGCAGTTTGAAAGGATTTTCGCAAAATCTCAAAATCTAATCAAGATTTTTAAGAAATTCGACGCCTATGTTTTAAGTTGAGTGACCACCTATCATGACACCTAATTTCATATCATTCGCTTCAGTCATTTTTACGTGATGCTTGAACACAAATTTACGCAGTTTGAAAGGATTTTCGCAAAATCTCAAAATCCAATCAAGAGTTTTTAAAAATTCGACGCCTATGTTTTAAGTTGAGTGACCACCTATCATGGCACCCAATTTCATATCATTCGCTTCAGTCGTTTTTACGTGATGCTTGAACACAAATTTACGCAGTTTGAAAGGATTTTCGCAAAATCTCAAAATTCAATCAAGATTTTTTTAAAAATTCGACGCCTATGTTTTAAGTTGAGTGACCACCTATCATGACACCCAATTTCATATCATTCTCTTTAGTCGTTTTTACGTGATGCTTGAACACAAATTTACGCAGTTTGAAACGATTTTCGCAAAATCTGAAAATCTAATCAAGATTTTTTAAAAATTCGACGCCTATGTTTTAAGTTGAGTGACCACCTATCATGACACCCAATTTCATATCATTCGCTTCAGCCGTTTTTACGTGATGCTTAAACAAAAAAAGCGTCACGGACAGAATGACAGAATGACAGAAGGACAGAATGACAGACAGACAAACTCTTTTTTGAGGGTCGCATCGGATTCCCGGGTGCTTGAAACGGATAGAAATCGCAAAATTTTTGAATTCCAAGAAATGTACAGACAAAAGTCTAATTTTATTTATATAGATGTACAATACAGATAATTTATTATTTTTTATTAAAGTCTGGCGTAAATTTGGACCCGAGAAAATTTAATGAGATACTTAAACGTAAATTTATAAAACATCTATCTCGTGTTTATTTATTTATTTTCATTTTTATTTATTTATTACCCTCCGCTAAAGAGGGTAATAGTTTTGGGCAGACAAAAAAAGTCGTGGATGATAATTGATAGTAAATAAAATCTTACAGATCTCACGGAAATTTGAAACACACCAAGATCCGACACATGATTGGAATAATGGATACTTGAAAAATTTCAAAGTAACGTCAGATGAAACAAAAGGGGAAACTGTAAGATTTTGTCAGAGCGTCTGCGACTGGCTGTCAAGTTCCCGAGGTTCCGATTTCATTTTTCAGAACTTGGATTTGTTTCCAGAGTCGCGTTCAAACTTTTGTCCCTCCTCGGAGCAAGTGGTGGTGTTCTGTCGTGGCATTTCTAAAATTTTCATTTTTGCGGGATCAGTGTGAAATAGCTCGTAGGCTTGGTATTTCACGCTCTACTGTTCAGTATTACATCGTTAAATATCAGAAGAATATACCCGGGACTGTTGTTCAAGGCCGCGCTGGCCGTCCTCGCCAGTTGTCTAATCCGGAAGAAAGTCACCGTGAAACTAACCGTCTATTTATGCAAAGAAAAAGGGAAGATCCAGATTTTCGTGCTCAAGAAGCGGAATCCAAATCCAGAAGACAAGACAGAAAACGTTTACGACTCTGTCTAGATATACCATCGAAAAGACCAAGAACAGATACTGATCTAAATGTAAGGTGTGAAGAACTAGAATTTCGTAAATTAGCTGAGAAATTTTTCGCAGCTGTTGCTGATGGTCCAATCCACCAATGCTATTGTTGTGATCGACTGTGGTTCAAAAAGTCAATAAGAACCCATTCCAAAACAACTTTACTGTCCAAAGGAGCGACAACGGACTTTATAAAACTAGTCTTTTACAAAGATATCGATGATATTGGCAAATTTTGCAAAACATGTTACGATTGTTTGATTAAATTGACAATACCAGAATTAGCTATAAGCAATGGCTTCGAATTCCCCGAAATACCGGATTGTTTAAAATACTTGACACCACTGGAAGAACGGTTGGTTTCTCCCCGTTTGATTTACATGCAAATACATCCTGTACATGGCTGCCAATACAAATTAAAAGGTTCTGTCAAAAAACCTCTTTAGCGGAGGGGAATCTAATTTCAGCTGAAGGCTGAATATTTTTCTTTTAAATCGTATACGGACGAAAGAAGTTTTTTATTTATTTTTCATGTTCGCCTTCTCTATAAATATGTCTTTCAGAAGGCACTTGAAGTTTTTCATACTGGTAGGTACTTCACAATGTCTTTTGCCAATCAGTAAAATTATAATCGTGGAACCTGTTCCACTAATTGTTGTTGTGCGTTTCTCATGCGGACCTTTACATAACTGCTATATGATGTAGGTGAATAATCCATAACTTGTTCCCTTGGTATTTGCAATGATTTACTTCGATAGTTATTGAGCCTTGTACACACTATTCAACAATGTCACGGAATGCATATCTTGCGACAAATTGGAAGGCTGTTACACAACATTTTTGGCTTGTTCTGGTATAGGCTCATACTTGTTACACCTCACACACCTAGCAAAACTGCCTTAGCATGTCTGCCACCATCAGCAAACCTAAAAAAAAATCTTCTCTGGCTGTGTCGGGGCATACGGCCGTTGGTTTTACTTAAAATGTCTATGCCAGTGAGTCGCTTTTAGTGTTTTAAAGATTGAAATGAAAACAAGATTGACTTCTTTCAAAGTACTTTGATACAATGCTAACACTAAATTGGTAGCACATGAAAACGTATTAATAACCGACAACGATTTTGTTTTACACTAGTGAGAGTGATATGTGAAATAAGAAACATGAGGCATAATGTCAATATTAATATTTCTGGTGTACGTGCAATCATTAGTAGTATTTCCCAGTGTTGTCGGTTTTGTGTGCACGTAATTGAGGAAGAATTCATTCTTCATGAAGTCAGCGAGATAGCTGTTGTGTCGTGGTTCTTTATTGAAATTGCTGCATAGAACAATGATCTCAGTCTCTTAAGTCGAGTTGAGAGCTCGGTAATAATTTTGTCAAGTTCTCTGAATATGGTGAGAGAGGAGGTTCTTGCGGAATCGTCGCCATTTACTGAGCATGCCTTGGCAGCTTTGAGACGCTTTCGAAACCACCTCGCTCGCTCAGTGCCGGTCATTAGGATATTTGTGCGTGTCTCATAACTAGAGCCCGACTAAGACATTTGGAGGCCATAGGCCAATCACTCGTATCAACAAGGTTATGAAGTATCGCCCCTATAGGGTCATACTTCATACCTTGTCGATACATATTGTCAGAGGGTACAAATTTTTGTAGTCAATAAGGAGGAGGGTGTTGTGCTCAAACATCCCTTTGTCCAATAAATTTTTAACTTCAAGTATATAAAATTCTAATGCTCGAAGTTATGCTTCAGATGACATCGCGTCCCTGAATGTTTCATGGTAGAATGATTCGAACCTTAATATGTCATTTCTTGCATGCTGCAATAAAGTGTAAATAAGCACTTTATCACAGCCGAATGTGTGTTGTAAAATAGCATCGATTTATTTATTGTCATTCATGTTTTTTTAACTAATTCTTTTAAGAAGAAACTTTTTTAATTATTTGGCGGCTCCTAAAGCTTGTGGGTCCTGGGCCGAGGCTTAGTTGGCGTGTGCGGTAATTAGGGCCTGCGTATAACCTACTCTTTCCGCTATAGCCGTGATTTATATTCAGCCCGGATATCGTGACGTCATAGCTACACCGTCTCTTCCACTTTTTCCTACTTTCTTTCAATTTTAGTGCTGCCATATATTATCATACCTAAGAACTTACTGCATGCTTCAAGGTAAGCATACTAACCACCAGACGGGTCTGACTCGGAATGACGCGACTTAAGTTTGAAATGATAGTTTTTTCAAGTTCAGAATTGGAACATTTATGTATCTAAATAAATAAAACTAGACTTTGCCTGTGCACTACGCAAAATTAAAAAAAAAATACTATTTCTATCCGTTTTAAGCATTTGGGACCTGAGTAAGGCCGTCAAAAAAAAGTTTGTCTGTCGTTCTGTCATTCTGTTCGTACGCTTTTTTTATTCGCACATCACGTAAAACTGACTGACGCGAATGAAATAAAATTTGGTGACCTGATAGGTGGTCCCTCAACTCGAATTTTTAAAAATACGATAGATTTTGAGATTTTTCGAAAATTGTTTTAAACTGTGTAAAATTTTTTCGAGCATCACGTACGACTTCAGTGAATAAAACGAAATTTAGTGACACGATAAGTGGTCTCATACAACTAAAACTATGCCCGCAGAGTTTCTTAAAATTTCGATTAGATTTTGAGATTTTCCGAAAATTGTTTCAAACAGCTTAAATCCCAGCTAGAAAATGTTTGCACTTTTTGTGCAAAAAAAATGTGCATATAAAGTAAATATTTTGAAAAGTATGCACTTTTTACGTACAGTTTTTTACAATATAGAATATGCACTTTTTAATATGTATAAAAATTTCAGGCAATTTGCACAAAAAGTGTATTCTTTCAAAATATTCAAAAATATCCACTTTTTAGGCACAAATTGTGCACAATCTATATTTTTTTGCAAAAAAAGTGCAGACTTTTTCTAGCTGAGGTATTAGCCCGAATATAACGCGAGTCCGAAATTTTCCTTCAAGATAATTAGAAAAATTCTGTATTTAGGCCTCGAATTTACTCTCTTAATAATCAAGAGTGAAAAACCAGTGCTGAGGAGTGATATATCACCCTACCTTCGTGACAAAAATCAGCCAACCTCCATAGAGTGAGAAATCACTATTCTGAAGAGTGACATTTCTGACTCTGGACTTGGAGTGAGAATTCAAAAACCCACTCCGGGAAAGAGTGCCTCACTCTAAGGAAAGGGTGACAGCACGCCATCCCTTAAAGAGTGGAGCGCTCTGATCAAGAGTGAGCTATGACCCTTTTTAAGAGTGACCGCCACTTTTTATAGGGTGATTATTCAAGACCGTATCCAGGGGTCCGGACCCTCCCCCCCTCCCAAAAAAATTGATTTTTGTTAATAAAATAATAATAATGACGTCTTTTTGTGAAAAATTCTGCCTTTTCCACGGTTTGGACCCTGCCTGAAATTTTTGTCTGGGTACGGCCCTGGATTTATTCCTTGCATATGCCTTGCTTCTGGCTATCACTATTTTGGGAAAATTAAAATAATTCCTTATAAATATATATATATGAATATGAATGTATCTGGTAACAGCATTGATTATTATTATTTTTTAAATATTTGGCAAACATTAAAAGATATTTTCTATATAGCATCAATATTTATCCAATCTTGTGAATTCATTGAAAATAAAATCCAATATTATAAATTTAATATTTTGCCCATTTGAAGTCAAATTTTAATACTATTGAATCTTAAAGTATTTGAAATTTATCAATAATATTGAGTGTATATTAGAAATATTTCCAATATTATTAAGTACTAATTACTTTTAATTATTAAAATTTACATATATGTGAATACTTTGAGAGTAAAGACCACTTCCAGTATTGGTAAAAACTAGAGTTTAGCCCTGATATATGCTCAAAATGTTATTATTATTTGTAAAATTTTAATTAACATATGAAGTGTGTATTGACATATTAATTATATATTGAGAATATTTCTGAAGCAGTCTCACTACCAATGAACTTTTAAATATTAACTCAATATTGTGAAAACATTGATATCAAAAACCAATAATATTACAAAGTAGTAAGTGAACACATTGAGAATAAACAGTTTCCAATATTGGTAAATAAAATTCCAATATTGGTAAAAATTAGCATTTAGGTCTGATAAATTCTCAAAATAACATTATACTTTCAGTATGACTATACTAATATACCTTTTCCACTGAATTTAACATACAAAAAAATATATTCTTAATATACTCTCTTAAAAATTTAGAGTGACATTGTCACTCTTACAAAAAGTCACCGGCAAATGATCCCAGATAGAGTGAGATAAGAGTGAGAAAACTGCATTATGACTCTTCATCGATAGGATTCTGTCACCCTAACTGCAAGAGTGAGACAATGTCACTCTTAGAGTAAGGGTGAAGGCGCTATCTGCTCACTCTAGCGAGAGAGTCACCACCTTTCCCATGATGCTCTCACTTCAGCAGGAGTGAGTGCGTTGCTTCCATACCCAAACGACGCCATATTGGAATTGGACTGCAGTTGCGAAGTACCAACTGCATACAAGTAATGGAATACTTTTAGCTAACACAAGTAAGTAAAACCTTATAACTTTTCAGTTATTGTAAATGTTATTTAAAATTTGATAATTCACAACATATAAGATACATTGATTCAGTGTCGGATCCATTAGGACTCCAGCTCTTCCGACAGACATTGCTTTGGTTAGGGTTAACATTTTGCTTTACTATACATTTTGTTTTTAAGACTTAAACAAGCCTGCTTCTTTTAATTTTATACCCTTCCGAGAAATTGATCTTTAAATCCGTCTCTATACTTGATCGTAGTATGTTATTTATGCTTATATAGCTGAAATCTTGCATTCGTTTTTTGTTTCTGTATATAATATTTGAGCATGTTTTGATGCGTGTTTGTAAATCGGTGGTGCAGTCAGGATTTTATTTCGGGGGTGGAGAGGGCTCTAACCTGTGTATCAAATTGTAAGCAAGCTGTTTCAACTGTAGCCTCAGTATCAAATTTTAAACTAAGTAAAGGGTCAGATTTTTAGGAAGGATACGCGCCTGTTGCAAATAGTATAAACAAAATTTTAAATCAAAAGCAGAAAATAATGATCAATTATATATTGTATGCAATTTATATTGAAATAAATTATAAACGTGGGAAAAAAATATTTTGTGATTAAATTTCAATATGTCTATGTGCATCATTTTATCTTATTGCACATTCTAGCACAGATTCACGCTTAGAATATACATATATACGTTGTTAGATCAAAATAACCGCTCTGTTGTTGTGGTGTAATATTTCCCTCTCCACTTTTTACACATACACAAACCTCTCTCTCATATGGTAAAGTGGATAATTTACGATCGAACACCCCAGATGGCCTCAGGAAAGTCCACTTTTAAATCAGGGAAACCAGCTGAAAGTAGCAGGTGATTCAGAATGTGTGAGCTTTCATTAGTAGTACGAAAAACACAAGGGATACTTGTGCTGGTAAACTGATTCAACGCGGAAAAAAAGTTATTGTTTTTGGTGTTAAATGCGAGATTTTTGGAATTGAAAAGTTTGTATACTGTTTAAGGATAATTCAATAGTATAGTAACGGATAAGTTTAATATTACTGGTAATAAAGGTAAGTGTTACAATATTAAATTTAGTAATACAGTATTAATTTTAGAGCCTTGCAGATTTTGGTATGGTAGATTTTATGTCTTCTGTTGTGTATCAATATTGGTAAATAAAATTCTCAAATTGGTAAAACTTACCTTTTAGCCTAGATACCAATTCAAAATAATGCTAATTTTTTTCTATTGAATTTAATTAACATATGAAATATATCCACAATATTGGCTATATACTGGAAATGTTTCTGAAGTAATTCCATTACTGATAAAGTTTTTAATAGTAGCAAGTTAGTAGTTAGCCCAAATATCTTTACAATGTGTTCACAATATTAAGTAAAAATTCGAAATATTTATAATGTATTCTTAATATTGACAAGTAATTTTTAAAAATATTTTTATACCATTTTATTATTTTTCTAATGCTAATATACTCAATCCTTCACATTGTTATTATATTGGAAATAAAAACTAATATTGGTAAAAATTAGCAACATTTATCCATTATATTGTCCATGTTAATGAATTAAATTAAATATATTTAAAATGTATCCACACAGTATTGTGTGTATATTATAAATTTCCCTCATATTGTACTAACAAATATTTTTAATGTGTCAGCATCTTAATATCACAGTAATGGTGAATTAAGACTGTTTATCTACTGTACATTATTTCAAAATTTAAAATCTGATAAATAATTTTAGGTGCATTTATGTACAAATTGCTGAAAAATATATTTTAATAATTAAGTCAAATACTACTGAAAATCCTGTGATGATAAGACCATGATTATCACAGGAGCAAGGAGGGCACATGCCCCAGACACCCCATTTTAAGGGGTCCTTAAATTTTTTCAGAATATGAATTTAGTTTATTAAATTTTCATTCTAAGATACTAAATGCCTGGTTTTTTTTTTCTAAAAGTTGGATGTGTGTGTGGCAAAATAGATCCCAAATGGATGAGCCGATTTTAATGTAGTTTGTTTTATTTTAAAGATGGTATAATCAGAACGGTTCTTCATTGTATTTGATAATATTCACTTCATCTATTCCCCTTAAATAAAGCTTACTTTACACTTGTTCAGTCTAAGACAATTCAAATAATATTGTTGACATTCAATTAATTTTGATTGCTGAATTATTTCTGTAATGTTATGGAAAAAGCCATGCTTTGAGTTGCATTTTTTTAAGACTTCATTTTTAATAAAGGTTATTTCACATATTGCATAGGAAATGTTCATAAACTTAAAATTTATCTAGCATATTTCATTTTAAATTCATTTAATCAGAACATATCTTTGCAGATTGAAAAAACATACTTAAGTGGGGGGGGGGTGGAGTGAGTTTGGCTTAGGGACGTATCTAAACCTTAAAAATTTCAAGCTGAACTTTCAAAATTACCCACGAATATGTAATTTTCTCCATTTCTTATGTTTACTTATTTCGAGGGTGGCTGAAGCCCCACCAGTCACCCTCTGGCCAAGGACGTACCCAGGAAGGGGGGTGGGGGTCTGTAACACCTTCGAAATTTCAGTTTTTATTAACAAAGCAATAATGGTGAAGTCTTTTTGTGAAAATTTCTGCCTTTTTCATCGTTTGGACCCCCTCCGAAATTTTTGGACCCTCCCAGAATTTTTTTTGGGGTATGTCCCTGCCCCTGCTCTCCTCTCCTAGGGGGGGAGCAAGTTCCCTACCTTGAGCCCCCCCTTATGGGTGCCCATATCATTAATGTTATATTTTTCAAGTATTTAATATTATTCTGTGGTTTTCTGAACTTGCAGGTAGCAGAACAGATTTCATTATTTATTGACATTGTTGAGAAAGCAGACAGCATGGATTTCAGAGTTTGGGTCTTCTACTGGGTATCATTAAGGGTAAATAAATTTATGATATTGGTAAAATTTACTTAAAAATTCAAAATAATTTTAATCCTTTTTCTACTGAATTTAAATGAAATGTATCTGCAATATTGCCTATATTTTGGAAGTAGTTCTGAAGTAGTTCCATTACCAATAAACTTTCAAATAGCACCTCACTGGATTGTAAAACATTGAAAACCCAAACCAGTATTTTTACATAGCAGCAAGTTAATATTTAGCCCAAATGTATTTAAAATGTATCCACAATATTAGGTAAACATTGGTAATATTTCTAATGTATTCCTAATATTGACAAGTAATTAATTTTATAGTATTTTTATTTTTTCATGTTCATATACTTAATTATTCAATATTATCATTAAATTGGAAATAAATACTAATGTAAATTGTAGCAAATTAATATTTACCCATTATATTGTCAATCTTAATGAATTTAAATTAAATTTATTTAAAATGTATCCACAATATTGGGTGTATATTTCAAATATTCCTCATATATATTGCACAAGTATATATTTTTGATATGTTAGCATCTTAATATATTATTACTTGCGAATTATCACTGTTTATCTGTTACACATTATTTTTGCATTTAAAATCTGAAATAATTTTAAATGCATTCATATACAAATTTCTGAAAAATATATCTTAATAAATAAGTCAAATATTACTGAAAAATATATCTTAATAAATAAGTCAAATATTACTGAAAAATTTAATGTAATATGATTGTTCCCTGATTATCATGGGCAAGCGGGTAAATACTGTGGAAAATACAGAAAGACAATTGTCAGAGTCGGTGAAGAAACAAAATGTAAGGGGGCCCCCATTTAGACCCATACTTCTGACTCAAGCGACTTTATGTCGTAATTGCTGCCTGGATTTGAGATTGGGGGGGGGGGGACTGAAGCCCTATAGCCACTCATCCCATTACCCCTCGATCTACCACCGAATCATTTGTTCTTGTGATAATGTTTAAATGTAAATTTTAACTGAAGACTCCTACCTTGGGTGGTCATTAGTTAAATATATATAAATTGATAATAAATGAATATTCATATAAATTGGTTGCTTTAGAAAACGAAACTTTTAGAATGTTTTTTATGTACTGAATACTCATTTTCTTGAAATATAGGAGAGTTAATAACAGCGATGACTGGGTGATTTTTCAAGAACCTTTGATAAGGGTGAATACTACTTTGGATGTCTTTAGATATAAGTATGTATTTATTTTTAATTATTTACTGTTTCAGTGTATTTTTAAATTTGGGAGTTAATTTTATATTCATATCATATGTTATAAATGTTCCTTATACACATGTCTGTGTGAATTTTATATTATTATTATTATTTGCATTGCAAAGCATCCCATTTTAGAAGAATGTATATCTTAAGCACTGAATCAGATGGGTAGTAGATTTCTCACAAAAATTGTGTTTCATTAAGTGTCTCACTGAGTAGAAACAAAATGTTTCAATCAAGTTATTATTTTTTTTTTTACAAGAAATAATGCAATTTCTGAACAGGTTTTAAAAGAATTCAACTATGTCAGAAATTTGAAAATTCAGAATTTCTCTTCACAAGCTGTATTTATGGCAATACAAATGGTTAATTTATAGAAGTGAAATACTCAGAGAAAAATTTATAACATATTGTATTGTCCAAAATAGAGGGAGAATTAGCCATCAGATACAGTTTCCACTTTCGTGAATTTCTCCCTAAAAATGGGATAAGACCTGCAGTTTTGTTGTTCTATAAAAGTTCATCATGCTGTCTATGAAGAAGCATTCTGAATTATACCGAGTTTTTGAGAAGCCTGTCTTTAAAGCTTGCAGAGCCAAGTGATGAATAAAATATGTTACAAGAAAAACTGATTGATTTTGGCTGTTTATCACTTTATTATCTTTTTATTTTCTAGTACTCTGAACTGGTCCTGTGGAAAACCATTGAATTTTTTGTCAGTGGCATGCTGTAAAAGAGAAGAAACTATTGGCATTATAAGTGGTATTCATATTTTTGTTTTATTTGTTTATTTATTCTTTAAATGTTCTTAATTACTAGTTCAAAGTCTGCATACTTTTGATCTCTGCGGTCTAATTTTTTCAAAGCTTGTATCGCATAATTTCATAATTGTCAATAACTTTTTTTTTTTTTTTTTGAGATGTTTACTTTTTTGTTTAGTTTATTTTTTTCTTATTTTCCAAATTGATTTATATGTTTTTTTTTTTTTAGTTTTTTTTTCCCTAAAGTGATGTTACTTTGGGGCAGTTAGTGACTATGTATTAAATTTTATAAATTTCATGTAAATTGAGAAAGTTATTAGGAGGCTGTTCTTAAAAGAAAAAAAAGTATAAACTTTTGGTAAAGTTACATCAATGAGTAAAACAATAAATATTTATACAGTAAAATTCAATGTGGTATTCTTTATTAAAGCATTTGACCCAGGCAACTCTTTAGTATATCATTTTATGTTATGCTATATTCTGTCATTTATTTAATCTCTATTATATGTAAATTTTTTATGTCAAGTTGCATATTTGACACCAAGTTAATAAATTGCTTGCAAAATCAAGTCTTATTTGCAACATTTTATGAAGTAACAATGAAATAAAGTATAAAAAATCAATTTTTAGTCCCTTCAGATTAATTTTTTTACTCTGCACCCTCACTACCTCTTAAAAAATATGTTGTAAGTAAAAACCTTGAAACTCCTGTAACTTATTATTATTATTATTATTATTATTATTATTATTAATGTTGTCACTGCTGTTGTTGTTTAAAATGTAAAACTGTAAAATGCTACTTTCAGAGATGAGATTTAAGAATTTAGTTTAATATTCAGACCTTTTTCAATGTTTATAAAGAATTCATTTTTTTCAAAAATTTTCTGATTTTTCAGTAAGGCAAAATTGTATATAAGTAAGATAGATTTAGTATCAATAAAAATTAAAATATTTATTGCTCTTGAAATTCATAAGTATAATTGCTCAAAAAGTTGTTTGGACATTCTTTCAGACTTTTTTTCCTTTTTTGTTAATCTCATATCTGTACTTTGGTACAAACCAAATCGAAAACTAGCCTACCAGTTTTGACACCATATTACATGTACCACCATTTAGTGGTAAAAAACAGATGAAATATATTATTTTTTAATTTTTACTAATACAATATGTAAATGTAAACTTTACTTCCTTAGTAAATTCAGATTTTTTAAGCCTGCAGTATTAACAAAGTGCAATAAACCTTGTCAGTGTTCACATGTTGTCATACGTATATTTGAATATTACTCAAAAATATCTTTAGTCTAGTTTTTAACTGACTTCAAGTAAGATCTAGGTTATTAATTGTGGGGTCAGTACTCAGAGGTGGTAGCAAGAATTTTCAGTGCCCGAGAACAAATTTGCATCACTTCCTGTTTACCAAAATGCGCTGGAAAAAGTTTTATATACAAATTGGTGCCTTTTGGATCCTATGCCCTGGGACAAATGTCCCCCTCTAGCTACACTTCGATGAGCATTGAATCCTTGTAATTTACCAGACTGGATATGAAAAGTATTTTCAAAACTTCCGTTTAATTATTTATTTCTTTTGTTTATCTTCCACATATAGATGTGATCTTTGCTAAGAATGTTGTTATTTGATGATATTTTACTTGCTGTGCATGAAAAGTTTTTATTGCAAAGTTATCACTTTATTTTTTACTCAATTTTTGATGTACCTAAAATATATTACAAGTCCTGAATATTTTCTATTTTTTAATTGATTGTAATAATTTGCAAATTTAACTCACCGATATGTAAGTAATGTGTTTTAATATTTATTTTGTCACTATTAGTTTGATGTTTGTTATTACGCACAGGTTACTGTGATTCAGGGATAATTTTATTCCAAATTGCTTTGATATGGGATTTTTCGCTTCAATACTGTCCCCAATTATTCTTTTTTTGTGTTACCTCAGAGGATTTTACCTCACAAAATAAAATTTTGTGAAGTAAATCCTACAAATGTGTTCCTTACTTTTAATAAAGTATTTTGTGCTCTCAATCACTTTGCATATCAGTATATTCTAATATTAATAGAACATAGAGAACAGATTATTTTATAAAACAGTTACAAGCATTTCTTATCTGTAAAATTAAGTTTTTTTTCTTTTATTTTTTGCAGGTAAAAAAAAGTTTTTTTTTTTTTTTTTTTTTTTTTGAGCTGCTATATTTAGGTTTTATTGCAGTTTTTTTCCATTTGCTTTTATGTTCAGTGGCAAAATTAAAATGTAAAATTCAGCTTAAATTCTACATCTTTATTTTATATTCATTTTATTCATAATTTGTACAATTTTAACAGTAGGAACCCTGTTTCCCTTCCCTCTCTTACTCAGAAGGTTACAGTATATGTAAATGTTACTTGAAAGTATTTATTATTACCATACATAAATATGGTAATAAGATATATGAAAAATGGTAATAAGAAAGTATTTATTATTACCATCTTTTGGTATGCTTTTGTGCTGTTCCAAAATTGTATTTAACCTGCTCCTAAAGGTGTTCCAAAATGTATGTAGATTTGCAGACTTTTAATTTTAAAGTTATCCTCCGATTTTAGTGAAACTATAAACAAACTGTTTTCTGAATCAAATGAAAAGATCTCCTGACTTATTCCACTGTAAATTCATCACCTAGTTGAAAGTGTTAGGTTGTGCTTTAGTTGGAGATTTAAATTTGACACTAAGCCATGTACACACTAAACTAATTTTAACTAATTTTATTTTGTATGTATTTAACATAGATCTAGTTTATGCTCTAGTATATTCTAGCTGCCAACTCTTTCTGATTTTGAGCCTTTCTTCAGTCTTATTCAAATTATAGGGAGGGGGGAGGGTACCCTTTTATTATTAAGATAGAATAGCAGTTATGGTTTAACTTTTATTAATTCTGTAATTACTTGTTGAAGTCAGAATTTTTATCTTCCAGATGCTATTAGAAGAATCCCTGAATGTGAAATAGTATTGAAGTACTGATATTGAATCCAGTGATTGTATTTTATATTAATGCAACAATGTAATA
>JAWZYV010012968.1:0-147707 GCA_038373885.1 Cheiracanthium punctorium | reverse complement strand
CAGGGTCTTGGCTACGCCACTAGAAAAATAATAATATTTCGATTGTATTATTTAATTTTCAGTCATGGATTTTATTCCATATTTTTTCAAGTAACATGTTCCACAATATTTTTGTATTTATTTTCCTATATATGAGTATTTTATTCATAGAGAGTTTAGATTTTCACTTTGTTCCAGGTATTCCCTTTTATCTGCTATAATTGAAAATCAACTGTATGGTTCTCTCGCTATCAGCCCACATACATTCCATGATAAGTTTTCAGTGATGCCAGATACTAGAAAAAAAAATCTGATGTGTCCAACACATGACTTCCTTGCACGTCCATTAGATCAAAAATATTTTCGATGCACTTCCTCTAAATTTATTTTGTTTGAAAGAGATAAAATATCAATAATAGTAAGGTTTAGCGATTTCTAGCCAAATATTTCGATATCGCCAAGCTGAGTTCAATTTGAAAGATTTCCTTCTGACACTTTATTTGGCGATATTTCACCAAAAGCCGACAAACTTGAGATAGTCAGCGAGATTTTGGGGATAGCCAAAGTAGTCATTGACCACAGACTTTCAATGAATTGAATGCATCCATACACCTCAATGTATTTAAAGTCATTTGGCTCACCCTGTAAATAAATTCTCAGTCGATTGCTGTCAAAAAAGATATGGAAAACAGTTAGATATTACAATAGTTCTAAATACAAAGTTAAAAAATCTACGGGTTAAAGTTTTAGAGTTATACAAAATAGGAAATAATTTTTGGCGCCAAATTTGGCGATATTTCGGCGAAACTCGTCAATGTCGAAGACATTTGGCGAGATTTTAAGCATGAACCAAACAATGACAGATTATCGCCAAATTTGGCGATATTCCGCCAAAACTCGCCAAGAACGATAACAAATGGCGATACTTTGGGCATGGACCAAATGACTGACTATCGCCAAATTTGGCGATATTTCGCCAAAACTCGCCAAGGTCGAGGACAGACGGCGAGATTTTGGGCATGTACCAAACAATGACTGTATTATATTTAAGATGTCCATAGACATTAAGGTACTGAAATTCTTTTCGGTGGTCCTGTAAATAAACTCTCCAGTAGATTGGAACCAAAAATCGAGATGCACAACTAGATGTTACAACATTCTTATATATGAAATTTCATAATAGTTTTTGAGATTTGAGAGTTAAATATGCACACACATACACCAAAAGTCGCCAAGCTTGGCGACTTTTGGCATAGTTCTTGAGGGAGGCACGTGACCGTGGTCGGACCATTACCTAACTTATGTGGTAGGACGGTATTGTGCTTGAAATGGATGAATGCCCCTAAAATTGCTATTGACCGTAATGTATTGGAAATCTTTTGAGTGTTCCTGTAGCAGAACTATAAATGAAAAAGACACTTTTTTTAATGGAGAAATTCATTTTCTAACTCTTTACAGCATATATCACTTCTGAGTCGTTTGAAATAGCCCAATACCTCTAAAAAACGCTTTGATGAATTTCGGCCCATAGAGCGTAATGTATTTCGAATCTTTTGGGCGGTCCTGTAGATAAACTATTCAGTCGAATGGAACCGAAAGGGAAGGTGCACAACTAGATGTTACAACAATCCTAAATATAAAGTTTCAACATTCAACGCCTAACAGTTTTTGAGATATGCGAGTTTAATGAATTTCGGCCCATTGAGTGTAATGTATTTCGAATGTTTTGGGCAGTCCTGTAGATAAACTATCCAGTCGAATGGAACCAAAAGGGGAGGTGCACAACTAGATGTTACAACTATCCAAAATATGAAGTTTCGACATTCTACGCCTAATAGCTTTTGAGTTAGGCGAGTTTAATGAATTTCGGCCCATAGAGCGTAATGTATTTCGAATCTTTTGGGCGGTCCTGTACATAAACTATCCATTCGATTGCCACCAAAAGGGGAGGTGCACAACTAGATCATAGAACAATCCTAAATATCAAATCTCAACATTCTACGACCATTAGTTTTTGAGATATGCGAGTTACATACATACGTACGTACATACGTACGTACGTACATACGTACGTACGTACGTACAGACGGCATGGAAAAACTGGCCACAGTAGACTCGCCACTGGTCAAAATGAGTTGCAGACGCGTTAATATGATCGTGCATGCTAGCCTACGATGAGATGCATCGAAAAAATTTTTTTAATTCAATTTAGAGGTAGTCAAAATCGGTTTTTATGGCGAAATTTGGCCCCCAAAATTTTTCGGGATCACATTACTTCCTTATACTACGTACAAGGAAGTAAAAATAAGGTGTGGATATATCCCTGGCGATATGAAATAGTAAATTATTAGTACAAATATTTTTCATAAAATTAGTTTGTCTCTTATTTTAAATTAAATTAAAAATTTACAAATTTTTAAACTTAAAGGGTGATTTGAGGGGCACTTTTGTTGAGGCCCATGGCATTTGTCCCCATTGCCTTGCCGAAAATCACTTCCTGATCACGAATTTAAAAGTGCATTAGAAACCCTTCAAACCCCCCTAGTGAAGTTCAAACTTGTGATGTACAAATTACGTCACTTGGAATAATTCAAGTAGTTCTCCGATTCCTGTAAAGTGCAAATATTCGCCTAAAGCTTTTCTACATTAATCTCTCTATATAAAGGAAGATGTCCTGACTCAATGACTGACTTTATGCAAATATTTATTTAAAATTCTTGCCCTTAAAAAAAAAAAAGGAGCTCTAAAATTTGTATTTATTTGTAGAAATTCAGATACAACTGACTTTTTAATATCTCCTCAGACTTTAATTTTAAGTAACTGATATTAAGTACCGATTTTTTTGCTACTCTTTTGTTCTAGGAGCAGTTCTAGACACACACACACACACACACCGGGGATGAGATGGCTCAGCCCGAGCGCGGGCACGAACCGATCTCGAGCTCTGTAATTCATGATTGCGTTCGGGCTCGGGTGCGTGAAAATTTTCTCCTTTATTGTATAACACCTTGAAACAAATTTTAAAAAGCCATTCGTGGGAAAAATAAACGTACTTATTAAAAAACAAAAATAGTTGCACGGGCGCCTAGAAGGTGCGTGTAATTAATTTGCAGAAACGGCAAAATTTATTGTATTCTATCAATGAAGTAATTGAATTTTATTTATATTTTGCTGAAATTTCGGGCTCTGGCAGACTCTGATTAAAAGTCCTAGGGCTCGTGCTTCAAAAAATGAGCCCGAACTCATCTCTAACATACAACGCTATAAATAAATAAGTAATTATAATAATAAATTAAAACGAAACAATGGTTCATTTTCCTTATAAATAAAAAAATATTTTGCTGCATTGTGTATAATATTTAAATCATCCTGTAGAAAAGAAAAAAAAAAACTGAAATCTCTACTGCTGTGTCTAATAATTTAATAAATATTTTTATTACATATGATTTCTCTTATGAAAACTCTTCCACCCTACCTTTCAGTTTTTCTCTCATTTAAAGGCAATTTACGTTCAACATTAAAAAAAAAAGTTGTCTGTCATCTATACAAGAATAAAGATGATTAAAAGCTGTATTTTAAAATGTAAAGAAGCAAGCAGTAAATGAGTTCCGATTTGTAAAAGTTATTACAAAGCAACTTAATTTTTTTCCACAAAAATGGTCTGTTGGTTTCTGAAAAATTCTCGTGTGACAAATATTATTCCTTTTCACACACTTTTGAGAACAAAAATTTCGGTTTCCCGTCCCAGAGTAGAATTTCTTTTCCCCTGCTCATACGTACATTACGTACAATTCCCCCCCCCTCCTCAAGAATAGCCCCTCTTTACCTTGCCCCAAAGACGCCCAGGGACAGCAATTTATCATTCTCCCCCCTACACCCAGGCCAGCGGCTAGCTTTTTGAATGACCCAGATGGCGCACTATTACGGCGGAGAATTTTCACAGAAATGTAGACTCAATAGTTTTGTTTATAGCTAATTTATTTTTCATCAAATATTTTTTTCTTTTTATTGAAAAATCAGTAAACACATTGAGCATGAATCTCACGTTTACGAAATTCGTTTATCTTAATTAGCAAATATTTTACGGCTGTTCAAACACAAAAAACCTGTTTTTCCCAACTTTAATTGAATATTAAAAATATTAATAGAACTGATATCAAAATTTTAGAAAATACATAATCTGTATCGCATTAATATCTTGGCAAGGAAAAAAAAAACTGATTCAAAATAACAAAAATTGTAGACGTAGGACGAGAAAATACACTTCCCGTAGGTTAACATGGGAAGTCTCAGTTTCGTTTTCTACCAGCGTATGTCGCCTTAAGAAAGAAAGTCTTAAAAACACCTAAACACTTTTCTAATTTAAAAAATATATATATATAAATGTCAATAAACACATACAGTCAGGCTATGAAGACATATGTGCCTTGAAATTTTTTCCAGCATGTTTTTAGGGAAAATAATATTCCATTTCTAAAGAACACTTTAAAAATGTATTATTGCACAAAGAATATAAAGTATGAGTTCATAATATAATCAGGATAAGCAAAAATATTTGAGAAATAGGATATTAAATAACAGCTAATACATTTACCTTCATATTCCAGATAACCATTTTACCATCCATTCCAGTAGTACAGAGTTTAGATATGCCAAGTTTATTTCCTGTATATATTGTTAAATTGGTTATGGCATTTTGATGTATTGTGTCTAATAAAGTGTCAACACTATTTTCTACTATGGCACGTTTATCCATGTTTTGGAATTTCCTCATCGCACTATGGAGAAAAATCATAATACACCATTAGAATCATATATTAAACACATCAAATTAAAAATTAATCCTAACAAAATACAATAATGAAGTCAAAAATACAATTATTAAAACTATTTTATGAAATACACATCTTAATAACTTTACACTTGTCACACCACACAGTTATTGAAAGCATTTTATTATTATAATAATGAAAACTTTAAAAAATATATATTAAAAATTAAAATGTTTCCTCACACTCTTTTTAAGTACACAAAAAAGTCTCACACAACAGTACAACAACAAAAAACAAAAAATAAAATAAAAAATAAATAAAAAAAATAAAGATGAGAGAGAGAGAGAACAGAATTCCTATTCACAGAAATGATAACCACAAAATTGGAGTGACAGTATTGACATAAGGTGGTATCACAAAATTTGTAAAAGCTAAGATTGGTTGGTTATTATAATAATTACAATAGCATAATTACAATTACATAGTTAAGTATGGTGTTGCTGGACTAAAAAAAGCAACAACAAAAAATACAAAACAATACTGACTGAAAATTACAAAAACTGCACAAACAAAAATTAATGCATACAATATCTTACCTAAAACCATCTGCTTCTCGTTTCTGTGATTTATCTAATTTTGTTACAAAAGTTAGCTGATTATTACTGTACTGATATAACATAGGACAGCAGTCATGACCCTATGAAATAAATAAAAGAAGAATTTAAAAATGAAGGTTTTTTTTCCGAATTTAACAAAAAATCTATATATAAATAAAAATATTTTTAAAATATTGCATTGCTACTCTAAAGTAAAACAAAAGAGGAAAAAGGATTTTTTAAAAGCATTTTTAATTAATTTACAAATTATGACAAATGTTCAAAATATCACACATAAGTATGAATTTTAACAGATTTTTTAAAATTAAACTTCATCTTAAAAAAAAATACATATCTCTCTTTAGGTATATAATCTAGCAGCAAATAAAAAAGTTTTTACCCATTATGATAAAAATGCAGCTTATTAAACAAAAAAAAAAAGAACCTTCAAATTTTTACAACTCTTAAAACATTTATTAGAGTGGAATTCAATAATCAAATGAAATATTTAACTTGTGAGTAGAGAATATGAAAACACAAGAATGGAATAAAAATGAGAAACACATAAAAATGGCAAAAGAAAGGAGGGGGGATTCAATTAATAGAAAGAAAAAAATTCTTTGGTACTATTTCATTTTGTAATCTCATGCAGAAACTTGTCCTTCCACAACTTAGCCAATTTAAGAAAATGGTTTAAAGTGATCTAACTAATAAATAAATAGCATAACGAAATTTTCAAATTCTCGACTTTCTCAGCAATTTGTACTCTAATATTTTTAACTCAGGCATCTTTTTATGAGCAGACTTTGCCTGACAAAATTTAATAACTATATGGCACGCCCGAGGACAAGATCCCCCGCTTTCCCAACAAAAATTTATAAGAGGGGAGGATACAATCACAATATAATTACACATCAGCTTCTACATACTGCATGAAAACACAAAATTCTTTACTTGTCCTCCTTAAAAGGTTGCAAAGCAATAAGTTTCACAAAACATGCCGTTCTTTCCTCTATTCATCAAAAGAATAGCAATCTTCCGATTTTGGGCACAACTAGGGAACAAAATTTCAGCCATGTGAGGGACAGCATTTTGTTCCTCAAACCTTGACATTTTTAAATGTTTTCTTTGATGCTTAATATGTGCATGATGTACTTTGTAAAACTACTTGTTTTGCTTTTTTAATTACTGATGTTGATTTTCAGAAATTTTTAAATGCACACCTGAACTAGTTTATAAAAAAATCTGATGTGGACATCATAATTTCCTAGTACACATCTATATACATTTGCTATTATAAATATATTATACAGATTTTTCTTTTCTTTTATACTTCATTTATTTTATTTCAGAGAGATGACTCTCAATTAAAGGTTTTGCAATATCTAACCAAATATAAGTATTGCCAAGTTCTGTTCAGATTTGGAAACTATTTTTGGCATAAACAGAATAATATTGTCAGTCCATAGACTTGTATTAAGTGTTTTGGATGACCCTATATATAAATTACCCAGGCAATTTTAACCAAAATCGGAGATGCAAATTTGATGTTACAACATTCCTAAATACAACATTTTATGGCAAATCATTTTTGAGTTACATGAGACACATAAATGCAGACGACAATCCAAAACTAGTCATACTGAATGGAATTTATACATATGCTTTAGAACTTACATTCATACATACATATGCACACAGATGTAATGCAGAAACTTGTCAATTTATGGATTGTGAAAAATCTGGTTTGTCAAAATCAGAATACCAAAATTTTCCCATGATTATAATATTCTGTTTACATCAGACAAAGAAGTAAAAATGAAAGTTTTTTGATACAAAAGAACATTTCTTGGAAGAAAAGTACTGCCAAGTTATTTAAAGCTAAAAACTGGGTGATTTGCAGCAAAAAGGAGGTAGCTCCAGCTACTCAAGTTTGTAGAAAACTGTAAAAGATATCTGAGGATTTAACACAAACTAACGGAGCTGAAAATTTTATCTTTTTAAGGAACGCAAGAACTAACGATTAGAGCTACATCATTTTGGTACCAAATAAGAGAGATCTTTTAGCTACCAGATAGTACATGCAACTGCAGACCCGGTAGGAGGAGCTACTTCTTTAGCAGCAAACCCTTGATTAAAAGGAAGAAATTGGGACTTTCTTTATATTTGTTTATTCTCACCTCTCCTGAAAATTCATTTCTAGTGATCTTCAGTAAATTGTTGAAGTATTTGCAATATAACTGAATCCATTGAAAAACTGTCATATTCAAACATAAAAGCAACTTTTAAAAAACATGCCTTTTAAAGGTGCAACTCAAATGAAAGTGAGCCAAGCCAACCCACCCTGTGCAATAATGGTTCTGCATCGCATGTGCACAGCAGACAAGCATCTATCATTTATGGAAGTGACATTTACATGTGAGGATAAAAGTATTTTAATGTGTAATTTTTAACTGCCTTTATGGATTATAAAACAGTGTTGCTCCTAATAAAAGGATTCTTGAACCTACTGAACTGTGCATTGTGTAAAACACACAGAAGTATAAAATCAATCTATATTACTTAAGTTTATTTAGCTGAAAGGCTAGTTTTTAAAAGTATTTTACAACAAATATTCATTCAAGTTCTTAAGTACTATCCGCTAAATTATAAGTAATTTAAATTTACTTAAAAAAATAAAATTGTCTACAAAATATTTAAAGGAAAAATATTGCAAATTAATATTAAATGGTAATCCTTATCTTCATATACACATTTTAAAAAAATTAGTCAAGTAAAAAATACATATAACCAGTACTTACTGCAGCTACAATAAGAGAATTAGAAGCCCAGGCACAAGTGAGATAGGGCAGGAACTGTGTTTTGACAATTATTAACCTAAAAATGTATAAGTAGAGATTAAGATTACATGATTTTTAACACAACATACCAAAGTAAGAACTATAATTCTGGATGGTAAAGTTGGACAAAAACTAGCTTTTAACTAACTAAAATCAGAAAAAATTTAGTTAGTTGTGCACATGAATGATAAGTAAACTATTAGTTAAAAGTTCAACATACTCTGCTCAACTAAATTAAAAGGGAAAACTAAAACTGATTTCTTCAACTAATAATTGTTAGTTTAGCTGTCTTTGAATAATGACCAATAAATCAAGGTTTAAAATACGGTCGTATTTTTCGAATAATGCGAAAAGGCTTGTCAAAATGCTAAAATGGAACTAATGGGCTTTCGGGTTTTTGCGAAAGTATTCAGAGAAAATTTGGAACTGAAATATAAAAGAGAAACAGGGATAAAAGTAAAAGCTTCCTGTTATAGAATGGTTGTGGGGACAATTTTTGATTTTCAACATTGAACTAGAATATAAAGCCTATACGTCTATAATTTTCAAGACCACTGCAAAAACAATAGAGGAAAAGGAGATCAGAGACTTTCTCCCAGAGAGAAAAATCGAATTATCCTTTTAGCATTTTGCTAAAGCTTTTTTTCTTATTTTAGCTTTTTTGTTAAAATTTTTGAGCTCAACTTAAACCCTACAACAAATAATTACAATATCATATATATATATATATACAGTGGTGGCCAAAATTGTGGACACTTTTGGAAACTTTTTTTTTTTTTTTCTAAGTTCGTTTACATATAAAAAATGGTATGTTTAACAAAATTCAAACTCTTTCACATCATTTTAAAGATAATTTAATACTGATTTCAATACAAAAAACAAAATTTAGATATTTGCAACACAAAAAAGTTAAACAGCAATAATTATCGAGATGCATTAGATATTGAAGATTGCAGTGAGTTAGCAGCAGTCTGTAGGGCAGCCTTAATTTTTTATTACAGCTTCACATCGATGTTTCATTGAGCAGTCGAGAGTTTTAAGCTCAGAAAAATAGCAGTGATTGACGTGTAAATTTAGAAATTACAATTCACTTCATCACTGTATTGGTTTTTCAGATTAAAGTAATTATAACTTTTATTCTATTGCACATATTTAAATGTACATTTGTGTATTGAAAGCAATATTAAATTCTCTTTAAAATGATACATGAGTTTTGCATTGTGTGAAACGTAGCACTTCCTATAAGCATTCAAAGTTAAAAAACCTAAACATTTCCAAAAGTGTCCACAATTTTGGCCACCACTATATATATGCACCATGTGCTATCTACTTTTTTATTTTTTTATATTTTTTTCACTTTATCATTGGATTATCTTGGGATTTCACTTTACGTAAGTAAGCTATTATATATTATATATATATATATATATACAGTGGTATATGCAGAATTTTAGTTTAGGAGGGGCTGGGCTACAAATACTCCTCTAGAGTGACCTCTGTTATACTTACAACTCTCTTATAATGACAAAATATTCTGAACCACTTGACGTGCCCATAGAACACAAGCTCACTATCGATGTAGCTCCTTATAGAATAAATAATTATCTGATCTTTTCAGTGATGTTGTAATTGAGCTAAACTGTGTTTCATACACTAACTGTAGGTATTTATTTTTAAAAAAGTCTTTTTTTTGGGGGGGGGGAAGATATTTTACAAAAATAAAATACTGTAATTTATTATTGAAAATTTTCAATTTTTAAAGCCTTTCACTTCTGACACTCCACCTTTATTTATTCTGACACCCCACTTCCGAGGGGGGGAGGGCTTTAGCCCCCATACCCTCCTCTCTGTGGGTGAGCCTATGTATGTATATATAATATTGCAAAACATATATACATACAACGATGTCAACCCTCCATGAGACTTTTCAGTAGTAATTGTGAATATTATCAGTAGTTTTTTATGTTTGTCCATAGTCAGCCGAAATAGGCAAAATTTTAGTTAATTTTTATTCTAAATTATTAAAAGAAGTTTAATTATACCCTAATAAAAATTGATCTTAATTAAAAATAAATAGAATCTATCACCGAGCCTTTAGTTAGCGTAGCTTGAAAACAAAAGCAGAAGAAAGGGCGGGGGGGGGGGGGGGGAGGAAAGACGAGAGATGCCAGAGAAGTCCAGACACAACACTTTTTCTCTTCCGCCGGTGCTGATTACAAATGCATCTGATAATTGTTTGTTTTAGGTTTTGAGTGTTGTGCAATAACTCTTTGTGCTTTTTTATTTTTTTAATATCATTAAAAGAACGTAGCTTAAAAACATTATACAGTGTGTCTTGACCATTTACAAACTTAGGAACTTAACATGCTGGTTGTGATATCATGATGAACAAGATTTACACAGAAACTTGTACCTGAAAATGCAAACTGCCACTGCTAGAGATCGATGATCGCAGGCCTAGGACGTTGTTGAAGATGAATGAATCTGTTCACTAACTCAGAATTGGCCGATAAACATTATGTATATGGTGCCATGAATAGGAAGTCATATTAATAAATAAGTCATTTAATAAAAGTCACTCCTCTTTTGTCTTTCTTATTTCTCTCTCCCCTCTATGAATGCAAATATTGCGCTCAAGATACATCTGTACCGCTGCTCGTCCATTCCCATCCGCAGCAATACATGTGTAATGCATAAAGGTCAATTCTGAGTTAGTAATTCGATTCATTCATCTTCGACAGCATCCTAGGCAGAAATGATCGCGCTTCCATAAGCCTGCGAACATCACCCTATAGTGGCCACCATTTGCATTTCCGGACAAGAGTTCTTATGTAAATCTTTTTTGTCTTGTAATGACAGACCAGCCTGTTAAGTTTGTAACCAACCTTTTGAGACACCCTGTAGAATAAATCAATTTATATTTAAATTTCAAACATGCTTTCAATTAGAAAAGTCAGCCAAATAAAGAGTAGATTTCAGATATGGCAAGTTTTGTACTAGGAACTGTATACATATTAAAATACAAAATTTAATTTTTACATGGTCTCTCCTTTCCTATCACTTATATATAGAAAAATGTTGTTCTTTGTCCAAGAAAATTAATTAAAAAAAAAAAAAAGTGTCTCTAAATGAAATAGCAAGAAAATTAATTTTGAAAATGATGACTTACACTACTTAACCTACTATGTTGGCATCAGTTTTGAGGTGAAAAAATCTTTACTTTAGGGACCAACTATGAGTTGATAAAAGGTGAATAATGATCCCATTGTTGGGAATGACAATTAAACGCGTTAAAATGTGAGAAATTAACAGGAAACCCCAAAATGATCATGATGATTATTTACCCAAAATGATCCATACTGCTTTATGAAATTAGCAATAAATCAGTCTTTTTTTTGGGGGGGGGGGAATTCCACTAATTACGTTACACTTCTAGAGAAGGAATTTTAAAGTGTAAAAGAGAATGACAAAATAATAGTAGGTTACTATGATGTAGTAACTTTCACTAGAAACTGCCAAACATGCGTTATAGGAGAATTCTAGCGAAATTAGGATTTGAGGAGTCAACTGTGTTTGTCAAGTGGCTATTAACATAAATTAATGTTAGAGTAAATACTTTTTCTCACTTTTGATACCCTTAGTGCCCTTAGTGCTTGACGGCAAATGCCAAAATTTTCAAATTGCAGTATCTCGGGAACTATTCTACTTAGAGACATAGGATGTTCTTTTAATTAATTTTCTTGGACAAAGAGCAATATTTTTCAAAATATAAGTGATAGGAAAGGAGGGACCATATAAAAATTAAATTTTGTATTTTAATATGTATACAGCCCCTTATGAAAATCTTGCCACATCTGAAATCTACTCTTTATTTGACTAACTTTTCTAACTGAAAGTATTTTTCTATCACTTATGGTTTAAAAGATAATCGCTTTAACATCTATTTTGAAACACCCAGTATATATATATGTTTTGACTGTTTGATAATCTAAAAAATCAAATTAGAAACTAAAAATTATAATAATAAAAGGTGATCATGGTTTAAAGGCCATTCAATTTCTGCTTATAATTTTTCACTGCCACATAATCTAAGCTTTAGTCTTTACACAATAGTTGGATTTTCATTGTTATGATAGGAAGGAGTGTGTGAGTGTGAGTGTTTGGGGGGGGGTTGGATGATGAGAAGAAAATAAAAGAAATAAAGCAAAAACATTGTCTTTAATGCTAACAGTTTACAAAATGAGCATACAATATTTAAAGTTCTATTCAGAACATACCAAATTAAAATCTACGCCAATCTCTTATGGCTGGCAGATTATGAGGTTTCTTAACAGAAGTTTAAGCAGAATGAACATTAAAAAAAAACCTTGACACTGCCTTGCTATTCAATTGTCCAAAGGTAAGTCATACTAAAAAATCATGTGGGTATAGCTCAACTGACTTTAGTTAATGATGCCCAACTCTATAGTTATTCAAATATCTTTAAGAATCTATCTGTTTTCAAAAGATACAATTTACCACTCACAAAAAAAAAAAAAAAAAAAAAAAAAAAAACACCACCTTATTGTAGATAGATTTCAAAATTTATCAAATATTGCAGAATTACCATTCTTTATATTTTTCAGAGGCTTTAATGATCATTAATTATTTTTATTTTTATAACTAGAACGATAAGATATATATATATATATACAATAAATATGTAGGAGATTATAATATGAATTAGTTCTTACGCCATGTTTTTCTCTGCATCACAAATTGAAACGGTGCTGTCATGACTAACCCAAGCCAGCTTGGTGCCATCTGCAGAAAAACTAACACAATGTACCCATCCATCTGCAAGGCAAAGTAAACAGTTTAATATGTGTTTACATTATAAACATTAGAACTTGATTATCAATAATCAATATTACATATAAAGGATTAAAAAGAAATAATACACGAATAAAGAAATATATATATCCAACATAGTGTAATTGATTTTTAGTAGCTGTTTATGAATCATATTCAGCAAGATGGAAAAGGAATCAAAATAAAGGGGAAGGAATGTACAAGCACTAAATATTATTATATATTAGTTTGGATTTCAGAAACTATATCATGAAATTTAGTATTTGCTAGAACAATTTTCCCTTATGTTTATCCATTGGCAAAACATGCGCTACCTACCTCACAAATTAGACAAAAAGCATTTGTCTTTTCAAGAGCACTTATTCTTTCAATTTATATTTAAACGCATAAACAGCACATATCAGAAGCCTTCAAAGAGGAGCTCTAATTATTATTGTGCTCAAATTTTGCCAGTAATCTCCTTAACTAGAAAAGAATTTGGACCACTGGCTAAGATTCATGCAACCTGCATATCTGTTTCTTTTCTTGGGATATTTTATTCCTTCCCTATTTTTTACCACATCGAGAGAGAGAGAGGAAAATCAACAGATGGCTTAGAGTGCCTTGACATACATCCCTGCTTACATGTGCAGTTGTCAAACAAGATATGCAGCCAGAGCAGCTCTAATTTTATCACAGGTGGTTGCAGGAGATCGAGTGACCATCCTTCTTATCCCGTAATCATCACATGCACTAGTTTTGCTTGGCTGACCGCTTCTCTTAAGATCCATACAGTTTCTCGAAATTTTGAATTTACTGATAAATGTCAGCAAGACCAGTGTGCATCAATGTAACTTCAAATTACTTCACGTTCAGAAAAGCCAACTTCATGCAGGGCCACTATTTTTGCCCATTTTTTAACAGCAAGTGAAGGTTTTTTCCCATTACAACAATTATACAACAACACTGTGAAAGCAAAATCCAATAACGAACTACTGATAAATGAGACAGGCACGTTTATTTATGGCAGTAGAAAGCATCTGATGCAATCAACCATGCAAAAATGATGCAATCTGTTAAAATACAGGAAAACGGCTACTGGTCTTAAACTTTTGCATGTAACTGTATAACAGTAATATTGCAGGGCCAACCATTGTACTTCAGATACTAAAAATCTGCTGTTCATTAATTTGAAAAATTATCCAGTTACCATACTGATTAGAACTAAGTTGAATAATTCTTAATCTAACCTTTCAACAAGATGTTAGAGCATTATTCTGTAGTGACATGTGCTAATAATGAACACAAGCATACATGCCAGAGTCTCATTTATAAACAGGAAAAGTAGCTACAGTTAAAATCTAATTGAAAGTTTGAAACAAATTTCAAAATGTTTATCTTTAATTAATTGTTGCTCCAATTATTCATGCATACTTTATTTAAAGCTTTTACATATTAATCAAAATTTTTAACTTACCAAATTTGAAACCTTGCATATGTACTAATTTTTATGTATCTGCAAATACACTCAAACTATCTTTTCCTTAATAGGATAAATGTACCAACTTAGATTATCATTAATTATGATAGTAAAGTTGCACTAAAATAGACCTAACTGACAAAGAACTATGTCAATTTGTATGGACAAATACAAGTGAACATAAATAATGTATAGTCTAGTCCCAGTAATCAGAATTGTTTGGAACTGACACCAACTTGAAATACTGAAAACTCAAATTATACAGACTAAATAAAATCGAAGAGAAAAATTCATGTGTACAGAGAGATCAAATACAGTAAAAAATAAAGCAAGCACACATTTTAAATGACATCAAATTAATGTTTAAAAAAATTAATCTAAAGAAAACTGATTGCCAGTTCAACAGGCTGGTGACAAATTTTAAGTACTTGCGAGAAGGAAACAGTGTTAATTTCTTTTACACGACTGATAGCACTACAAGGCAATTTTTTATTAATTTTTTTTTTCTTAGCTCTACCTTGGATTAAGTGGAGTTCAGATTAACAGGACTTGGATTAGTGAAACTAGCACTTTTTAATACTTAGCCCTTTTTTTTTTTTTTTTTTTTTTTTTTTTGTTAATTACTGACAACAATCTTACCCTACGAATGGACTTTCTCAGTTTAACACACTTACGTTCGTGTAACAAAAACACTAAATATTGATTCAATGCTTAAAAATAGTCAATCCAGTATCTATAACCTTAGTTTAAAACACTCATGCTCACATTCATAACAGTACTCAGTTGGCACTGTTTATTCAACAATTTAAGAATCCAATGCTTACTATTAGTTATTTTGATATCACACAAGCTTAACATCAAAAGCTTTTCAATATTGTATTTAAGAGTGACATATTTAGCAGTCAATTTCAGAGGCATTAATTTTACTTTCAATATTAATAACAAAATTTACAAAACTCTTTGTCAGACATCAAGGATAAGCAAAACACTTACCACCCATGTTCCAACAAGATGTAAAACAGATTAACTACGTTGAGTAAAAACATACATTATGTTAGATATGAAGCAACATAGAAATAAATTTTGATCCAATTTAGGCAAAACTTATACCAAAATTTAGGACAACAGAACACTCATGCAAAAAATTATGAATTATGAATTAAGCTTACTATTTGGGAATTCGGCCATTACATTTCCTAGAGGCATTTTATGGCCCCAGACTGTCGATTCTGGTCTTTCGTCATGATCTTTAACATATGCTGAAAATACCCTAAAATATTGTTCATATATTAAAGCACTGGAAAAGGAGCAAGATTAAAAACACTCAACAATAACAAAAACTTTACCTGGTTTTGAAGTCTGTAGAACCACAAGCCAAAAGAACATTATTTGGATGCCAATCAATGCTGAAACAGAATATTGTTACAGATGATTAAAATAAAAGTAATAAGAAAAGTTAATTTTGCATTTTTCGCGAGAAAATGTAAAATGAAATGTAATTTTCATGTAAATCAGAAAGTTACAATAACATCTCTCAACAATTCCTGTTGCAATTTTTGTCTGTTGAATAGAAATGTGCCTAAATACATTTTACTCGCAAAGATATTCCTAATTTAGATACAACTTTCACTTAAAATGCTTTTAACCAAGCATTTGTGAATTGGTTAAGAAAATTGAATGCGCCTTCTCCTGAACATAAAATATTGCTCAAGAACTAATCATCTAAGATTCTCAATTTAATTTAAAAGCAAAGCAAAACTTTTATTTTAAGCTATGTCCCAGTAACTTATTTCAATCTTAAAATACTCTGACTACTAAAATATAAGTTGGGAAATAGTGTCACATTTTTTTAAAGAAAAAATTCTTTTAAAATATGTTTTTACTATTTTTTAAAAGTGTAAACTTATTAAGTTTGCATATATTAAAGAAAAATTATGACTAAAATGATTGAGTGAAAAGCTAATTAATTTAGAATAAAGCACTTCTAGATATGATTTCCCCTGACTACCTGCCAATCAGTTATAAATACATAGAATTTAAATACATTTCTACATGTGGACTTATCTTCAGTAATAACTATTTTTAATTATCTTTATTAAAACATCTTTTATGAACATCCAATACCATAAATACTAGGTTACTATGACTACCCACCATTAATGGTGTGCAAAACTGCTAAAAGAGTTTTTGAAGGTGCAAACTTACCAAGTTACTGTAGATCGAATGGGCTTTTTTATATGCTTGCTCAGCCACCAATCATTTTCTTCTTCAAAGAAACAGACAGAAATTAAACGAGCACCACATCCAACAGCAAATTTTGTTTCTAATAAGAGAAATAACGGTTATGTTCAGAAAAAATAAATTTTCTACTACTTTATTTGCATAGAAATTACTCTAAAATGGTACTTTTGTGGGAAATTTTACAATTAAATAAATAAAAAATGCACAAGTAATTTGTTCATCAAGAAAGTGCTTTAAAATAATTGTTTTCATCAAAATATAAAAACACTTAACCCGTAAGCAGGTGCACTACTTTTGTAACTTAAGCACTCGCGAGGGAGTAAATTCTTACCCCGTTTTGTCTTCTACTTTTGTGTATTTTTGACCAAAAACGTTTGAAAAACAAATTTGTGGACTTAAACGTAAAATGCGCCAGTTCTATTATGTTTCATGGGAGGAAATCGTGCTTTTCATACTTATTTAGAGATTTTTTAGCAGTTCCTTTAAATATGATGCTTTCTTAGAAGAAAATTTCATGATATGCTTTATACCTAAAAACACTAATTACTTTATTAATATGATGATATTAATTTCACCTAATAGCCTTTTGTCAATACATATAAGTAGTATAACGTCAATTTATATTTAATTTACATTTAGTTTATATTTAGTTCATGTTAACAACGTAATGAAATGCTGTTAGTCACATGGGAGTATTTAATCCCAAAGTGGAATTTTCTTCCCTTCCGGATAACAAAGAAATGACATTATTTCACCCACCCCAACTAGACCTTGACCTTGAAATGTAGAAGATGGGGCAAACTTGTTCTAAAAAAATTTCTCCCATTTTACAAAGAACAAATGTTGTTGGGGTGAGATTTACCCCAGCGTGCCTGCTTATGGGTTAAATGTGAATTTATTTTACATGTATTGAAAACAATTTTCTTCTGTTTTTTACAAGATATAAAACTGAATTTTTTAAGCATACGAGATATCTGACTATAGTGCACTAATCCATACAGTGGACTCTCACTACAACGAGATTTGACTTGACGAAGTGGATTTTACACAAGTACATATCTTAAAGGTAAAACAAATTCCTCGCCCACAACACAAGTTTCTTTTTCTTTTTTTTTTTTTGATAACAGTAAGTAGCACCAACACTAACATTCACTTATTCATTACTTTATGTGGGAAATGGTAATATATAGCTAGGGAATGGTTTAAAACTGTTTGAGAGGTGTTTATAGGTGTCTAAAACAATTGTGCATGTGTTTCAAGAAGTCATATATATACCCTATCCCACAAGACGAAATTTTCACTTATGTTAGGATTCTTGGAACACATCCCATGCATAAGTTGAGAGTCTACTATATTTAGATTGTATTCAAGAAGCCACTTGAATCTTAACCATTTGAAGAAGAAAAAAAAAAAAAAAAAAAGCTTATACCTAGCATCCTACTAATGAGAGTGGACATAAAATAATGTCAGTGATGTCGCTAGACTTTGAAAGGGACGGGTCCTTAGGACCCAGGGCTTCCAATTTTTGGGGGGTTCTTTTTCTTTCTTTCTTTGGGGGGTTATGTAAACATGGCAATAGTAGCGGGAGTTTGGCAGACGATGATGGGGGGATGCCGCAGATGATCCCCAACATCCCCCAATCAATTCACACCCGGCCATACTCTGGCATTCCTTTTGACAGAAGAGATTAGATGATTGACATGCGCAGTGTTCTAAATTGAACATTTACTCTGTTGTCTCATAGGAAACCATACACTAAATCATCTCAGCATCCAACCAGCATGCACTGGGGAGAAATTGAAAACATGATTTCTGTGGGATTGTTGAAAAAATAAATTGGTACTGTGCATAACTTTAAATTTTATGTTTGACAAGGATTAAAAATTTAGAAAGGAAATATAACAGAGCTTGAACTGCGATAAATATTCAAAATAATAAAATTGCATAACTCTTATGTTTGAGGAATGCTGAGCACACAAGCCCATCTACACTATGCCACTGATTACTAAAGACATCTATTCCTTATATCTCAGAAACACAACTGTAAAAGTTTCAAGTTACGTGAGCACATGTTCATGAACATTTAGTAAAAAAACCTGTATTTGTATTTCTTTAAATATTATTTAAAAAAAAAAAAAAAAAAAAAAAAAAGCATTTACCTTTAGGAGACCACCTCACGCATGTGGCAGCTCTATTTATACGAAGTATCACTAATGTTGGCTTCCATTTGCCATCTACATATGACCAGACATATGCATTGCGATCCTTAAAAATAAAAAAAATTAAAATATTAAAAAACTGTTTACTTCTACATTTTATTTATCATGCAGACTTAAAATTAAATATAACAGAATTAAAAGTAAAACATGACCCTTGTTGTAATTATACTTTAGAAAATAGTATAACAGCCCACAATTCAAATTTCTGAACCTGTTTTTTTTTTTTTTTTTTTTTTTTTTTTTTTTAAGTAACATTTCACTACAGCAAATATATAATGAACACACATTTAAAAAAAATCACTTCAATTTTACTCTTAGATATGCAGATTATCGATAAGTGGTTGTAATTATTAAACTTGGAGTGATATTTACTCTGTCATATAAGCAAATAAACTTACTAGATTTAAAAAAAAGTTTTTCAACAATTTTTTTTTATAAACATACCTTTCAGGTTGCCGAAAAATGTTTATAAATACAAAAGGATTTGCAGCTCTTGTTAATCTTAGAAAGCTAATTGAAACAAATAAAAGTTAAGACATCAAAAGTCACTGAATGACTATTTTTACAGTTAAAGGTACATATGCATGTTTTAAAAAATGTTATGGATGTACGTATAATTAATCAGTGACATTACTACTATATTTTTCTACAGAAAAAGCAATTAAAACATTTAAAATCTAACTCGAAAACTCTTTATCTTGAATTTTTTCTTTCACTTTCCCATGAAATTTATGACGGACAGTTTGATTGTATTACATAGCAAAAAAAGCTTACTGTGCACTGCTCTTAGAAGTAATTTGTAAAAAGGTAATTTATTAATAGAGATAACTAGAATGTTGCAAAAGAAAAATATGAATCAAAATCTTGTGTACTACACAACTAAAAATTAACATAACTTACTGCAGAACAGGTCACAATACGATTTGTATTGGGGGCCCAATCTATGCTGGTTACTCTCAAGTCATGTTGGGAAAGGACATTTTTACAAGACCACCTATCCTCTTCCCTCTCATATATATGAACTTCATTGCTATTAGGTGAAAGGGCTAACTCTACAAAGAAAACAGAAAAATGTACTTCATGCAAAGATTAACAGTTCTTTAAGCATAAAATATTCTAAATATTTAATTAAAAATAAAGTACAAAGTGAAATTCTCAATGGTAAGGCATTAAAACAAACAAATTTATTTACAACACACCAAACTAAAATGATAATTTAGAAAATTTAACATACAGTCAAACCTCATAGAGTCAAAGGTAGCAAAAATATTTTTGTAGGTAATTGAAATTTGTGTGAAAACCAACAGAATAACAAATGGCTAAATGTAATTGGCATGCTGTTTTCCTTCACCTCAACCATTTGACTGCTATCCATCAAAATCCTCATACACCCTCCAATAAAAGTATTCAAACAAGAGAGAAATTTCCTATTTTAGATTTGCGAAAAATAATTGAGTTTTTGAAAAACACACAACTTACAGAAATATGGAATGTCATTTATGCATAGTCTAACTCATATTCTATGATAAATAATTTTTAATATACGAAACCAACATAGGAAATTTCTCTCTTGCTCGAATGCTTCTTTTGGAGGGTGTACATTCCAAATGCGCAATAGCACTGCATAGCAGTCAAACGGTTAAGAGGTTAACCATAACTTAATTTCTGAGTGGATCTATAGCATAGCCATTTCTTTGGAACAAAGTATATTTAATGAGCAAAATACAGGCCAATGCAATTTTCTAAAAAAGACAAAATTTGCACTTCAAAATTTAAAAAGTCTGAGATCTCCTGTTTTTTACTGTTGAAAAGCTCGAGATTTCTTATATCTTTTAAGCATAAAATGCACACATAATCAATGTGTGCCCATATAAATCAATGTGTGCCCATATAACAAATCATATTACTTGAATTATGTAATGTAAATTTAAATTTAAAAACTTGCTAGAAATATCAAAAAATATAAAACAAAAACCAAAATACATATGAGACATTATTTATATATAAAAAAATATACATCTTATAACACTAAAGCTTGAAATATCTAATTTTTTAATTAAAAAAATACCTTTAATAATTTCATGTAGATTTTAAAATTTTAGCATACTTCTAGATAAATAAGGAGCATTCATTTTTGTCATATAATTTTGTAGAATAACTTCAGATAAATTATTTCAAATCAAATGCCGGAGACTCATGCCAAAATCCTGAGATTTGACACATCTGTACTTCAATAAAACCAGTAACATCGCAACAAAAACTGAGCAGCTAAATCTGCCCACTATTTTCATAAATAAATGGTAACTCCATTGTGACTAACATAACATCTGTAGCTGAAAATTAAAATGCTTTTTTATGATTTATTAATTTAAAAGTAAATTTCAGGATACCTTTTCCAGCCTTACAGTTACGTATTATAAGATCATTAATAAGGATGTAATAGTTTAATTTTAAAAAATACAGGTCATTTTTGATGACTAATGTAATAATTTTTGTGTGACTATAACATTTTGATTAACACAAGTTGTGTTAGTCACAGCTATTAAATGACTAAAATGAGCTATTTAATTAGGTAACAAATTTAAAAAGAATTGTTTTTCTATTTCTGGCCTTAAGACGCATGCTGTAAAGCTGAAAAAAATTGGATTAACATTTTAAATAATCAGTAATAAACATTTTCATTTATAATTTTTTTGTTGCAAAGAATGAATCCTAATTTCTTTTGATTGTGACTTGGCAGTCCCATACTAAAATCTCTTACAGAATTATAGGTTTTGTAGAACTATAGACTGTTTTTCTATAGAATTACAGAACCATTGTTGTAAGAAATCAGTGATTAGATGTGAGGTTAAATGCTAGTAATTAGAAAAGTGCTAGCCAGTATTTGTAAAAGTGAGTCCATTAATAAATTTCTATTGAAATTCACTGTTTAATTTTCACATAATAATTTGACCTTAAAAATTTTAATTGACTGCCAAATTAAAAAAAAAAAAAAAAAAAAAAAAAAGGTTACAGGCCATTTTGCCATTATTTTGGAAAGGATGGCCCCTTTTATTTTTCAAAAAAGTACACAGTCCTTTAAAAAAAAAATACTACAATCAAATATCTCTAATGAGAACACAGGGATCATATTTAATATAAATTTTAAAACGAAACAGTGCAAAACAAATTGCACAATTTCTATAAAATTAAAAATTTGATTGAAAAATTTCTTTATCAAATAATAAGAAAATTTTATGGACTTACTTGTCCTGTCACTATTCCAAGCATGACAAGTGATAGGTTCAATACCAAAAGTATGGATCTCAGTCATTGGGATAAACTGTTTTCACCTTAAATACAAAACAAATCAGATTTTTTAAAAACTTTCACAGTATATTACACTAATTAAAGATAAATATTATCTAGAAATGATAATTTGCAATATGATTAGAACGAGAAAATTTTATCTTGAAAAAGTGGCAAATAATCAAATTTACAAAGAAAACTTGTAACTGTAAGATTATTTTTCATAAAATAATACTATAAAATACAACATCATGCTGAAACTGCTTACAAAATAATTATTATCTACGATATCTATCATTTTTATTTGAATGTTTACCGAGGAAGTAAAATTTTCAATCAAAACAATCGCTTAAAATTATTAAAATATATCAAACAAAAACAGTGTATATCACATATAAAAAATCGCTAAACGTAAGATTAAGCAGTGTAAATTAAACACAATGAATTTCCGCGAAGTTAAATAAATAAATAAAAATATTATTTCCTCGCCACGCCCGCTATGTAACTCCCATTTGACCCGAGATATTACACTTTACGTCTACGTTACACTAAGCCTACACGTTTATACAAAACTTGAAATTAAATTACGCTTCAGGTTTTTTTAATATATAAATACGCTAAGACAGCTGAACTGTTTTAGCTATAGGTGATATAAGGTGGCTTTTTAAAATGTGTAATCTTTACCTTACTATCCAATTTCAAGCCCCTTTGACAGACTTATACAAAATCGGCTGTAAACAGCCTCCTAAGGAAACACGGAACCAACCGGTAGTTTTCTTACTCGGTGCTTACTCCTCTTTTTAAACTTCATGGAGCAAAGAATATATAGAAAATACAAGCACCTTGGAGTCAGGTTTATATGACCAGTCTGTCCTCGTGATTAACTTGAACTGCATGGATTCACTGTCACTTGTTTTAATTTGAGGTGTGAAAAGTCGTAAAAACTGTAATAAAATGGAGTAAAATTTATTTTTATTAGCACTAGAGTACTAAGTGTAATCATTACCTCCTTCCTTTCATAACCCCATTTCAATACCTTCCTTCACTTTTCATAATATAGTAATACAGTAGACTGCTCGGTTTAGAGTGGGAATTCGGAATAGGCGAATTTCATGAATAATAACAATGTATTGATTTGTTAAGGTATAAATTAAATGCAGGGACATCAAGAGTGATTAAAAATGATTCTAAAGAATCGTATAAATGGAGCCGACATCTACAGTAAGTAATCAGCTTTCATCAGTGGCGTAGCTAGAGGGGGCAAAGGAGGGGCATCTGTCTCTGGGCGCAGCACAAGAGCGCCAACACAATAATTTAAAAAATGTGTTTTAAAACAATATATTTGAGCGTCAGTTGCATTATAAGAATAACGGAAACTTCATTAAAATGAGTAACTCTTTTGAAATCTCCTTAATGTAAACTTCTGTATAAAAAATTCCCCATTAAATTTTGACAAATGGGAGGGGGCGCAAAGTTTTCAGTTGTCCCCGGTCGATGAAAACCCTAGCTACGCCTCTGGCTTTCCTCAATTTGGTTTCAGGCATAAGTATGCTTTATACGAACGTCTTTTTAATGTCTGCTCTTTCTAAGTTTAAAAAATCTGTATATTTTCCGAACTCTGTTTGAAATAGGTGGATTTTCGGGATAATGTGACTCTGCGGTTAAGAACGTACCCGTGGGGGGGGGGGGGGTGTTCCAGGGGTCCGGACCCTAGTAGCAATGACTGCCCGTTTTCTGCATGGTCGTTCATCCACTCATCATTAACTCACCGACTCATCGAATAAGACTCATCGAATTAAGACATCGGCAAGAGCACTTTTGATTTTATGCAATAGATGAATTTTTATTCATGCATAGAGATGATCTAGACGAGCAATTTCGCCTATGGGAAACCGACAAGTCTTTTTTTACCCAAAACTGCAGCTCTATAGTCATCGGGCCTTGTAGGTGTCCCAGTAGTTTACATTTTACCTAAATTCCTAAATTTTGAACTATTCTTGAATTTATCGCATAATTTACTCCAAATTTCTGATATTGGGGTTGGGACGGCGCAGGGGGTTGTTATCTCCCCCCTTGCTCCCTCCCACAAAATTTAAATTTGAAAAGAAACATGTACAAAGAAAATGTAAGTGTTTATTAAATAAAATCGTTTGTAATATTTAAATAATTTAAAAAATGTGTTTTAAAACAATATATTTGAGCGTCAGCTGCATTATAAGAATAACGGAAACTTCATTAAAATGAGCAACTCTTTTGAAACCTCCTTAATGTAAACAGCAAGAAGAGAAATCAGTTGTTTTTAAAAGTTATCCAACAAATATGCAAGTTAAAATCACACTAAAATTCCTATACAATTTGCAATATTATTTTTTAATTATTAATTTTGAATGTTGTTGCTATTTACATACATTGGTAAAAAGTGAAATTAATTTCTTACCACAATTACAACAAATTAATTTCTTTTTACACAAGTCCCAATTTGATACTGAAATAACCGGTACTTCAATCTTTGGCTGATGCATGATAAGTCTGGTTGTGATTTGTGTGTGATTAAGGCAAACCTACGCGAGGAGTATCTGCCTAAGATGAGGGATGCCTTGATAGGAGGACTTTCTAAGGGGTTCTAACGCGTATTCACGTTAGATCTGGAGAAAACCTACCAAAACTCCAGACCGTTAGATCGACGACCGCGCGATGGGACCCGAACCCGGGACCTTCACACATATGATAAGTCTGGATGGCCTTGTGGTAGAGGGCTAGTCTGTGACTCCGTACGCTCAGGGTTCGGGCCCAGCAGAGGAAGATTTTTTTTTTTAGAAAAAACGGAAAGTGAGCATCCTAAAAAAAATGAAAACATAATAAACAGAACGGACATTTTTTTTTTTTTTAAATTTTGCTGCCAGTCGTTTATTCTTTATTAACAAATATATTTTAAACAGTTTGTCGGTTTCTTTTCGTTATTTCATCAGAGTCATCCGGAAACGAAGATCGGTTTTATGGGCCCCCGAGCGGACGTTTTGTACCAGTTGCCGATGAAAATTTCCCTTTTTTGGATGAAAAACCGCGATCGGCCATTGCTCCTTCTCCTCAGATTAAACTCACCCGCCTCTCATCGACCGATGGGTTATTGCTTTTAGGGGAACCCCTCCCCGAAACGAAAGTTCAGTTTTTGTTAACAAAATAATAATGACATTGGTGTAACTGGCCGGATTTTCTAGGTTGGGCTACAGTCCCTTTTATATTCGCGTTTGCATGCTATATGTAAGTTAGTAAATTATTATTAATTAGTATTAGTTTATTACACGCCCAGGCCCAGCTGTGACGGTTTTTCAAGATACATATATGTTTTCACTGCTTCACGCTATGACCTTATATGTAAACGCGAAAGGAGTGTAAAATTATGAGAGTCTGGAATAAAATAGGTGTATTTGTGTTTCGTTACACGTCGTTAAAATTACTTTGAAAAAATTACTAACTTGTGAATGGTTGGCAGGTGCCAGGGGCTCAAGCCTCAAAAGGGCACACTTGGTAGTCCTTTCCTGCATAATAGTAAGTAAGAAGAAGTCTTAGAGAAACAAAATACAAATCTTGACAATGGCCCTCACAAGGAAGGATAGGGGGTAGAGGTGGAGATCGCCCCTCCCGAGAAAAAAAAAATGTAAAATATCCTATTTTACTTCCACAAAATGAATGTGTGTGTGAATCTTCCAATTAACCTTCCCCCCCCCCCACACACACATTGCAATAATACGTCGCTGGGCCCTCATGACCCCTAGGTACGACTTTGCGAAAAAGACAGAAAATTACACTATCAATATGAAATATCGCGAATACTTTTAGACATCGTATTTTATCATCGACAACCGAAAAAATCCACTAACTGATATAAGTAAAAGCAGACTGAGGGTCGATGCCATTCAGAAATCACAGACTGTTAGTCCTTCATGCAGGTGGAAATCGAGTTAGGGGAATATTACAGTTAATAGATATTTAAAATGTTAAAATTTTTGTAAATTTCATTCTTCTTCGCAATAGTGTAGTAATCTACATTTTTGTATTTTAAAAACTAGAGCACACGAGCAGTGAATAATTAATGCAATTTTGTCGGGGGTGGGGGTGGTTAGTTAGAAGATAGACATGTGCATAGTATCCATTTTATGGTAGTAAAATAGGATCTTTTACATTAATGTTTTTTCTCAGGGGGGGGGGTCGTCCCCTACGCCCCACCCCCTTTAATCCACCCTTGCATTCGAGGGAAAAAAATATTTTAGTTTAAAACAATTTTCAACGTTAATTTCTTGTACACGAAAATGTAATTCTTTCGCAATTGCTTTCGTTGGCTTAAGACGCAAAGGGCGCCTCAAGCAGAGGGCGCAGGGGGACACGTCCCCCTGTCCTCCCAGGCCAGCACGGGCCTGCGTAGCTTAGTGCAGAAGGTAATAAATAAGCAAAGAATTAGAAAACAACAATTTTTTCTTTATGTGACCCGCCAGCTTGATGACGAGATAGCCGGACCACATTATTTATTTAATAACTTTTTTAAATATGTATTAAAAATTCTGTAATTTGGTATTCAGCCAGCACTAATATAGCACTAATTTTGTATGTATTAAAATTCTGGAAAAAATAATTTTTTCTTTATGTGGCCGGCAAGCTTGACGTCAAGATAGCCGGACCACATTAAATTGTGAATTACTCGCTTAAATATAAGCAGCACTGATTCTGAGGTTCGAGCACCAATTAGCACTAATATAGCACTAATATTTTATCCTGTTATTTTTCATTTTGCGGAATGTGGTCCGGCCAACTTGACACACGTCCGCGCCTTTACCTTGAAAGTTTTCGTTCTCTCTCTCTCTCTCTCTCTCTCTCTCTCTCTCTCTCTCTCTCTCTCTCTCTCTCTCTCTCTCTCTCTCCCCCCCCCCCCATGATCTAGCTTTTTAAACACTTTCCAAGAAGGTAGAAAAGTATTTATGATTTCGGTTTGTCTGTCTGTCCGTCCGTGCTCTAATTCACGTAAATATACATTCTACGAAATTTATATATGTTATATTCTTATCTACAATACCATCTGCCCGATTGAAAATGATATATGTAACATTTATAGTTTTTCTGACTACAGGAGCACTCAAAATTTTTCCAATATATTGCGCTTTATGGGAAGTTATTCTTTAAAGCGTATCATCCTACTATATAGTTGAGCTGATCCCTGACTTCAAGATAAAACTTTTTCCACCATTACTGCAAAAAGATTACAAAGACAAAAAGCCTAATAACTTCTACACCGTTTGTACAATCCGCTTGAAATTTTTCACAACTATGTAAAAAAAATATAGAAAACAATCTGCTCTACTTTAAAAATCTGAAAATCCACCCGTTCCCTCATTTTAAAGAGATTTTTCGCTATTTTCAGCACCATTTCATTTCCGAGAGTCAAAAAAGTGAATCATTTGCATGACAAAATTACCACTTTCAGGTGAAAATTACGTCATAAAAGTGGGGGATTCCAATACGTTCAAAATAGTTTTACCAGATTACACAGTTTATTATTATTATTTTTCACAAATAAATTGACTCATGGATATTTGAATGGCTGTGTACACAAAACGAAATCTTTCGACTGCGAAAAGTTTCCGCGCGCTTCCAGAAGAGCATGAAATTCGATTTGGGTCTGTAATAAAAATTGAATATGAACTTACTTATTTTAGGTGGATGAAAACTAAATATATTGAATGTGGATATATTTTCGTAAAATGTGCTTTCTAGCGCACGTTGTGATTGCCTCCACACGTGATGGCATCAGACTTTCCCCGACGGGAGGGCCATCTTCTCCGACATGGGGGCCAAACGATAAACCCCCCAAATTTTACGTTTCAGTACTTGCACAGCCTCTCAAAAAAGTATTCGAGTAAGAGATAAATTTCCTACTTTAGTTTCGTATATTAAAAATTATTATGATGAGATGGTCATTAATTATCTCTTCTTGGTTATCAGGAAAGCCCAGTGATTTTCACCAAAGTCGTAGTTAAAAAGTCGTTACGAAGGCAATTGTCAGCAGATCGGGCAACTCTGCTTACCCTAGAAATGGGAATCTTGTTCGCTGGTTCCTTCGAATCCCGAGAAACATATTTCGAGCTGCAGATAATAAATATTCACTATATGAATATCGTATAATTCCAAGAAGAATGAGAATGGAAGTGAACGGAACCTCTACGGTCGGATCAGACACTTTGAATGGAATTTTTTATCTGGTTGCAAAACTTCCTTCGTTTCTCTAAAGAAATCCCCGACGACACTCCCCAACAGGGGGGCCAGTGATCCCCAACGGTGGGTGCATGGCCCCCCCCGATCCCCCCCGCTGGCGCCACCCCTGCCTCCACAACGGGCTTCTAGTTTTAGAGATATTCTGCTATTTGAAATAAAACAAAATTGGATGTTTTTAAGGATTAAATGATGAAGCTTTCCATCGAAAATAATGCCTGTATAGTTAATTTCAATACAATAGGGTGAATGGCAGTTTAGAGACAGGCATATATTTAAAGCATATAATACTATGCTACAATATGATTAGCTAATAAGCCGACGGCGATCGTGTGCCTCCCTCAAAAGTTGTGCCAAAAGTCGCCAATGTTGGACTTTTGCGATAAATTGTCAAATAAGGTGCGAAAAAAAATGCTTTGAAAAGTGAACCGAACTTGGCGATATTTTCATTATTTGGCGATAAATCGAAAAATATAGTTACGTATTATCCTGGCGGTCATTAACGCCAAACTATTTTTTCCTCAAATTTGCTAGCAAACTGTTACCAATTGTATTCCGAACCATCAATAATTTTATGTGTCCGACATTTATCTAGCGAAAAAGCTGTTTGACTTGGCGGATCGCCGGGATAATACGTAAGAACCTCGAAAGATGTCCAATGTGTTTATATTTAGCCAGGGATGGGCAAACCTTTTTGGTCACGGGCCAAAAATCGAAAAAAAAAAGTTTGGCGGGCCAAGATAAATTTTCCTAAAATTTTAAAAACAATATACAAGTATTACAATTTAAATATGTTAATAAGATGAATGAAATTGCGATTTCATTTTTAAAAGATCCTTGTATTGAGGTTCGAAGTGAGATGTACTGATTCTAAGGAACGAGGCTAAATGCTCGTCTGTCAGTTTACTTCTGAAAGAATTCTTTCTAAGGTTAATAGTGGAAAACACTTGTTCATATTTATAAGATGAAGCAAACATAGCACTGATTTTCTGGGTGTGAGATTTTAAATTTAGGAAACTTACTTTCGATAATGATTTGTAAAACACTAACTTTGGCATATTTAGAAACAACTGCTTGAGATGATTGTTTTATTGCAACCAATTAATTCAAGCTGCACATCTGACCTCACTGCTTCACAATTTACGTTGAAAGGCATGGTAAAAATATCCAATTTTGTTTGAATGGCACTTAAATTTTGAAATCTGCGTTCGAACTCAAAATGCAGTCTTTTCAAGCCATCTTCATAATTCTTAAGCTTCTCTTCATTTACTGAGGGTATTCAATTTAACCTCGAGAAATGAGACAAGTCGTTCTTGCATAGCTGCCCAGCAAACAGATTAAGTTTTAGTATAAAAGCTTTGAGATGCCCAGATATCGCCGATATCTAGCCCAGATATCGCCGATAAATTGATTTTTCCCTTGCATCTTGACATTCAAGTTGCTCATATGTCAAAGAAGACCTGTGAAAAGTGCACAGTCCGAAAGCCATTCTGTATCTTCTAAAATTTCGCACTCCGCAGAGCACTGTTTCTCGTGGAAGAACGACAGAATGCCGTCTTTCAGCTGCCAAATTCGCTCTAAAACACATATCCTGCACTAAGTCATCTTACTTTCGTGTAATACAGTACATCAGAGTCAGAGTATTCAGATTGCACGGACTGAAGAAAACCTCGAAATTGCCTGGGAGTAAGCCCATGAGATCGAATAGTATTTACAAGCTTCACGACTGCATCAAGCTCGGGTTTATATTCGATGCAGATTTACACATAGCATCTTGATGTAAAATACAATGTAGAAAAACAACATTGTTCCCGGGATAGTTTTGATTAAAGATTCCAAGAAATCCAGATTTTTTTCCTGTCATATTTGGTGCTCCATCGGTCGTAATATTACAATAGGAACTTTCAAAGTTAAAAGCTCTTCCTGAAATTCACGAAAAATATCACATCCCGTTGTAGCTTCTTAGAATGCATGCACACCAGTTCCTCGGTAATTTCAAAGTTCTCATCAACACCTCTTATAAATAATACTAATTGAGCACTATCATTTATATCAGTGCTTTCATCCATAGCTATGGAGCAAACTTTAAACTGACCAATCTTTGACTCTAATTGTGATGTCAAATTTTTATCGATGGCTTCGATTCTAGAAGTCACCGTTTTTCGAGATAAGCTTACAGTCTGAAAATTATTTTTCTTGTCTGGGCATAAAACATCACAAACTTGGAGCATGCATTTTTTAACGAACTCCCCATCACTGAGAGCTTTATTATTTTTAGCAATATTGTATGCTACAATGTAACTTGCATGTGTAGCTACTTCTTGGATAGTGTTTACCTTCATGAAAAAATTTTGTAGGCCTGATAATCTTTTACAAAGACTTTCTGCATTTTGTTTTCTTTCATATTCAGACATTGCTTTGTAATTGGAATTCTTATGCTTAGATGTGAATTGACGGGAAATGTTATATTCTTTGAAGACTGCTACAGCTTCATTGTAGATGAGACCCATTGGTTTATCTTTAACATCTCTAAGAAAATATTTCCAGGTCCATTCATCATTAAAAGCACGGCACTCTGAATTTACTTTATGTTTTTAGTAGCCATTTTGGTGTTGAAATATTTTACGAATAACCCAAAGAAGCACTAGCTACGCTAACCCAAAGAAGCACTAGCTGCGCATACTTTTAATACTTTCACCACTATTAATAATGATGCTATATGTCCGCAATTTTTCCATATGCAATCAAAAATACTCGCATCAAAAGCAAATGCCGCTGGCTGGTGCTTAAAATGCGCAGTCTGCCACATGTGAGTTCTAATTCACCTACATTGGATTCTCATATGCCTGCTCCCCGAGAAAGAGATATCGCTTGTTGCCGCCAGTCTACAGCTATAACTAATAAAAAACTTCCGCTTTTAACACTTTACCGATTGAAATCTGTCTGTGCTTGCTATTTCCGTCGATTCATGTTTTGTAGAACAAAAATAGAGAAAGTAAAAAGATCTCAGTCCTTTGAAAAAAAAGGAAGAAAAAAGTAGTATTTAAACAATGTACAAAAGGAGATGGATATATAATATGTAAATATATATTTTCTTTTAATTTCAGTCGAACTGGCAAATTAAAATTCTATCCGCGGGCCGGATAAAACCTTCCGGCGGGCCGGATTTGGCCCGCGGGCCGTAGTTTGCCCATCCCTGTATTAAGCTATGACGATTTCTTTGGGAATTTTGAAAATTCGTTACTCGCATTGTAATTAACCGATTTAGAGTATTGTGTTTTCTTAAGGAATGGATAAGGGCTATCTGCCTTGGAGTAGGAGGGGGTCTCCGACCGACGAAAATCGGTTAATGCATTACAACCCAAAACGGGTTAATGGGTGCATGGAACAAAATTTCAAACTTTTATTCTTTAGAGCGTAAAAAATTAATTTTAGATTATTAACCCTTAAAAGAATAAATTTCTCCCTCTCTTGTGTTCTTCTGATACCGTTATGTTGTATAAAAGGAATATTTATACATTTTTCACTTACCAGCAAGTTTGAGAGATCCTTATGATTTAGGTTATTGTCTGTTCTAATGTCCACCCTCCAGTGTTCTAACTGCTATAAATATACATCGATTTGTGCGAAATTTAGGTTTTTTTCTATATACAGTACCATACCTTATTGAAAATGATGTAAGTAGCATTTATAGTTCTTTTACGGGAGAAAAAAATCGAATACATCGCACTCTATGGACAGTCATTTTTGAAAACGTATTTAAGAGATATTCGGTTTTTGAAAGATAACAAAGTTGGCATATATATTATTAAGGCTCTCAAAATAATGCTCTCTATTGAGAATAACGTCTGTATATTATTAATAGTTCTTCTACAGGGGCACTCAAAATAATTCCAATACATTACAGTCTGTGGCATTTGAGCGACACTAATACATTTCGAGCACAAGACAATGAGTATAAAATTTTTATATTCTTCAGTTAAAAGTTTTAAAAAAATTAAAGGTCTTTTACAGGGTCTCATAAAATTGCATTTATAGTGATAATACAACATCTTCTTATCGACGAAACCTCGCCAGTTTTAAGGAAAATACATCGGCAAATTTGTCGCAAAAATAGTTTTGCGTTGGGAAGTGTTTTATAATCTATGCATTTGACATGATTTATCTTTCTTTTTTTTAAGGCAATACGTAAATCTTGTAATTTTTTCTTTCTTTCTTCTTCTTCTTTTTTTTTTTTTTTTTTTTTTTTTGGATAAGACAATTTTTGAAGTTCTATATAGTTGAACTATAAATCAGTTTCAGATAACTCATTGAAAGAATATATATGTTACAGTGAAAACCCGAAATCAGTCAAAACCCGAATTAACTAGGGAAAACGCGTTCTGACTGAGTGCGTTAGGGAAAACCCGAATTAACTAGGCAAAACGCGTTCTCACTGACAGCGCTAGGCAAAACCCGAATTAACTAGGGAAAACCCGTTTTATTCGAGTAGCGGTAGCACGTTTTCGAGGGGCCCCTACAGCGGAGGCTTATTTTCCAGGGAGCCCCCTAAAGCGATGGCTAGACCCACTGACTTTTTTCGGGTCTCGCAAAGAGCCAGTGTTAGCATATTTTCGAAAGGGGGGGCCCCCTACAGTGGTGGCCGGACCCCATGTTTTCCCATGTGAATTCAGGAATGTTAATGCTTTATCCACTAAAAATTGGATCTTGCTCTCCCTTCGAAAATATGCTATTGCCCTTTGCGAGACCCAAAAGTCCTCACTGTGTCCGGCCACCGCTGTAGGGGGTTCCCCTCGAAAATATGCTAACGCTGGCCCTCTGCGAGACCCAAAAAAACATCAGTGGGTCCAGCTATCACTTCAAGGGGCCCCCTCGAAAATATGCTTACGTTGGCCCTTTGCGAGACCCCAAAAAACATCAGTGGGTCCGGCCACCATTGTAGGGGCCCCCTGGAAAATATGCTAACGCTGTCCCCTTGAGAGACCCAAAAAATCATCAGTGGATCCGGCCACCGATGTAGGGCCCCCTGGAAAATATGCTAACGCTGGCCCTCTGCGAGACCCAAAAAATATCAGTGAGTCCGGCCATCACTTCAAGGGGCCCCCTCGAAAATATGCTAACGCTGGCCCTTTGCGAGACCCCAAAAAACATCACTGGGTCCGGCCATAGCTTTAAGGGGCCCCCAGGAAAATATGCTAACGCTGGCCCCTTGCGAGACCCAAAAAAACATCGATGGGTCCGGCCATCGCTTTAGGGGGGCCCCTCGAAAACATGCTAATGCTGTCCCTTTGCGAGAAAACATCAGTGGGTCCGGCACCGCTGTAAGGGCCCCCCTGGAAAATATGCTAACGCTGGTCCTTTGCGAGACCCAAAAAACATTTGGGGTTGTGCAGGCCCGGTTTCACTCACGGTAACGCTAACGTTAAATGACATTGGACAATAAAGCGCATGCGCACACTTAAAATGCGAAACATGGTTGGTCAAAATACTCCGTATAGCGGATAGCGTTAGCGTTAGCGTAGGAAGAAACGGTATGCACAAACTCCCTATTACTGCGTCCGGCTATCGCTTTAGGGGGCCCAATTGAAAATATGCTAAAGCTGGCCCTTTGCGAGACCCGAAAAAAATCAGTGGGTCCGGCCATCGCTGTAGGGTGCCCCCTGGAAAATGTGCCTCCGCTGTAGGGGGCCCCTTGAAAACGTGCTACCGCTACTCCAATAAAACGGGTTTTCCCTAGTTAATTCGGGTTTTCCCTAATGCACTCAGTCAGAACGCGTTTTCCCTAGTTAATTCGGGTTTTGACTGATTTCAGGTTTTCACTGTAACACATATATATATTTATTTAGTGGCTGTTGCATGGCTGCGTTATTTAGTCAACTCATTACCTAGGCGAAACTGAATGAGTATTCTAAAATCAGCAATAAGGACACACACTAGAGTATATTTAACAATACTGTGGTACAAAAAACAGAGTACTCAGAAAAAAATTTCAGGGAGCGTCCAAAAGGTGGGAAAGGCAGAATTTTTCTTAAAAAAAAAAAAAAAAAAATATCATTATCTTTTTGTTGACTAAAAATGAAAGTCGGACAAACGTAGGAGGGGGCATCTAGATTCTTGGACCACCCACCTATGGCCTTTAGGAAAAGTATTCCTTAGCAATAATGTTACATGTTAGTCTTTATTTGAAGAATGAATCAAGAAATAAACATAATGTAGAAAGAAAACTGAGTGCCAAAATAAAAGAACAGACTCAGGATCAGATCAAGGACGGATTAAAGGAAGAGGGTCGGAAGAAGCGACCATCCCTCCCGAAAAAAAATTAATATAAACAATCCCAAATTACTTCCATAAAATGGATATGTATGTGATCTTCCATATCTAAGCCTCCACCCACAAAATTGCATTAATCCGTCAGTGAGCCGGATTATTCATTAGGCTATAGCCTATCTGTCGCGATCATTTCAGGGGCTTTTCAGTAACAAGTCGAATGAATTTTTAAATGAAATTGTCATCAAACTTTTCAAAATGACTCAATAGAACGGAAATATCTGTGGTTATTTCTGAAGATGTTCTCTGGAAAGGAATTGACCTTCTGCATTTCCCTGAGAGCTGAGATCCATGGGAATGCAGGAAAATGCGTCCCATAATAAATATATTCCCCCACGAAACAATAACTTTTATTCAAATATTGGACATAAACTTATTTTGTTTTGTAGTAAAAATGAGGATGGTATTTTAATCGAATGTTGGGCAACCCCAAAGGCTCTTTTTTAGAGTAAAGGCGGTGGGGTGGCTTTGACGAAACTCTAAGGTGTACACAGTAGAGTGTATGCCACCTTAGAAGGCTTTTGGCAGTTGGCTTGCTTTGTTTTTATTTAATTATTTATTTTACATTATACAATATTCAAACAAAGGCGAGTTATTTTTTGAAACAATAATAATATATAGACCATAAGTCATTTTTTTTTTATATTTTGAGAATCCACAATTACGATAAATTATCTTATTAATCGTGGAAATCAACCACGTTAAATATAAAAGAATTGATTTTAGCCGGTAGAAACCACAGGTCAAGAGCGCGAATGCCAGTAAGTTCGTTCAAATAAAATAATTAGACTGAGGGAATCTTCGCACAAAGACAAGACGGTCGGGGTATCAGAGAAGCCATAACCCCAGGCAAACTTAAAACAAAGAGAATTTTCTTATAATCTTGATCCACAAAGAAAGTCCCAAATTATTTGATCACATTTCAGATTATTATATCTTGCAAAAACATTTGAACGTAATACGATAATGAATGCTTTATCCGAAATTTTTATTATTTGTTATATCGATTATTCTATTTAGGAAAGATACAATCCTCTTATTAAGATTTTTTTAAACAAAATATTTTATATTATTTTAACGAGGATAAGTTGAAAAGTAATGCACGTATGCTTGTAGAACACGAACCAATGACCTTTAGAACTGTTCCAAGTGATATGTGGAATTAACAGTCCCCTTGTACACGCAAGTGCAGTTTAAATGCCTTCCGTTCGTGCAGTGTATTTTGAATAGCAGATGTATAATTGTGTTAGAGTTGGCTATCCTGAGTACGATTTCTTACGAAGCAACACATTAAATAAATTAATAGAAGTTAAAAATATGTAACCTATTATTAGTAAAGACCGTCCAGATAATGGAATAATTTTACGAGTATGTATTTTTAGAGAGGGGGAAAATTGTGATTAAAGGCAACGTTAAAATTACATGTAAAGTATTGTTTTCGAAGGTTCTAAAAATTTTACAGAAACATTTATTATTTTATGTATGTAAACTTGACTAGTTATATGTTTGCATATGGGAAAGGTGGGAAGTGTTAGAAATTCCAAATATATGTCCATATAACATTAATAAAAAATCTGATGTGTCCAACACATGACTTCCTTGCACGTCTATTAAATCAAAAATATTTTCGCTTCCTCTAACGCCCTTCCTCTAAACTTATTTGTTTGAAAGAGATAAAATATCAATAATAGTAAGGTTTAGCGATTTCTAGCTAAATATTTCGATATCGCCAAGCTGAGTTCAATTTGAAAGATTTCCTTCTGACATTTTATTTGGCGATATTTCACCTAAAGCCGACAAACTTGAGATAGTTTGCGAGATTTTGGGGATAGCCAAAGTAGTCATTGACCACAGGCTTTTAATGAATATGAATGCATCCATACACCTCAATGTATTTAAAGTCACTTGACTCACCCTGTAAATAAATTCCCAGTCAATTGCTGTCAAAAAAGATATTGAAAACAGTAAGATATTACAATAATAGTTCTAAATACAAAAGTTCAAAATTCTACGGGTTAAAGTTTTAGAGTTATACAAAATAGGAAATAATTTTTGGCGAGAAATTTGGCGATATTTCGGCGAAACTCGTCAATGTCGAAGACATTTGGCGAGATTTTAAGCATGGAGCAAACAATGACAGATTATCGCCAAATTTGGCGATATTTCGCCAAAACTCGCCAAGAACGTTGAGAAATGGCGATACGTTAGGCATGGACCAAATGACTGACTATCGCCAAATTTGGCGATATTTCGGCAAAACTCGCCAAGGTCGAGGACAGACGGCGAGATTTTGGGCATGTACCAAACAATGACTGTCTACAGTTGTATTATATTGAAGATGTCCATAGACATTAAAGTACTGAAATTCTTTTCGGTGGTCCTGTAAATAAACTCTCCAGTAGATTGGAACCTCAATGCACAATTAGATGTTACAAAAATCTTAAATATGAAATTTCATAAAAGTTTTTGAGATTTGAGAGTTGAATATGCACACACGTACACCAAAAGTCGCCAAGCTTGGCGACTTTTGGCATAGTTCGTGAGTTTGGCACGTGACCGTGGTCGGACCATTACCTAACTTATGTGGTAGGACGGTATTGTGCTTGAAATGGATGAATGCCCCTAAAATTGCCATTGACCGTAATGCATTGGAAATCTTTTGAGTGTTCCTGTAGCAGAACTATAAATGATAAAGACCCTTTTTTTAATGGAGAAATTCATTTTCTAACTCTTTACAGCATATATCACTTCTGAGTCGTTTGAAATAGCCCAATACCTCTAAAAACGCTTTGATGAATTTCGGCCCATAGAGCGTAATGTATTTCGAATCTTTTGGGCGGTTCTGTAGATAAACTATCTGTCGAATGGAATCGAAAGGGGCGGTGCACAACTAGATGTTACAACTATCCAAAATATTAAGTTTCGACATTCTACGCCTAATAGTTTTTGAGATATGCGAGTTTAATGAATTTCGGCCCTTTGAGCGTAATGTATTTCGAATGTTTTGGGCGGTCCTGTAGATAAATTATCCAGTCGAATGGAACCAAACGGGCAGGTGCACAACTAGATGTTACAACTATCCTAAATATGAAGTTTCGACATTCTACACCTTATAGTTTTTGAGTTAGGCGAGTTTAATGAATTTCGGCCCATAGAGCGTAATGTATTTCGAATCTTTTGGGCGGTCCTGTACATAAACTATCCATTCGATTGCGACCAAAAGGGGAGGTGCACAACTAGATCATAGAACAATCCTAAATATCAAATCTCAACATTCTACGACCAATAGTTTTTGAGATATGCGAGTTACATACATACGTACGTACAGACGGCATGGAAAAACTGGCCACTGTAGACTCGCCACTGGTCAAAATGAGTTGCAGACGCGTTAATATGATCGTGCATGCTAGCCTACGATGAGATGCATCGAAAAAAATTTTTTAATTAAATTTAGAGGTAGTCAAAATCGGTTTTTATGTCAAAATTTGGCCCCCAAAATTTTTCGGGATCACATTACTTCCTTATACTACGTACAAGGAAGTAAAAAACCTGAGCTGTAGGCAATATAATCCGCATACCAATTTACTAGGAGAAATTGATTTGTCTAGTGTTCACTCAAATTCGCTCATTTTGAATCAAGCCAATTCGTAAAAGTTGTGTTTTATTTTATTATCGTAGAAAACCTAGAGATTAGCTCACTCAATGCGGAGGAAGAGTTGGGATAAACCTCTCGGGAATTTAACACGGGGAACCTTTTAGTTTTGTTTACGTCTAATTAGCATTAGTAATACTTTAACTAATTAATTATCAGTAAACATAAATTATAATATAATTAGCACAGTTCATTTTCTCATCTAATTTATCTCTACTACTTTAATGTGAGTGTGAACTCCTCTCCCTCAAAAAAAAAATAATAAATAAATAAATAAAAGGGTACGTCACTGAGCATGGAGTCCCTTGATAACATTTGCTACGGGCCCCGCGCTGTCTTAATCCAGCACTAGAGGTCTGCGCCGCACGGAAATTCGCGGCGGCGGCGTAACGACCTCAGAAATCCGGCGGCGGCGGCGCGCCGCGGCGTGGAATTTTTTTTGAAAAAGAGCATAATGAAAATGGACATACAAACACACATACCTATGTATAAATTGACGCTAAAGATTTTTTAAGAATATGAAAACTAGTCTTGAGTATGATTTTATGTTGTTGTGGGATTACGGCCACTTAGCTACATGTGGGCTCTAGGCCGAGGTGTGCTCTCCGTGGGGGTCTTTCTAAGGGGTCCTAACAAGCATTTCAGAGGACGACGGAAAACTGAACTGTTAGGTCGACGGACGCGACCTGCGTTTGAACCAGGCTACAAAAAATTTTTAAGAACATGCGGCCGTTACAATGAAAATAAGTTGACAAACGTTTATTAATAAAATTGCCATTACTATTCGGAAATAGAAATAGAAATTCAGAATTAAAATAGGAGTACGAAACTGTTTTTTCAAGCTAAGAAATAAAAATGAGAATAGTTGCTTTTCTTGGTTGCCGAGGGGCAACTGACTCTTTTGTTTTACCACCGCCATCTTTGGAATAATGCAATGAGAGAGGTGAAACGATACGTGGCGCTAATTACGCTGCTTGCTTATCTGGATTTACAAATGATTTAAATTAATACATTTTATAACAAGAACTCTTAACAAATAATGGTGTTAGAATGTAAAATTGATAAGAACTGTATAATAACGCACATTGTTGATAAATGCTATTTATGGATGTTTCATATGTTTTCCCCCTCTAGATCGCTTTAAAAAAAATCTAAAACAACTAATGACTGTATTTTAAAAATAGTTTCTTTTCAATTCAAGCCCTCTCCACCTTTTTTTTTTTTTTTAAATGAAATATATATACATAGAATAATTTCTCTACTTAAAAGATTAAAAGATTTAGTTGCAGAACTTTGTTTCTAAGTCTTTATAAATTTTAAAGAAAACAAAGCTATTAAATTTAGCTAAATCTCATTATAAAATAACAGCTGATTATCACCGGTCAACACGATTTTTGGGTCTGACTTCTACATGTTAAATCTTAGTTTCTCCTACGCCAAAACTAAGGAAAATATTCTTTTTTTTTAATGAAAGTTTGCTTTTGTAGAAATTAAAGCAATTTTTCAATTTTTGTAAAAAATCACTGATTTTTATATACTTTTTTTTTATAATTCCACTCTAATTATGATCAGAAAAGTTTTTGCTGGATATAAAAGTCTTTTTTATTCAAGATTTGTGATAAACAATAGCATATAAATGTAAAATAAGAAATTAATGTCTAAAAGTGAATTTTTTTCGTATTTCTTTTATGTTCGAATGAGCAAATAACAGGGGCGTAGCCAGAAATTTTTCATGGGGGGGGTTATGACTACTGCAACTCATATATATGTATACGTGTGTGTGATAATGTAGTGAAGAATATACATTTTGTATGGCAAAAAATTCCTCATGGGGGGGTTATGACCCCCCTAACCCCCCCCCTTGGCTACGCCTCTGGCAAATAATAATACAAACAAATAATAATAATACAAATATAATACTACAAATAATACTACAAGCAATACTACAGAGTTACAAATAATAATACAGTTTACTTTCGGGTTAATCAAACTGCTGCCATCTTTCGTTTATGAAATCAATTAAAATATACTTATCGACGTAAATCAGACAAAAGCAAACTTTAAGAACTAAGAATGAAAATTTAAGTGTTTTTCAATGTCTAGAATCAGAATTTAAGCATGAGAACAGAAACCCCCCCAAAATTTTTTTGGTTGACCGGTGTTATGAATACATCAGATTATTTTATACTCTTACCATAAAAATGTGGACATTAACATTTCCAATATATTTTATTCAAAAAGAAATCATCATTTTAAGTTTTTTATGCACCTTTATCATGAGTTCTAAATTTAGTAGATTTGTTTTTTCATTTGAAATGTGCTATTATATGTGTGTGTGTTATACAAAGTTTTTGTCAATTTTACATTCCAACACAAGTATTTTTTAAGAGTTCTTGTTATAAAAAATAGTAATTAAAATCGTCCGTGTCTTAGGATAGATAGGTAACGTAAGTGGCTCCACCTCTCCCATTGCATTCTTCCAAAGATGACAAGTAGTATTTCTAGGGAAAAGTGGTTTTACTCGCCCATTTAAAAATCTGATTACAGGGGGTAGCTGCAAATTTCGACCCCTGCTCGCCACTAATTTTTCCTCGGCAATTTAAACTTAAAATATGTCTATAATTTTAATTAAAAATAAAATTGTTCAAAAATACTGGTGGAAAATCGGTAAAATCGGAACGGTTGGCATCTATGATATAGTGATGGGTAGCTTGAATCTGTGCTCTACAACTTTTTTATCGCCACGAAGAAGAACCGGCCAACGTTTGATAAATTTTACCGCGGCCCGCTGAGGGTGGGATGGCGAGGGCGTTGAATGTTTCTAATTTAGATTGGTTTGATTTAATAACTTTAATTTAATTGTATTTAAACATGCCTCCAAAATAAAATACAGTTACACAGTATTTTATTTTGGAGGCACAGTTGTACAGTTATAAATAAATGAATATTAAGTGATGCAGCATTTCAACCGGCAGAGTTGTTGTCTGGAATAGTTTTAAAGAAAGAACATTTATTCTCTATTTCATGACTGCAATTTTAATTCACGATCTTGAACTCTTTAATAAACAACAAAAAGAAAAGAGAAATGTTAAAAGAATTACAATATTTCTACTGTTACAAAGTTATAAATCAACACAAACATGACAAAGTCGCAAAAACCCGAGAGAAATACACCAAAGTAAATAAAATCCAAAGAATTTAATGTTCCTTGGCGGCCCGGTACTATTTGATCCGAGGACCGGAGGTTGTGGACCAATGGCGTAAATAATAAGTGAAAAATTAAGAATTAATGAAAGATTTATTTTAAATTTAAATAAAGATATGAATTAAGTTTGAAGGGGGGGGGGACGGGATGAAGATTGCTCTGTAAAAATTTATGAAAATGGCTACTTTTATGATTTTTTTTTCCTGTTTCCCACTAATGATAGAAATGCAGCTTGCTTTTCAAACAATCAAGTAATCTTTTAACTTTATCTGCTTTTTTTTCAAGTCAATATTGAAAAATTTAATTTTTCAAAAAATCTTTTATTTGATGTTCTCAATTGGAAACATTGGCCAGTAAAGAATCCAGAAAAACGTAAGCAGTTGAAAGTTTAGGTACATTTAAAAAAAAAGTTTTGAAGCCGATTGTACTTTGCGGCATATAATCGGCGTTCTTTGTCGGCGCGCCGGTCTAGACCTCGGCGGCGACGGCGTGGTACAAATGCCCGGCGGCGGCGGCGCAGACCTCTATCCAGCACTAAGGACGGTCCAAAAGATTTGAAATACATTATTCCTAAGGGCCGAAATTCATCAAACTCACATATTTATAGTTTTGCTACAGGAACACTCAAAAGATTTCCAATACATTACGGTCAATGGCAATTTTAGGTATAAATTCATCCATTTCAAGCATAATACCGCCCTACCATATAGTTAGGTAATAGTCCGACCACAGTCACGTGCCACCCTAAAGAATCTCGCCAAAAGTTGCAAAGCTTGGCGACTTTTGGTGTACGTGTGTATGTATCAAACTCTCTAATCTCAAAAACTATTAGTCGTAGAATGTTGAAATTTCATATAATAAGATTGTCGTAACATCTAGTTGTGCATCTCGATTTGTGGTTCCAATTTACTGGAGAGTTTATTTACAGGACACCCAAAAGAATTTCCATACATTAATGTGCATGGATATCTTCAATATATTACATCTGCAGTCAGGCATTGTTTCATCCATGGCCAAAATCTCGCCATTTGTCATCGAACATAGCGAGTTTTGCCGAAGTATCGCTAAATTCGGCGACAATCAGTCATTTGGCCATGCCCAAAATATCACCATTTGTCGTCGACCTTGGCGGGTTTTACCGAAATATCGCCAAATTTGGTGCCAAAAATTATTTCGTATTTCGCATAACTCTAAAACTTTTAACCGTAGAATTTTGAAATTTTGTATTTAGAACTATTTTAACATCTAAATGTGTACCTCTTTTTTGATTGCAATCGACTGGGTAATTTTTTTACAGGGTCAGCCAAATGACTTTAAATACATTAAGGTGCATGGATACATTCAATTCATTGAGAGTCTGTGGTCAATTACTACTTTGGCTATCCCCAAAATCTCGCAAACTCTCTCAAGCTTGTCGGCTTTTGGCGAAATATCGGCAAATTAAGTATCAGAAGCAAATCGTTCAAATTGAACCAAGCTTGGCGATATCGATATATTTGGCTAGAAATCGCATAACCTTACTATTACTTCAGTATTTTACATCTTTTAAACAAAATAAGTTTAGATGAAGAGCGCCGAAAATATTTTTGATTTAATAGACGTGTAAGGAAGTCATGTGTTGTTCACATCAGATTTTTTTTCAAATTATATTCATTTTCTCATCGCCCTGTATAATTCACTAACATATGCGGCACTGAAATCGACTATATTTCTACTCTGTGACTAGTTACAACTTCAATTAGATGTAAAAATTAGTGTGTACGTTTCTGTTTTTCCGCTGTGGTAACATCACTCATCTCCAATTCCTCTGAGGGGTCTAATCTCGCACAGTCGGTTAACCGAACGTTCGGTTGTGTGACGTCACACGGAACTCATCCGAGGAGCATCAACCAATCGAATTTCCCTACAGGGTTCCGGTGACGTCAATTTGACATCACGCAACCGAACCTTCGGTTAACCGACCGTGCGAGATTCAGGCCCCAAGTTAAATTATTTGCACCAGTGGCGGATTTACCCTCGTATTCACCGTCTACCTCGACCGCCGGTTAACAGCGAACCGTCGTTCGAACCCTGAAATGGTATTCACCGTCATGAAGCTCTAAGGAGACTCATCGGGAATGGGCGATCAGGCGGGAAAACGGACCAGGATCCATTTTCACCGGCAGGGGGCGCAGCGCACCGCTCCTATAGGGATTTAGCATTGGTTTGATTGTGAACGAGCTATATTTTTTTTATAAAATAAATTATTTTTATAGAATATGGGTGGAGCGAGTCACTGCTTTGCACCTGGATGTGACAGTGGATATCCCGAAGCTAGGAAAAGAAATGTATCGCTCGGGAAGAAAAATCCAACGTTATTTAAAGCTCCAAACGTAAGCAGAACGTTTTAATGATTAATAATTATTATTATGTAATATTGATGACCTGAAATGTGTTTTAAAATTTATTTACATTATTGTTCGTGATTCAGCTGCAGATATATTGTATGTTTTATTTCCTGGGGTACATTTTTTGGAATATAGTTCCTTATATTAGTTGTTCCAAGACCGGTGTCGAAACCGTAAACAAAAACAAATGTGGACACTGGCAAAGATTATTTCTGACCTACTAGTTTTTGTAATTGATATGAAGTGTAATAAATAAATCGTATACCTAATTTTGAAAATGATTTGGTTTTCAATAGCTTTATATCTAATTATTTAATTAGGCGCATCATGCTAAAATTTGAGCACTAGTTCAGTATCATTTTCCTTTGAAAACCTGTAGTGCTCGTTTACATTATGCTTTGAATTGGTGATAATGTTTCAAGTAATTATACAGTAAGAGCTCAAAGTATTTTTAATTTTCTTTTTTGTGCACAAACTATTTATTTCTCTGTGCCATTGACAAATTTTCTGCATGTTATTTCTTGGGGAGGGGATCCTTTATAGGAAACACCTTTAACAATGATCTAGGAAGTTTAAAAAATAGTGTACTGCTATGCAACACACACATATTGGGGTAAAAAAATCTGTGATTGATTTCTTATTAAATGTTACTTCTAATTGTGTCTGAAAAATGTGATTTTCTGAAATGTAATATATGTATGCATATAAATATATATTATTGAAATTAGCTTAAAATTTTGTTCAGGAACATTCCATAGAAAAAAATCAGTAGCAAAGATTCAGCTGTTTTTCTCTTGCATATGTTATACATTGATTTATTATTATTATTTTAATACTTCCAAAGCTGATTGTGTCATTTATTTTTGGGAATAAGAACTGTGATTTGCATCCACATCTGAACCTGAACTCTCTTTTTAATTATAATAACTGTAAAAATGTTGGACTTATATTTTTACCGCTTGCTTTGTTTGGTGTTTATAAAGTACATGTTAAAATGCAAAAGAAATTAATAATAAGAATCTACATTTTTCTATTGTATTTACTTCTGTCCCATTTTCTATCCTCTCTACCAAAATATAAAGCTTTAGTACGAATTAGTTTATGCATCTATTTATTTACTTTTCCTTAAATGTTAATATAATTTTTAATGAAGATTTAAAAGTATACGTTTGAATTAGTATAATTTCTCGTTTACAAATTTGGCAGAAATATAAAAGAATAAAACACGAGACTATCCCTTTTGTGTTTAGTCGAAGGATTAAAAAAAAAAAAAAATTTTTTTAAGGTATATATCTTCTATTTTCAAAACAATTCTTACATTATTATCTAATCACTGAATAACTTAAGTTATAACACTAGTGTACCAATAACTTTGTTTTGCTTCAGAAAAAAAAAAAAAAAAAAAAAAGATTTCTATTAAAACTGAATTAAATAAATCTTTAATAGCCACATTTTAAATAAATACTGATCTCCCCAGAAATGTTAGCCAGATGCCATTATAAAGCTGCAATGTGCGATTCTATCAAATTAAAGCATTCAAAACGATATTCAGAATTTTCTGCTAGGCAGTCGGTAAAACTTGTCGGGCAATGAGCTGGCGAGAAAGGTCTGGGGATAACCCTGATTAATAATTATTATTTGATCTCAGGTTATTACTATAGCTGTTATATTTTTATTTTCGTAGGATGCTGAGCTTTTAGGAGCATGGCAAAGAGCTGTCCCTAGAAAAGATAAAGTTTTATCTTCTGATGACAGAATATGCGAGATCCATTTTGAAGATGAGTGTGTCTTGCGACATTTTGAAACTAAATTGCCTGATGGTACAATTCATCGAATAGAAAGAGAAAGGTTCCTACTGAAACCAGGCTCGGTTCCTACAATATTTCCGAATTTACCAAAATACCTGTCACCCAAAATTAGAAAAAGGAAAGCTCCAACTCCACGAAGCTCTGCAAAAAAAATACATCTAAGTGCAGATAATGATGATGTGATGGTAAATTGTCAACCACCCTTCAGTTTTTTAGACTTAAAGGGTAACATCTCTGTAATTGTCAAGCCAATTAATTGGTGGATAGCATGTGAAGATAATCGCATTATATTTGGAAAATTAGATGAGACATTACATTGTGAGCGTCATGCTGTTATTAGTCAAGATTTATCAGTTAAAGTAAGTATTAAAAAAAAAATATTCTAATTTTATTGTTTGCTAATTTAATTCTTATTGTGTTTTGTCAAATTGATAATTATCCTTCATACAATCTTTTCATACTTTTCAGTAACATTTTAACCTTTTAATTTTCAGTAACTGTAATGAAGATTTTTATTTATGTTAAAAATATTTTGTTACTATGCTTTAGGCTTTCTTAAGAAATAAAGAGATAAGCCTGCCTATCATGAAAAATGCTTTGGATAGTTTTGAAAAAATTTCAGTGTTGTTGCAAAATATTGATGAAGTAATTATTTGCAAAGATATTCAAATTCGGTAAGATTGCAATTTTAATATAAGAGTTATTTTATTTTGACTATTTACGTTGGACTTGCATTGTTCCAGCTAATAAAATAGGATGAAGAGTGGAGTTTGATTCTGAAATTGGCCATGGATTTACTGATAACCAACAGATTATGTTTAACAGAAAACAAGTTGGTTTGTATGCTATTCTTATTTATTCAAAAGGTATATTTTTGATTAAAATTTTTATAGATGTATTCTTTTCTGTTTTCTTTACAGATAAAGCCTGATGAGTGCTTGTTCAGTGCTGTTGTGCATTTGAAAACAGCATATGGACTTGCATTTTTCCGGCTAATAAAATAAGATGAAGAATGTTTAGCAGAATCATTGCTATAGTGTAGTTTGTGTGGGCAAATAGGGTCTGTTTCTAGAATTGCTTTTGAAGTTGGACAAGGAATTGCTGGCAAGCTGTTGGTCAAGTTTAATGGAAATCAAGTTGGTTTGTATATTTTGTTTATATATATATATATATATATATATATATATATATATATATATATATATATGGTGAGTTTTTAACCTTGACAAGAAAAACAATGTACATAGCTTATAAAGTATGTCTGTATGTGTGTTAATGGCAACACTATGCATGGGTGATCTACCTAGTATGGGGCGGTGCCTTGGTCGGAGGACAAGAGATCCTAATGCATATTCATATGAATAAGCAGATTTGTGTGTAAGGACTGGACAAGCCCCACTTAAACTGTTTCTCTCTAGCTTAACCGCTTTTATTCAAATTGTGGATCCATATTTCCATTTATCCTCCCTTCCTGTAGTAACTATGTTCCTGTATAACTCTTAATGCGACAACGAAGTTTCAAAAATAAATACTTCTGGTTAATATTGCTTATTGGCATTTAACATTTCAAAAATTATTATTTGAGGGGTTGTACACAAAAACAATTTTTAAATTTGTGTTTTGATTTTTTTTTTCATCATCATGCAGTTAATTTTATTAATATTTATTTTTATTCTCAGGCATTGGTGATAAATGTTCAAAACTTGAAAGTCAGATAAGCAGTGATGCACCCAGGATTTTAGTTTAGGGGGGGGGGGCTAGAACTACAAATACCTTGTGAAAAAAAAGCAATCAGTTATAGTCGCTTCGAATATAGTTATAACTCCTTTATAACGTCAAAATATTCTATACCAAGTGCTCGTAGAACACAAGCCCACTGTCAACGTACCTTGTCATAGAGTCATAATAATTATCTGATATTTTCACTGACACCATAACAAAAAAAAAAAAAAAAAAAAAAAAAAAAAAAAAATCTGGAGTGATTCCACTCGACTTTCCGGAGACTTACAATTAAGATAATTACCAAGCATTTAAATAAATATTAATCGATGAATCATTCTAACATATATAGAAAATTGAAGCTCAATCGAATGCGTCGCTTAAACACTAGCGCACTTTCAAGAATTTCCCCCCATAGGCCATAATGTAAAAGAAATCTGTGTTGTAGTCCTGTAGAAAAACTATAAGTCCTATATATATACCAAAATCAATACCGGTCTTGAGACGGTGGTTTATAGCATATATGTCCAATTTGAGCTCAATCGAATGATCCGTTTAGGAGCTATCGTGTTCACTCACAGACACACATACACACACACACATGTATACATACATGTCGTAAAAACAGCATAAATGAATTCAGAAGACCCCCAAAACGTGTAAATACATCAAAATCTTGAAGTTGAATTTTTTCATGATTACAATACTTTCCCTACTTGGTACATGTTCGGAAATAAAAATTACTGTATTGTAAACATTACTGTAAAAAATTATTGTAGTACATGTGTTACGCTAACTGAAAATATTTATTTAAAAATCAACATCCTTTTCGAACATTTGAAGGCAATTTTTTAAATATAAAATATTTTAATTCATTTGTGACAATTTTCAAAGCTTTTCAGATCTAAATCCTCCAGCTTAAGGTAAAGGGGGCTTTAGCCCCATTGCCCCCTCCATGGGTGCACCTATACAGATAAGTTATAAAATTACATTTGTAAATGACTTTTAGACATGAGATTGGACTAATTTTTTATTTATTTATTTATTTATTTATTTATTTTTTTTTTTTTTTGTATACAGCATCACCGTAATATTTCTTTAATATGGCCCCTTATAAATGTATAACATAAAAAGTAACACTATGCAAATAGAAAACTTTTGTACATGTTAGTAGTAGTATAATGCTAATGTGAACACTTTAAAATACTGCCCAATAATCAAATTGAAACAGCAGTATAACACTTTGAAATTGTCCATTTTTTAAAAAATAGTAACAGTTTTATGAATAATATTTTTCTGTTTATTATTTTAATTAGGATTGGGGAGGGGATTTTATAATATATAAGATACGCAAATGGCAGCGAAATTGATAAATATATAGAATTTTCTTTTTACAAAAATTATCAAAACCAATACAGAATAGATATTTTTGGCATAAGTCTGCAAAACTTATACAAAAACAAATATTTTCAATTCAAAGTCTGTTTTTTTTTTTTTTTTTTTTTTAAATACAAAATTTTTCAAAATTAATGAAATATTAGATTTTTCTGATATGTGAAAGCTTGCAAAACTGATGCAAAAGAGTCAATCACTGAATATGCGTGTATTTATTGAATTAATATTTTTTTCCCTTTATGCTTTTTTATGAAAATTTTTGTAGTACTGAAAAATTATACTGATACTGAAAAGACATTGATTTTTATGTCATTTTTTGTGGTACTCAGGTCCTTATTATCGCACGGGCAAATCGGGACTTTGCCCAGGGCCCCCCAATTTCAAATCTTGTTCTGAAACATCCTTCTTTATATCAAAATTTTATGAAAAATAAAACAAATTTCATAGATGCCCCCCCCCCAAATTCATCAATTCCTGGGGCCCTTGTTGGTTATAACCAGGCTCTGGTGGTGCTGAAAAACGGCGTTAAATATTTTTCTCTTTCCATATTTGTTTCTGTTTTTTATTTTAACAAACCAACTTTAAGACAAAAATAAAATAAAATAAAATAATGTGGAAGAGTGGGTATATAAGAGGAATTTATAGCCTGAAAGAGGGCGGGAAATATTTTTAAATTTTTAGCTAATTGCTACCAAAAATATTTGTCAAAAACTGATCTATTATATCGTTCGCATGCAGTTTTTAAGAGAATTTATTTAAATTATTAATTAATTTATTAAATTATCAAACTGATGTTACATCGTTTGTAAAATGTTATAAGTAATATAGAAACAAAATTATTATATATGTATATTAATTATCATATTTATTTATTCAAATGATAGTGTATACTTCATGAAATTTCAGCATAAATGAAAAAATCCCAATTAAAGAAGCTTTAAACCGGCAATCGATGTTGTTTTTCGCTGCCGTCAATAGATGGCGCAATCAATGGTAGCCGTAGTTTCGTCGGCAATTCTCATACTGCGTAGTTGGTCCAACTTGGATAACAAGCCGATGTTTCTCCTCCCAGCTTCATGTTCACCGTTTACGGGAAAGGAAAAAACCGCCCACAAAATCTCAACCTTGCTACAGAGCAAGGTTTTCAAGTAACCGAGCATGCTCAGTTAAGATTTTCCCCGAAAAATTAGCTTCCCCCCTTCCATTCCTTTATGCTCCTTCGCAGAACTGGCTCTCCCCTTCCTTCCGGAGAAAGGGACATGAGGGGATATGGGAGGGGGGGAAAGCAAAGCGATTGCGGGGTAACTTGGAGAGGCGCGAAATTATCAACTACCACGTGATGTGAGCAACCAATGCTTTGTGGACACTTGACCAATGCGCGTTTCGATTTTAAGGGAATCCCGTTTCAACCACGTTGATTGGCCCAGTTTCAACCTAGGTTGAGAAACCACAGGTTCAGGTACTTTTTCTCTCCAGTTATCGGTGAATATGAACTTTGGACTGACCAGTCGAGTTCTCCAACAGGGAGTTACTGAACTGCCGGTTGAACCGCCAGTTGAAGTTAATGGTGAATTCGGGCGTAGGAGGTGTGGAGGACGTGAGGCAACAATGGAGTGGTCCCAGTGCCGTGACGTGCTATGATGCAGAGAGGCTGCTGCATCAGGCACAGGCGGCACTTCAAAAGGGCGGCTGTCCTAGATTAACCATTATCTACTTGTATAACACGTAAAATTTGAAACAAAAAAAGTTCTTTTATTTTAAAAGAAAATTAACAATCGTTTATTGCAGTTAATTGGGAGACGGAGAAAAATGTCGTAACTTTGATATGGGCAGATTTATAATTTTTTTTTTTCTGCGCGGCGCAAAGCTTGAATACTAATTCAGAATTGTATGAAATATGTCATCATTATCAGAAAGACCATTTTATCTTGTCTAAACATTTGTACAGGGGAGCGTCTCTCCTGGTGCTTCTCCATGTGTCTATCTGCCTTCGCTTTTGCTAGTGGCGGCAGAATCCTTATCGTCGAATTCATTGTAAGGAGACTAACAGAGGATTTTTTAAAATATTGTTGTATATCGGACAGACATTAATTCAAGTAGCTTTAAAATAGTTATTTTCATTTTTGGATAATATACTATAATTTTTCTTTGCCTCGGCTATGAAAACTTATATTAATTTTTTTCTTTCACCAGTAACATTGCGGCTGCCTGGCTGCCGTCATTAACTGGCGGCATTATTTACAGTCGCCTGTTAGAAATCTTGTAATTTTCTTTTTAAAATCACGCTGGACAATGACGTACGAAGGTGAGTAGCATACGTAAAAAGCAATGTACGTAAGTAGTGACGTAGGAAGGTGTGGTCCACCCCGGGCGATAAGTTAAGAAAAATAGAGGATGGCAAAACGTTGAAACTGAGAAAGAATAAGGCAACAGCCTGAAAGACGGAGATGGAAAGCAGGCGCAGGCGGCAGAAAGCCTAAACTTAGAAAAAATGGGGCGCAGGGCTCTAGTTAGGGTTGGCGAGGCTGGGCCCTGCCAGGAAAATAGGCAGGAGAGGGGCGCAAACCTAGCTGGTTCGAAAGAATTTTAACGAGTTTTACTGTTCTATGTTTTTCAAAATAGCTCAACAGAAGCTAAGGGCAATGACTAGTGTGTCCTAGTATGTTAATGCAAATATTTAAATCCGAGTTCTTCCCTCCTTTAATTTTATAAATCTGCTACAACACTCGCGAGCTGCATTTCAAATATTTAACTCTGGAAATAGTTGTAAAAGGTAACTAGTGTGTCTGCTCCGAGCAGAGGAGGCGCAATTCAAGGGGCTATGGGCGCTCATAAGATTGTTTGTAGAGATCTGCCATGTCGTTTGTAAGGGGGAGGAGAATCGGTGGTCTTGCCCCGAAAACCACGTTAAATCACTTCCACGTTGTAATAATACATAAATAATTGCGGTAGTATATTCGATTTCTGAGAGCTTGGGAGGGGGAGGGGGTCATTTTCGCCCTTAGGTATGGGTGACCACTCAAGGAGCTGCATAAAATAGGTCTGCCTTATGTGACCATTTTCATACTCATTTAAGCGTAATAAATTTATACATACAATGTCGTCTTAGCGCATACGCGAACCCGGCTGTCTCCAAGGGCCTCAGCTCGGAAGAAGCTCTTCTCAAAATTGTTATTTGGAAAAATAAAAAAAAACTTAAAATCTTGTCTGACGACTGACGTCAAACTTAAGAAAACGTCTTCAAATTTATGAAATAACTTTCGAAAAATTTGGGTTTTTCGAGAGGATTCACGACTTGGAAGAGGAAGAGATAACACAGCATTGCTAAAATTTGGCTTCTTATTATAAAAACGACATCAACAAGGAAGACCTTATATTTGATAGCATGCATCTCAAATATTACATAATTGAAGAAGTAACAACTCGCGAGAAATGTACCGATATAAACTATCCGAAAATCATCAGAAGGAACAGAAAGGAATAGGGTATATTGTTCATGATTCTAAAGATGAGGCCAGTAGTTATGATTCGAAGAGGACAACTTTCAGCATTTCACTTTTGTATTATCATTTGCATACTAGTACACGACTTCTTTCCGCCTTTCCCAATCTTGAAATCGCCATGCGGATTTTTTTTTTTTTTTTTACTATGATGGTGAGTAATACAAGTGGGGATCGAAGTTTCTCAAAGTTAAAATTAATAAAAGACGACAGAAGGAGTACTATGACCGAGAAAAGGTTGATTTATTTAAGTATTATGAGTACTGAGAGCGAAAAATTACGGGGGATTGATTTTAGTGAAATTATTAAAACTTTTGCAGAAAAGAAATGCAGAAAGGCAAATATTGTATAGGAAATTCATTCTTATGTACTAAAATCTAATTTAGAAGTAAAGCGCTTTATTATTTAACAAATTCTTTTATTTAGTCTTTAGTCTACATAACATACACATAACTAATTATTGCAATACCGGTTGAGGTAGAAGCACCTCTTTTTAAAACACCTCTGTTGTTTGTCACAGTTGTTGAAGAGAATCAAAATACAACATCTTCAGAAGTTAATGAAGAGTTCGGTAGCACTGCCAGCCTGGAGATATTACATGAAATACCTTCTGACTCTGCATTATCAAATGTTTTTTTCATGTCATCTGAAACTTGTCAAATAGTGGTTGAAAGGGGTGCGCATCAAATTAAAAAATTCGAATTTCCTGTTAACAAAGAAAGGCGTAAATTTTCTCCCTCGCGTTATTTAAAAGTTTTGAGAGAAGTTGGTTAATCTATTCCGTTTTCTGCTTTTGTTGTTTATTATTTGATAATTCGTCTGCTAGTAGTGACTGGCCTAAAAAGGCTACTCTGACTGGGGAAATCTTACACGAGCCCTCACAATGCACGAAAAGTCTGCAAACCATAGAAATGCATTTAGAGCATGGCAGGGACTATACATTCGATTAAAGCTCTACTCTAGACTAGACTCTCGCTATGCTACTCTAGACTACACATCCCTAATGCACGAATTTGCGAACGTTAGAAGAGTAAAATTGTATAATAGTTTGCTGCTAATGTTAGTAAAATAAATATAGCATTTGTACATTTTGTGTATTTTTGCTTTTAAATCATAATCGGCACTTATTTTAAGGAAGAAGCATTTAAGGGGTGCTGTGGCGTACACAAGTTTGATTTAACGGGGCATGAGACTAAATGTAATCCTTTCGTTAAAAATGAACAATTAATGGATTTCATGTGAATTTTTTTTTTTTTTTTCGTTGTGAGGGGGGAGTTGAACCGCTTACCCAGCTTTATACTGAAGAGGCGGCATTTTGAAGATTTGCATCACACTGGGAAATTCTACCGCACGGCCCTGGGAGTGGTGTGGCCCCTAATTATTTCTTCAGGCCTAGTCTAGACTTAGACTAACCTCAACTTGCGTAAGTTCTCCTTTAAGGTATTACTAGAGACGACTTCGGCTTTCTCCGTAACATTTTTTACACGCGCTCTGTTACACGATACATCATATACTCGTATTTTTTGTTACTTCCTTGTACGTAGTATAAGGAAGTAATGTGATCCCGAAAAATTTCGGGGGCCAAATTTCGACGATAAAACCTATTTTGACTACCTCTAAGTATACTTTTAAGAATTTTTTCGATGCATCTCATCGTAAGCTAGCATACACGTCTGCAACTCATTTTGATGAGTGGCGAGTCTGTTTTGTCCAGTTTTTCCATGCCGTCTGTACGTACGTACGTACGTATGTATGTAACTCGCATATCTCAAAAACTATTGGTCGAAGAATGTTGAAATTTTATTTTAGGATTGTTTTATGATCTAGTTGTGCACCTCCCCTTTTGGTCGCAATCGAAGAGATAGTTTATGTACAAGACCGCCCAAAAGATTCAAAATACATTACGCTCTATGGGCCGAAATTCATTAAACTCGTATATGTCAAAAACTATTAGGCGTAGAATGTTGAAACTTTATATTTTAGATTGTTGTAACATCTAGTTGTGCACCCCCCCCTTTCGGTTCTATTAGACTTTATAGTTTATCTACAGGGCCGCCCAAGAGATTCTAAATACATACGCTCTATGGGCCGAAATTCATTAAAGCGTATTTTAGGGGTATTGGGCTGTTTCAAACGACTCAGACGTGATATATGCTGTTAAGAGTTACAAAATGAATTACTCCATTAAAAAAAGTGTCTTCATCATTTATAGTTCTGCTACAGGAACACTCAAAAGATTTCCAATACATTATGGTCAATCGCAATTTTAGGGGCATTCATCCATTTCAAGCACAATACCGTCCTACCACATAAGTTGGGTAATGGTCCGATCACGGTCACGTGCCTCCCTCAAGAACTACGCCAAAAGTCGCGAAGCTTGGCGACTTTTGGTGTACGTGTGTATGTATTTAACTCTCAAATCTCAAAAACTATTAGTCGTAGAACGTTGAAATTTCATATTTAATATTTTTGTATCATCTAGTTGTGCATCTCGATTTTTGGTTCTAATCTACTAGAGTTTATTTACAAGACCACCGAAAAGAATTTCAGTACTTTAATGTCTATGGACATCTTCAACATAATGCAACTGCAGACAGTCATTGTTTGGTACATGCCCAAAATCTCGCCGTCTGTCGTCGACCTTGGCGTGTTTTTCCGAAATACCGCCAAATTTGGCGATAGTCAGTCATTTGGTCTATGCCCAAAGTACCGACGTTTGTCATCGTTCTTGGCGAGTTTTGGCGAAATATCGCCAAATTTGGCGATAATCTGTCATTGTTTGGTCCATGCTTAAAATCTCGCCATATTTCGTCGACATTGACGAGTTCCACCGAAGTATCGCCAAATTTAGCGCCAAAAATTATTTCGTATTTTGTATAACTCTTAAAACTTTAACCCGTAGAATTTTGAACTTTTGTAATATCTAACTGTTTGCAATATCTTTTTTGACAGCAATCTACTAGGAATTTATTTAGAGGGTTAGACAAATTACTTTAAATACATTGAGGTGTATGGATGCATTGAAAGTCTGTGGTCAATGACTACTTTGGCTATCCCCAAAATCTCGCAAACTATCTCAAGCTTGTCGGCTTTTGGTGAAATATCGCCAAATAAAGTGTCAGAAGGAAATCTTTCAAACTGAACTCAGCTTGGCGATATCGAAATATTTGGCTAGAAATCGCTAAACCTTACTCATATTTTATCTCTTTCAAACAAATAAGTTTAGATGAAGTGCGTCGAAAATATTTTTGATTTAATAGACGTGCAAGGAAGTCATGTGTTGTACACATCAGATTTTTTTCCGATGTGGATCGGATCAATTCATTTCTTGAGTACATAACAGTGCGATGATTTACTTTATGGTTGTATCTCGTCGTATGTATGTACATATGGTTTATCGAATGGAATATTATCATTAACCATTTTGACACGAATTCGAAACGCGCTTTGGAATATTGAAAACGGAAAATGGATAGAAAAAGTGAGAGAACTGGTCTTCTGTTGTCAGATTTTTATTTATTAAAAATCTGATGTGTCCAACACATGACTTCCTTGCACGTCCATTAGATCAAAAATATTTTCGATGCACTTCCTCTAAATTTATTTGTTTGAAAGAGATAAAATATCAATAATAGTAAGGTTTAGCGATTTCTAGCCAAATATTTCGATATCGCCAAGCTGAGTTCAATTTGAAAGATTTCCTTCTGACACTTTATTTGGCGATATTTCACCAAAAGCCGACATAGTCAGCGAGATTTTGGGGATAGCCAAAGTAGTCATTGACCACAGACTTTCAATGAATTGAATGCATCCATACACCTCAATGTATTTAAAGTCATTTGGCTCACCCTGTAAATAAATTCTCAGTCGATTGCTGTCAAAAAAGATATTGAAAACAGTTAGATATTACAATAGTTCTAAATACAAAGTTAAAAAATCTACGGGTTAAAGTTTTAGAGTTATACAAAATAGGAAATAATTTTTGGCGCCAAATTTGGCGATATTTCGGCGAAACTCGTCAATGTCGAAGACATTTGGCGAGATTTTAAGCATGAACCAAACAATGACAGATTATCGCCAAATTTGGCGATATTCCGCCAAAAATCGCCAAGAACGATAACAAATGGCGATACTTTGGGCATGGTCCAAATGACTGACTATCGCCAAATTTGGCGATATTTCGCCAAAACTCGCCACGGTCGAGGACAGACGGCGAGATTTTGGGCATGTACCAAACAATGACTGTATTATATTGAAGATGTCCATAGACATTAAGGTACTGAAATTCTTTTCGGTGGTCCTGTAAATAAACTCTCCAGTAGATTGGAACCAAAAATCGAGATGCACAACTAGATGTTACAACATTCTTATATATGAAATTTCATAATAGTTTTTGAGATTTGAGAGTTAAATATGCACACACATACACCAAAAGTCGCCAAGCTTGGCGACTTTTGGCATAGTTCTTGAGGGAGGCACGTGACCGTGGTCGGACCATTACCTAACTTATGTGGTAGGACGGTATTGTGCTTGAAATGGATGAATGCCCCTAAAATTGCTATTGACCGTAATGTATTGGAAATCTTTTGAGTGTTCCTGTAGCAGAACTATAAATGAAAAAGACACTTTTTTTAATGGAGAAATTCATTTTCTAACTCTTTACAGCATATATCACTTCTGAGTCGTTTGAAATAGCCCAATACCTCTAAAAAACGCTTTGATGAATTTCGGCCCATAGAGCGTAATGTATTTCGAATCTTTTGGGCGGTCCTGTAGATAAACTATTCAGTCGAATTGAACCGAAAGGGAAGGTGCACAACTAGATGTTACAACAATCCTAAATATAAAGTTTCAACATTCAACGCCTAACAGTTTTTGAGATATGCGAGTTTAATGAATTTCGGCCCATTGAGTGTAATGTATTTCGAATGTTTTGGGCAGTCCTGTAGATAAACTATCCAGTCGAATGGAACCAAAAGGGGAGGTGCACAACTAGATGTTACAACTATCCAAAATATGAAGTTTCGACATTCTACGCCTAATAGCTTTTGAGTTAGGCGAGTTTAATGAATTTCGGCCCATAGAGCGTAATGTATTTCGAATCTTTTGGGCGGTCCTGTACATAAACTATCCATTCGATTGCCACCAAAAGGGGAGGTGCACAACTAGATCATAGAACAATCCTAAATATCAAATCTCAACATTCTACGACCATTAGTTTTTGAGATATGCGAGTTACATACATACGTACGTACGTACGTACAGACGGCATGGAAAAACTGGCCACAGTAGACTCGCCACTGGTCAAAATGAGTTGCAGACGCGTTAATATGATCGTGCATGCTAGCCTACGATGAGATGCATCGAAAAAATTTTTTTAATTAAATTTAGAGGTAGTCAAAATCGGTTTTTATGTCGAAATTTGGCCCCCAAAATTTTTCGGGATCACATTACTTCCTTATACTACGTACAAGGAAGTAAAAAACTAGCGGCTGCCCGCGACTTCGTCCGCGTCAGCTTTAGAATTAGGTCCCGAGAGAAACGAAGCATGTGTGAATAACAAATATGTTTGCGACTAAAGAAACTGCATTTAAATATTATTTGCCTTTTTACTTATTTTAAATGAAGTATAATGCATGGTAGTATACTTCATTTAAAATAAGAGAGTATGCAGAATTACTAAATTTAGATTTTTTTGAGGCATTTGGCGAATAGAGACAGTTACGACAGTATTTGCGAACTGTTTTGAGTGTTCTTATAAAAGAAATATTTATGTTATATGCATGAATTTTAGCCTATGTTAATCAGAAATAGTGAAGCTTTCTATTAGCGAAAAAGTTTTAGAATCGGTTCTGTAGTTAAAGAGATACCCAGAGAGCGTAATGTATTAGAATTATTTTGAGTGTTCCTGTAAAGGAACTATTTGCGCTACATGCATGAATTTTATCCTATAATACTCAAGAATAGTGTAGCTTACTATCAGTGAAAAAAGTTTTGGAATCGGTTCAGTGCTTAACACAGATACACATAGAGCGTAATGTAATTCTTATGAGTATCCCTGTAAAAGAACTATTTGTGATATATGCATAAAAGGTAGCCTATAACACTCAGGGTCCCACCAGTGTCTAAGAGGTTCTGTTCTCAAAACTGGAATGCGAGAGGTGCCAGGTTCAAACCCCGGTCGCGCCTGTCGGCCTAGCCGCTCGCAGTTTTCCATGTTTTTTTCCAAAACCTCGCGAAAATACGCGCTAGGATCACTTAGAAAATTCCACACAGAGGAATTCCCCATATAGGCCTAGGACCCTAGTGCAGTCAATCGGTCTTAATCCACAAACAAACAAAGAATAATATTCAGGAACAATGTGACTTTCAATCAGTGAAAAAAGTTTTAAAATCGGTTTAGTAGCTACAAAATTTCTATAGAGCGCAATGCATTAGAATTATTTTGAGTGTCTTTGTAAAAAGAATTATTTATGCTATATGCTTGAAAGGTTGCCTGTATGTTAACCCAGGGCATAAGCTATCTTCATTACAAATTTTACCAACCATTTTTGTGTGATTCAGTCAAAAACATCCAAACACATAAACGTACACATTTATATTATTGGTAGGATTTCGAAATTTATGAACTTTAAGAAACACATCTGGACTTTTCTTGGTACTTACGTATTATCCCGGCGGTCATTCCCGCCAAACTGTTTTATCGTCAAATGAGTTGCCAAATTGTTGCCAATCGTATTCAAAACCATTAATAATTTCATGTGCCCGGCATTTATCTCGACAAAAAATCGCTCGTCTGGGCGGACTGCCTGGATAATACTTAAGTACACTTTTCTTTACTTATGCTTTTCAATTTGGCGTAAAATCAACATAATTTCCATACCAATTTATGTTTTCCAAATGCATGTGATTTTTGCAAATAGAATTTCTGCTTATTTCAAAAACATAAATCATTTTGTGCCGGCGATAAAACAGTTTTTAATTAATAGTTAGAAAAGTACTTAAATTTTAAAATTCTGAGCCTCAAGTACACTTTACCGAAGTCATGGGCCCAGTCATGCTCAAATTTTCAAAGCTCTGTTTTCTGTAGATTTGTCTGGAGAACATTTATTTTTATTATTAGAGATAGATAGATTTGGCATAAAACTGGCATAATTTCCGTATTATTTAATGTTTTTCAGATGCACGCGCTTCTTTATTGAAGTAATAGCATTCTTGTTAGCTTGAAACATGAATCACTTGATACGGGCGAAACTCGCCAAGCATGGCAACGTAAAAACGGTTTTTAATTAATAATTAAAGAAGTAATTAAAAATCTAAAATTCTAAGTAGCCTATAACCTTCTCCAGGGTCCCATCTATTATAAAACCAAAATTCATCATAATTTATTCAGCGGTTTAGGCGTGAAAGCGTCATAAACAAAGAAACAAACAAACAAACAAACTCACTTTCGCATTTATAATATTAGTTAGGATTATATTGCACATCATTCGACATTCGTAAGGAAATTTTGGGTAAAAATGTCAATTGTGGGGCCTCATTCTTTTGGAGGCCACGGGGCTGCAGACCCGTTTTCCCTCCCCTAGATCCGCCCTTGATTTGCACCTAATGCCATTAAATAAATTAAGTAATAAAGTAAACATAAAAAGTATATTCGAGGATAACATGCCACAGTTTTTTAGGTACTCTACTAACGTTTTATCAGATAATTTATTTGTTTATTTATAATTGTGTAGCAGACTAAGCTTTTGGAAAAAATGCAGAACTTGCCTTTTTGCTCAAAGCAACATGAGAATTAACCACGGTGACACTGAACAAGGCAGACGGTTGAAGTGTGGAGGTCTCGCGTTCGGGCCTACTGCGCGGATGTCGATCCAACGTCTGGAGTTTTATGCGGTTTTATCCAGATGTAACTTGAATATGCATTAGAACCTCTCAAGAAGTCCCCCGACCAGCACACCCGCGTAGCAATGGCCCTAGTGTAGGCTTACCATAACACAAACACCTAAGAATTTTTTTTTGCAAAAGTAGTAATCATATTGGTCAATAGATGGCAGCACTACTGACTCTTCAAAGATCCAAAATCTTTCTAGGAAAGGCTTTCTCAAATTTTTCACTGGTGGAGCACTTTGGGAGTCTTAGAATTTTGGACTAGCTCTTTACGTAAATTTGAGTCCGTCCAACGAATTGGAATCTAAAGCAACAAGATAATTTCTTGAGAATCATTTGATATTTTCTCGCTGGAGCATTTGTTACCTTCGCGAGGAGCAGTGGCGGATCCAGAAATTTTTTTTGGGAGGGGCTAATTTTTTTTAAAAAGCTTATTTCACCGAATTAAAATGTACTATAAATCAAAATTTTAGTCTAAACCAATGTATTAGGCTTTTGGGAGGGGCTAAGTAATAAAATATGATCATATTAGCTATTTAAAGCGTATAATAAAGCAGAGTGTTACCCTTGAGCAATCTCTTTTGGGGGGGGGCTGAAGCCCCCTAGCCCCTCCCCTGGATCCGCTACTGGCGAGGAGCACTAGTGTGTTGTGTGATTAAGGCCAATTACCTACACGAAGAATCTAGGCCTGTGGGTGGGATGCCCTCCGTAGAGGTCTTTCTAAGGGGTCCTAACCCGTATTTACGATAAGTTTCGGAGAAAACCACGGGAAAACTCCGAAAGGTTACGACGGCAGACGCTACCTGGTTTCGAACCAGGCACTTTCCACCTCCCAGTTCAGTGCGCAATGCACTATGCCATTGGTGAAGCTCGAGGAGCACTAGTGGTGCGCGGAGTACAGAGGGAGAAAACCTGTACTAGAAGATTATTGTCTCACAGCCAGACTTCAGAACTATAATAATAATTTCTCTAATTTCTAGATTACTGCCTTTTAAAAAATCTGACTTTTAGTATCCCTAATCAGTGTTTAAATTCTAGAATTCTTGCAAAAGAAGTGCAGAAGCTCTAATAATAAACAGGGTTCATGTGGATCCTGGATTCGCTAAAAATATGAATTTTAGAAATATTATCGTATAATGATCTGATATTTTAAAAGTGGTCCTGTTCTTTATAAAATACGGAAAAAAGTTCTCTCGTGTATCTCAAATGGTTGGACATTTTCGGATAATTTTTCAAAAGTTTTGAATTTTAGCAAATTAAGGACCCGTAAGAACCCTGATAAAAGAATCCGTAATAATAAAAATGTGCAAGAGCCCTAAAAAATTACAGAAGCTGAGTTCCCATGCAGTCGCTTGCAAATCAAGCCCTGCCCCCAATCTTTTAAGAAACATACAGTAATCGTAATCGTAATATATGGCAGGTCTTGTAATCGATTACAGAACTGTCATATATTAGGTGTATTCATACTGTGTAATCGTCCATGTCTGTTCCCAACCACTGATTTGTGGAAATAATGTACTAGTAGCATACAACAACAACACAGGGTGTTTGCCATTTTTTTTCGCATTTTAGAAGTAAAGGGGTATGTAAGACGAAAAAGATTGAGCGTCACTATCTAAACCAAGCCTATCAAAGTTCCACGGCTTGTTTGTCTAGAGATGACAACTCACGTCAACAGATGCGTCGTTCAGAGCAACATGCGTTCTTCTAGGAGTTTACCTGACACAATCTGGTTCCTCATCAGGAGGATTCAAAATATTGGCACTCAGGGAAACTGCTAGAGACCGGCGAGAAGACTTTCGGAATATCGGATTTAACGTGCACGTTCACCGCTTGGACACGGTGGTCATCAGTGCTAAGTCGGAATTGAGCTCGCAACCTTCTAAATACCAGTCCAACGCCTTGACTACTGAACTACGCTGACGAGGGCTAAATTTGGCTGAACATAAGGGCGGATCCAGGGTGGAAGACACAGGAACCGCTCTCCCTCTGCGAGAGAAATATATTTACATTAGATTAAATGGGCTTTCTGATATTGATGACATTCCTGTAATTCTTAGCTGGTAGTCAAACTTTGTGTTCCACCCACTCCTAAAAAAAGTTTCTGCATCTGTCCGGCTGAACACACATACAGTCTTAAGTGTATAGTTTAAATGAATTCATGAAGCTCAATACACTCTCAAACAATTAAAGAATATTGTAAGTTTTGTATAAAACAACGTAAATCATACCCCTATTAAAAACATTTTTCTTTCAAAGGAAAAATTTTTTTTATTCGCTTTTTCTCACATGCACAAATTGTGTTTTTTTTTTCTTTTGTAGCCAAATGCTCAATAAAGTGTATTATTTTCTGCTAAGCATGTGTATTTTTTTTTTTTTTTTTTTTCGCATATAGACTACCGTCTGTCCATTTTATATCAATCATCTAAACAACTGCCCAGCCGCAAGATCCACCCACAACTGCAAAATCCTTTAATTGTTTTGAGCGGCGTATTTTGAATCACCCGATGCATGTACATATGAACTACGTTACTGCAACAACGTTGGTCGATTTGGATTACTGATTAGAGCTCAAGCGTGTTTTATGTCTTCGTAGGAGGTTATTTTATTTTATTTTTATTGTGTACTAGCATCTACCCGCGACTTCGTCCGTGATGGATTTAGAATTAGGCCCATAGAGAAATGAAGCATGTGTGAATAACAAAAAATGTAAAAAAAAAAATCTGAAATTCTTCCAGATTTTATTTACGCACTCGGCTGGTAGAATTTCAGTTTTTTTTTAAAATCTATTCAATCAATTCTCCCATATAGAGGAAAATGATAACTGTAAGTGCTCATATAGACTCCTGTTCGCATAATTTTGTTGCTGAAAATTGCATCCATTGTTGTTTCGTCCCTAGTAGTGAAATGTTTTGGATTAGTGCGTATTGGAAGTATCCATTTCAGTTATGAAATCGGATCCTTGATCGGAATTTAATTCTATGTTAAAATCTCCTACTAAAACAGTCTTGCAATCATCCTCCTTCAGCAACGTTTCGAATATAGCGTCTAATTTATCTTCATAAGAAATTCGAGGACTAGGGTATGTAACTGCATATCTCACTTTATCTTGAATATACGCAATGACCATTTGAACACCATTGATCTGTCTCGTGTAGGCATGGGTAAAGTGTTTAGTATTCTTTTTATAAAGTGATTTTTATAAAGTTTTCCTCTATAAAAATCATAACTCCAGATGGCTTTCTGTTTTGGAAACCACTGTCTTATCCGTTCGACCAAAGTGAATCCTGGTATTTGAAAATCATCTGAAGGGATAGTCTATGTTTCCGTAGCAATATCAAATCACTCTGCAGAAACATGAATGAAACGGAAAAGTGACCACGGCGAGCCGCGTAAACAAAAATCCCGTGCTTGAAAGAAATAGCACCCGAGTGCTTTAAAAAAAAATAAAATAAATAAAAAATACTCTGATGGGAATAACCTCCTACAATACTTAACAAAATAGTCTTTGTACACGGCGTTGTCCGCGCCCATTAGTTGTTAAGACATATAATTTTTTCGAAAAACAATGGTAGCTGGTCATGAGCATTGGGCATAGCTCCTGTTAACTTTCCAGCAAAACATTGGCATTATCTAATCGAATGATAGGAAATCTGGGGATCTATCTAGTAATGCAAATTGGGGCAAGCTTTTAAGAAAGGTGATCGAAAAGTATAAAAGCAGAGAAAAGCACATCGGCACAGCAAGGAGAGTTGCTCAGTTGGCTGTCAGTCGAGCGAGAGCCAATTTATTCATCACACAGCGATTATTTATATCTTTAAAATGTACCTGTCCATATAGAGTAATGTGTTAGAATTCTTCTGAGTGTCTCCATAAAAGAACTATTTATGCTATGTGCATGAAAGGTAGCCTTATGTTAATCCAGGGTGTAAGCTATCATCATTCCAAATTTTATCGAGCCTTACCATGGCACAGTGGTTATGCCACTGAAAATGGTAGATGGCCGAAGTGTGAAGGTTCCGGGTTCGGGTCCCATCGCGCGGCTGTCGATCTAACGGTCTGGAGTTTTGGTAGGTTTTTCTCCAGATGTAACGTGAATATGCGTTACAACCCCTTAGAAAGTCCTCCTACCAAGGCACCTTCACCCCCCTGGCAGATCGCCCTAGTGTAGCGTTGCCATAATCACGTTGCCAACCTACAAATTTTATCGAAATCTGTTCAGCCGTTTTTGCGTGATTGAGTAACAAACATCCAAACTTTCACATTTATAATATTAGTAGGATTAAAGAAAAGCTAATTCTGAGCTATTGGCCTAAGAAGGGGTGCCTTAGATTGAGATTTTTTTAAGCGGTTCCAACACGTATTGACGTAACATCTGGAGAAAACCGCCAAAACTCCAGACCGTTCTGACTCCAGACTTCTGAATATTGGCACCTCTCGGAAACTGCTAGCGACCGCCGAGAAGACTTTCGGAACCACGGATTTAACGTGCACGTACACCGCATGTACACGGTGGTCTTTAGTGGTATGCTTGAGTGGTTAGTTGGAAGATTCACACACACACCCATTTTAAGGAAGTAAAATAGGATCATTTACATAGGTTTCTTTTTTCTCGGGAGGAGGGGTCGCCCAATCCGCCCTCCCCTTTAATCCGTCCTTGCTCGTAACAAGCATTACCACACGTTGTACACTTTGCATGAAGGTGAGGGGTGATCACATATCCTATTAATGTCGGCTTTTCTTGTTTGTTTTGCATTTAACCAGAGCCTTAATATCGCATGGGCAAATCGGGACTTTGCCCAGAGCCCCCGGCTCGAAAGGGCTCCCAATATCAAATACTGTTCTGATACATTCTTTTTTGTATCAAAATTTTATGAAAAATAAAACAAATTTCATAGATGTGGCCCTCCAAAAATTCATCAATGCTCGGGGCCCCTGTTGGTCATAATCAGGCATTTAAGCACCACTTTATTAACGGCGCAAATATGACATCAACTTATAATTTATTAAAATTCATTTTTTTAAATCTCTGTGTGCAATTCTTTGATTTGTTTCACGAATAAAATAGAGCTACCTATTTCGTGTCAATCAAAAAAGTACTCGCCCATTTTTTTAAATTTTACGGATCAGTACTCAACTTTTGGAAGTGAGTGTAGTAAAATGATCAATAATCTTGGTCTTAACGCCTTTCGGAAGACATAAGTATATTTTTCAGAACAGAATAACTGTTGTTACATGGTATGGTGGGAAGAAACCACGTTTAGATCTGAAGCAGGCACTATCTAATCTGAATAAGAGAGAAAAAAATCGAACGTTATCGAAAAATCAGCATGTATAACATTGAAAAGTTTATAAAACTATACATTTCTGTAAACTGTACTGTCTAATAATTATGTGGAAGTGAAAACGTAAATTAAATTATTTCTGTAGAAACAAAAATATAATTTGAATGCTCAAATTGTAAAAGAGGGCGATTATGATATTCCAGTTGCGAAAAACTTAAAAAGTAGAGAAGTTAATCTTTACAAACACTGTCGGTTTACTAGCTGAAGTACCCGTTCTTCGCACGGGAATGAATGGACTTTTTAATATTACGATTTGTGGGGATTACTATTTATTGTAATAAAGAGATATAGCAAAATGGATATCGCTTTATTTTCTGTTCAATAACCATGCATACCGAATTTCAAGGCAATCGCTTGTACGGTGCAGAAGGCCATGCGGCGTAGCGCAATTTAGTGGAGAGTTTTAGCAAAACGGATCCGGCGGAAATATTCTTCGCATTCAGATATGGATGAATACGAAATTTCAGGACGATCGGCTGGACAGCCCTGACGACGCGACATCTAGTGGCAAATTATATAGGAAAATGGATAGCGCCAAACTCTTTCCCGTGTTCAAATATCTATGTATACCTATTTTCATAGCCACAGTTGCACAGTCAAGAAGTGATACACTGCAGCGCGATCTAGTGGTTAATTAAAGTAATGATTTGCTACAGTGCCGTCAAGTGGCGAGTTATAGCAAAATGGATAACGCCAAAATATTCTCATTGTTCAAATATCTATGTATACTGATTTTCATAGCGACCGTTTGAATGGTCAAGAATTTGGCCTGCTGCAGCGTCATCTAGTGGCGAGTTAAAATAATAATGCATTGCAGTGCCATCTAGTGGTGAGTAACATCAAAAGGAACACAGTTAGAATATATTCTTCGTGCTGAAATGTGTAAGTATAAGAAATTTTATGCCGACGGTCGAACGGTATAGAAGTTGATGCGTTGCAGCGCCATTTAGCGGCAACTTACAGCAAAATGGATACTGAAAAATATTCTCCGTGTTCTATTATCCGCGTGTGCCAAATTTCATCGTAATTGGTTGGACAATATTCGAATAGTAAACGGCTAAACGGAATAGAATTCGACGTTCTGCTGCGCCATCTAGTGGCAAGTTAGAGGAAAACGGATAGCATAAAAAGCTTCTCAATGATAAAAGACTTAAGTGAACCAAATTTCATGGTGCAACGGTGCTGGAGTTTTTCAACCTCCTACACACATACCAACATTCATTTTTATCTATAACCAGTGTCATTATATATCCCAGTCTCAATTAAAATCTCGTTTCAAATCTAAGCCTCGCCAAAGTGCCAACATACGCCATTTTGCACGAGTTTTTTCAGGAAATCATTCGACGCATTGACTTAGCAGCAATCAATATGGGAAATGGTTCGGACGCCAAAAAGTAAAGCACACATTTATTTGAAAAGGGGAATCCCTTAATACAGCCGAACTTTTTTAAATTATCAACTATAACATGTTTTATTCATCGTTACTCCGATGTGCTAAATGAGAAGATTTCAATTTTCTAAAATTTGGCGGAATTCCCCCGACTTAAATCAATGTACTCAATTGGCGAGAATTCTGAAGATAGATCGCTTGAAATCCCTTAATAACTGCATTATTTCTTCACGGATCATTAAAATTTAACGCTGTATTCTAATAAAACCTTTGCACTTGTTTTCGGAAATCTATTTCCTTAAGCTCTCAATAAATTGCGCCAAGCCGAAAACTGTGCAAACCGCTAGAACTCACTTTCTCAAAATCAGCATTTGAGCCATTTTATTTTTTCGCTAAACTAAAAAAAATTACATATTAGCCTCGGAAATCTTCAATTCTTATTGTTTTGCGTATAAAACATTTCATTCCTGCTCCGATTTCCCATGCACACGATATTATAATAAAAAATTAATAATCTTACAACAACTAACAATAATCTTACTAACATAAAAAAATCATTATTATTCCTTTATTTTTACTTTGAGAATTTAAAACAATCTTATTCGGCAAAATCGCCACACATGGCAACCACGATCCTTATTTCAAACTTTTTTCATTACAGGGGTTACAATTACGGAAAGCTTTTTGCGTGGAGAACATAAAAAATCTCTTAAATTCCGGGAACGGGTGGACTTTCAAAGATTTAAAGTGGACTATGATTTATTCTATATTATTTTACATATCTGTGCAAAATTTCAGGCTGATAGGTCCATTTTTGTGGATTTGTATACAACTCAAATCCACAAACAAACAAACAAACAGAATTTCATTTTTATTTATAAGATTATGCTATGACTTCATTGATTATGTAATTAATCATTATTAAAAATAATGCAATTTGGGTCCTACATTTTCTCTTATTCGGTTTCTTACACTGCAAACAAGTTTCTGGCGCACGCGTAGTATAGAAAGCTATTCCATAGTCGAAATTTTACGATGATGACTTTAAAAACGTTTTGCTTGCTTATATAGATTTGGGTTTTTCTTACTTATTGTCAAAGTTTGAAATCCGGTATTCTTTAGAATGCCAACCGGCAAAGCATGAAATCTACTCGTTAATGACCCTATTTTACTTTTTATAAGAACTGAAATTCAAAATAAAATTATTTTCTTTCTTGATGCAACAAGTGGGTCAATACTTTGTTTTCCTCAATGAGAAAGGCATAAATGTTGTTTGATACAACTTTAATTTTTTCCATGTATGTTAAGTAAAAGTTTTTAAATAGCAAGTTTCTCTTTGTCTGTTTTTTAAGGGCTTTTGGGGAGAATGAACGTCTTTTAAATAGCAGCCTTGTCAGGACCTTTTCTCCATTCTTTGCCTAAAGAGCATTTGCATTTCTATAGACTGACTAGGTATTACATTCAATGCCTAGATAAAGTTTTAGTTTTCATATTTCATACTTTGTTTAAAAACACTAGACATTCTTTAAAGTGTACAGATATTCTATAGAATGCCGATGTTTCATACAGTGCTGTTAGCATATAAACATATATATTGTGTTTTATGGAACTAGTTTAAAATGGGTCACACTTGAAAATTTATGATCAGTCTCACAAAAGTGAAAACTTGTATATTTCATTTAAATCTTTTTGTGTAATTTTTTGTTAGTAAATCCAATGATTTTTTTTTTTACCCTTTAAATAAGATTGCATCAAGAATAAGACAATAACTTTTTTCTTTATAAAGTTTTTCTTTCCTAAACCTGGATTTATTTTAAATTATGAACAAGGACTCCAGAAAATGTGTATTATGTATAGCACAGCGTTGAGAATGTGGATCTTCTCTTACATCTACTTTTATTATGCCAAGACGTGGAAGTCACTGTTTTCGATCGTCCCTTGATGCTGAAGTTTGTGTGAGCCTTTATTTAAAAAAATCCGGAAAACACCCTGAATATATTGGAAGACATTTTAAGAGTTTTATAAACTGCAGATCTTTCGAATTTCTTGAGAAACTGTGTCCCGAATTTTTTAATTTCAGCACTTTCTTCCAAACTAGAGAAAAGGGCAGAAATTTCTCATATTTCCCGGACAGTTCCTTTTGCATAATTAGGATCCATTTTAATAAGAAGTTTCAGCAATTATAAAATAAATTCTTAATTTTCTATGGTATTCACAGCCAATTTGAATCTACAGATTGTGCATAAAAACATAGGCGTAGCGCCGGAGGGGGTAGGACACAGGGACACACGTGCTCCCACAACTTGTTTTCAAAATTATTATTATTTTTGAAATATTTGTTTTTAAATACACGGAAAATTTTGCTTTTCTATTCTTGATTTTGATTTGCTACCCTACCCCAAATTTTCTGCCACGCTACGCATATGCAGGAATTACACCAATTTTGAAGAACTTCAACTAAAAAAAAACCTAATGAAGTTACAGCATTTTGGGGCAAATTAAATAAAAAATAACATTTTAAAGTATATAAAATCACCACAAAAAAAAGTTTTGCCGGAAAAGTCTATAAAAAAGTTATTTTGTTATTTTAGCGACTTTATTTAAGAAATAAGGACAAAGTAAACCATTCGTCGAATTTTCGAACTTTCGAAAAAACATTTGTTTGATTCGCATTTTTAGTTTTGAGTACATACACAAAAAACTAACTATTATTTGAGTTACATGCTTGTGAGGATCTGGACACTGCAATATTTTTACATCACACATACACAATAAAAGTTTGTGTGTGTGTGTGTATCTGTTCTATAAATTATTTTTCAACTTTAAAGCTTAAAATGATAGAAACCCTTATGAAGGAACAACTATAAATATTTGTTCTATTGAAACTTATAAAGAATCGGCTACCCTGGAAACAAAGTCAAGACTGATGATAGATATCATTTTTATGAGGGGATTGATACAAAAGTCATTGAAATATATATATACTACTTACATTAGGGACATATGTGTCATAAACTGCTCACACGAGCCTGCAAATAATAAATTTTGAAGAATCAGTTAATCATCCAATAGAAGTAATTGGGGTTGTTTGTACAGATAAAGCACTATACTTAGTTATACCTATAAATAATGTATGTGTAATGTATCATATATATAAGATGGGAGCGTTTTTTTTTTTTTTTTTTTTTTTTTATTATTATTATTATTATTCTCAGACAAGCGCATTTCTTCACCTAGACATGCCACGTCTCAGAATGTTAATGTATTTTTGCAGATTCCTTTTAAGACCCTCTCCCCAAATCAGGACATTTATACGATCCCACGACCTCACTCGAACTGGATGGTCATAATAACGAAATATTAGAACCCACATCTACTTCTTTTTTTTTTTTTTTTTTTTTCGAGACGAGATATTTCAGCGGCCAGTTGCAATACTTTCCCTCATCCTACTTATTAGGAGGAAGATGAAAAACTCCACCCAGATGAAAATTCGAAGTTCCTAAAAGAGGACATGTCCGGGAAATATAGGGCATACGGCAACCTGAGGTAATAATCCGGTTAGGGTGGGTCAAAAAGTGAAAGAGAGGGACGAATGATCTATCTTGTCCAGTCAAAGAGGGAAAAATAAAGAAACGTAAAATAAAGAAGAACAGTATATATTTTTCCCCCTTAGCTTCTTATAATGTGCAAGATATGGGGGACAGAAGCGGGCACAAAATGCGAAAAGAAGCTTAATATTGCTGGTCCCCGACAAAGCGCGCGGTTAAAAAAAAACTATCCTGGGAAGTAACATTGGGTCAAAGAAGGTAAGTCGTCTGCGTTCCGTCTTTTTAAATGATGGGAGGGAACAGGCTAAACATGGGTTCAATAGTGGGATTTTAAGTGCGCTCAGGAGAGGGGGGGCGATTTTCCCTTTTCTCTTAGATCCCCCACCGATGATTTCGGTTTGTCTGTCCGTGCTCTAATTACCGTAAATAGTATGAAGTTTATGTTGTTTGCTATAGTCGATATCACAGGTTCCCAAACTTACTTAAGATCATTATTTTCAGAAATCCACTTTGAGATTAAGAAAAAAAAAAAAAAAAAAAAAAAAAAATCTAATGCTCCCTATACTTTTAAACTCACATTTTAACATTATCTATTGTGTATTTCAAAAATAGGCATTGCAAATTTAATTTTTAAACAAGCATCATTATATGGAAAGCATAGACGATAGGAGTTTTCAATATAGCTTTAACCTGCTCTCTCTCATCGTTGTAAATACGCAACGGCAGCGATTCCCCTTCCGGATCCATCTTTGCTTTCCGTCATGGGTCATGCAATAATACATTCAAAGAGTAATGAGATGAAACAATGTAGAGTAAAAAGGAGGAATTACGGCGTCGTGTTTTCGCAATGACGAAGGAGAATAGGTTAAAGGCACTTGATGATAAACTGAGCAGAGACATCCAGTAAAATACCAGTGTATATCTGGGCCCTGTTCGCCCAGTTTTTACATAGATCAAAGCACATTCGGTCCCAAGCTTACTAAAACTTCCCTTACATACGCAGTAAATGTGCGTGTTAAATCTGTGGATGCGTATTTTATCCTTTCGCTAGATTTATCTGGTAGGCAGACGATAGGTATGGAGTAGAGGTGTGGCGGATATCCGCACCCGTATCCGTATCGGCTGATATTTTAAGAAAAAGAAAGATCCAAATCCATAATTATTTTAGCCATTAAGAAATAATAACAACCAGCGGGAACTGTTATGAACTAAACCCAATATTGAAAATATTTCAAATATAAAATGAATGAAACAATAGGGACGTTTGCGAAAACGTCAACGCTCTCTAAATCGACGAACTAAAAATTCTAATAAGGATTTCAATAGCACTAACCTTTCGTTTCTTTTCTTATTTATTGAAAAAGGAAAGAATATGTGCCATGGAACTAGGACAAAGCAGCACATGGGGTCTCTCAATAGAATGAGGTTGCTTAAAATGGGGGCCCTTTACAGGGAATTGTGTAAGGTGTACATGAAAATGCAGTAAGTCATGTCCGAAAGATTAGCTTATTTTGCGGGAGAAAAAAGTAGTGGAATTTACTCAGTACTAAACTAGAGTGGCAGCAGGTATGGCTAAACAAAAATCCAAAAATAAGGTAATTGAATCTTTTCAAATTTTTGGCTAAATGAAATCCATCTCATTTGAAAGTTCAACTAATTACATAAAGAATCCCTTGAAAGGAAACCTAGAACAAAGGTAATAGATTTTAGAGGTGGGGGGGGGGGGGGGAAGAAACAGTAATTGTAAAACACATTTCATCACGGCTGAAGGCTGAAGTGCGAAATTTCCAGCCGCGCGGTTGTCGATCTAAAGGTCTGGAGTTTTTGGTCGGTTTCCTCCAGGTGCAACGTGAATACGAGTTAGAACTTTTTAAAAAATACTCTGATCATGGCACAACGCCCCCCCCCCTTCCACCGTATCCAGATACCCCTCGTGTAGGCTTGCCATAACAAACACATTCCAATACAAAATGTCTTGTTTGTCATTCTTCAAGAAATTAGACTTTATCGCTAAAGAGCTTAGGTTTATATTGGAAATTTTCTTGCGTGCCCCCGTTAAACAGCTATTTGCTAAGTATACCGTTATTTGTAGGCAACTTTATAGCCGCGAATAGTATAATTAAATCTCGGATTATAATATGGAAGTTACAGAAAGCGAACCAGTAAAGAGTTCAACACCCCCGTCACCCGAAAATTTCAAACACATAAATTACTATTTGTAAAAACGTATTGAAAGAACTACCACCAATGAAACATCTGCAGATAGGGCACGTGCCACGGGCGTCACTTGAAAGGGAGCGCTGATTTCATAGCGAAATGAGGAATTTGCACATGTGGGGAAAATGGTCAATTGTGATTTTTATTAACAGATTGGTTATCAAACTGTTCGAAAACATTAATTTAAAAGCATATATAGATCTAAATAATTATAATTATAAATTTAAAATAAGTGAAAAGGGTTGAAAAATCATGTGACCTCAAAACGGTACGTGATTGGTCTGACGTCACTATGCACGATCGTTTCTATGTTTACATTTTTCCAGCGTGAGAATTTGCGTAAAGCGTTGCACTTCATTCTTATAATATCGTTTTAAAATAATTTAATTTGTCTAATTTAGTGCTGTTAAGTTTCCCGTTGTTGTTTATTTATTCCTTTACTTAAAAATTATATTCTATCGTCGCTTTTATTGTTAGTTTTATTTATTTCATTCCTGTTTACCGTGGCTTTATTACCCGGTTTTGTAAAAGGACAATCCGACAACCTGCCTAAAATCGATTCATTTACAGTGTTTTCCTTTTTGGATAACAATCCCAGTTTTATTGGAGCAGAAATTCGAGGATTTAAAGCTCAGAGGTATGTATACATTTGTTTTAATTTATAGTATATAGATTGTAGAACGCTGACGTGCGTTGTTCTTTACACTAACCTTAAAATTAGACATTGTCTATGCATATTAAATTAATCACGTAGTCACAGTTTAATAAACAGCTTTTCTTATTTTTCATTCATATTATGTTTAATTTTGTAGAACTAATTTTGAGTGTAACATTGCAAGCAAGGGCGCCGGTGGGATCTTTTGTAGTGGGGTGCACCCAATGTTTTTACTGTCCTAAATTAACAAAAGTTACTGATATTTTCACGTTAATTATATTTTTTCGAACTCCAGCGGGTGCACTTGCACCCCCTTTCTGGCGCCCATGACTGCAAATAATGTCTGTTATAAGATATTGAGCATATTTAATTGTGTATTAAAAACACTGCCAAAATTACGATTTTTTTTAGTGTTTTGTATTTATATAATGCACTTATATTGTGCATTGTGTATTTTAAACTGTAAAAGAATCAAAACAAATATTGACCAGGCATGACAGTTTACTGATGCTATAAGAAATATATTTACAGACACTCCCTCTAATCTCCAAATCCTTATAATCCACCATGCATTTCAGGTGTAAATGAATAACTTTACATTGGAATATTTCTACATGGACTGAAATACTGATACCAGAATAAGACTATCTCTGTAATGTTATCAGCTACTTTATAACTATTTGTTGAAAATTCAAGAGTATTTAATATTGGTACAACCCATCCCAAAATGATTCTGAAACCGTCATACAGAATAAACCAAAGAAAAAATATTCCTTGTCAAAGGGTTTTTAATTAGCGAGAATTACATTAATTTTATTTCGAAACAGTCTTATTTGTGAACCAGAAATAGCATTTTTAACACAATTTTCAGACTAAAACTTCTGAGAACAAATGTTAAAATTTAAAACAAACTACTTTTACATCAATGTTTATTTTTAAAAAATCTGGTATTTTACATTTTTTAAATAAACATGGACAGTTTATTGTTCTACGTATATGTATTGTTATGCTTGAATTATTTACATTCCAAACTTTCCAAATCAAAATGAAACTACGCTGCGAGTTAGAACACGAATTGTAAACAAACGTACGATAGTGCACTGTGACGTCATATGTATACGCGTAGGAAAAGCAGCGTTTTTGAGACAAAGTAAATAGTGCGCGTTGGAAAACAAATTATATTAGCTTTTACAGCTTTAAAACTAAAAAAAATATAGGCTTTCGATCATAATTTTTCATTTTCTATATCATTAATGTAAAACTGAAAAGCGTGCAAATTCCTCATTGACGCAACGGAAGAAACATTTAACCTGTTCGCTCACCTCTTCACGAGGACGCGACGCCAGCAATGCTCCCTTCTGTCCCTATAGTTGTCTCCTGGCATAGGTTTTTGAATGTCCACCACTGAAATTCCAGCGTTTGCGCGCGAGTACAAAAAACGCACATGGAAGCGAACAGGCTAATATCAATAAGACGCTAAAATATTTATTTTAAATCACTCTCCTTAGCATAGGCGAGGCGTAACTTACTAAAGGGCAAGAGTGGCAATTGCACCCTTAGAATTCAGAGGAATTCGGATATAACCTATTTGAAAATGGTATTTCCTAAAATAAGACGCATTTCCCTCCCAATGTTAGATGATGCCTCCCCCACACCAGTGTTACACGCCAAATTACGCCACTGGTCCTTAGAACCGAAATCTAAGAGAAATTTATCATTTGCATAATAATCCTTCAAGGCAGAAACCAATATAAATTATCATACAACCGAAATGATCGGTGTCATTCTCACTAATAGAGAAGACACAGTTTTGTTGTCTGCCATCCCTACTAACAATTTTGCTCGGGCCATCATCGGCTGGCTACGTGGCCGGTGGTAGCCCGAGCAAAATTGCTAGTAGGGATAGGTACGCCACTGACTAATTCTCCGTGGCGTTTTTAAATTGAAATATAACCTTGAACCTCCTCCCCCCCCCCACGAAATTTTTTTTCTGCCTACCCCTGGACTGTTGTGAAACCAAGTATGCTAAAGGGAGTTGGTGCACATATTATTCGCTGACGTTCAATGTCCTCCATGCTGAAACGATAACTCTGCGGGTACCAATCCAGGTGCTAGTCTCTCATCTAGAATTGGACATAATTAGGAGGCCCAACCTAAGTCGGTCATCCTCCTTCTGGGGCTCAATAAAATGCTGCTCCATTCCGCCCATCCCCGTCCTGAATGGAGGATCTGTAGTTAGCCGTGGGGCATTAGGAACAGCAACAATATACTTTCAAGGACTCGGTGAATACTATTTTCAGTACATACGTATATATATATATATATATATATATATCATTAATTTATCTATAAATGTAAGAGGATTTATTCAAAATAATCATCACTTTATATGTAATAATAAAATAATTTACATAAAAAAATTAATGAAAAGAAAAAAAAGAAAAGAAAAAGACACTCTGTCTTTTTACATAAAAACTGTGTTAGAGAGACTCGGGGGTTTTTTGTTGATGATTTTCCTCCTCCGTTTTAAATAGATTGAGAAAAGAATTTTATTATTTTAACCAAATTGTTTGAGATGTTAAACTGTATGCCTCCCACTATTTTTTAAAATGGTGTTAAGTTCAACGCCGTTCAAGCAAACGGATACTGTGAAAATGTAGCACATTTTTTAAGCTTCTATTCAAACAGCTGATTCTAGACTGGCGAACTATGATTTTGTGTGCGCCAAAGTTGGCGAAGAGGAGCTCTTTAAATAGTGTAACCCTAACCGGTCAGACCGCTATTTACACGTGTGATCACTATCGCTGAAGGTTTGATTTTCTGGTGTTCTCTACGCGGCATAGAGAGCTGGTGATTTTTAAAAGTAAGTTAATATACTCAAATTTATTGAATTTTGTTATTCAGACTTTGGTAATTTTTTTATTTTCCCATCTTAAAATGGAAAAAATACACGCATTTGATATATTTCAAAAATATTGTCCGTAAAATGATACTCTTTTATTTGATTTTTCCAGCTGGTGGAAGTCTTAGTTCCATTTTTTAAAATTACTTGTGACAGTTTTATTGTTTACGATCGTCTAAAAAATCGTCAGAAATTATCTGCAGAAAAACTGTTGCCTGCCACACAAAATATACATGATTAAATTGTACCGTTTTATAATTCAGATTCCATTAATTTAAAGTTTCAATTTATCTCTTAATATAATTTATGCTCTATATTTTTATTATCGAAGTTTAAATAGGCTGTATGTGACTTTATTTGTTTAATATGATTAATCTTTAAATCAAAAGAGCAAAATTAATTTCTTCCTTTATTAAATTAAATTTACTGTTTATGTTTACTTTTTTCCTCACTGATTTCAATAAAACTCAATGTATAATTTTAACGTTTAAACGACGTATGCAGCATCTCCTCGTTAGTCATTTAAAATGTCACGAGAGTATTATCTAAGTGAAGTTCTAATCGTACTCTTTTTTTTTTTTTTTTTTTTAATTTACTTATTCAATATTATAAGATTTCATTTTTTATTTTTTAAATTCTCAAATTACATCCTATAATTTCAGATTCAAAAAATGAAACCGAAAAAAACTTAATATTTTTAATGAAACTTTTCATTCGGAAATTTGAACCGATTCCTTTCGCGTAACAGCTGGAAAACCTCTGATTCCCCCCACCCTCCACTGACTCTATGGAAAAATTTCGAAACTCATAGATGTAACTTACCATGGGCATGTGTGGGGGAGGGCATCCTCCTCCCTAAACTCAAGAAAATTCGGATAAACCCATTTAAAATTGATATTTTCTACAACGGGAAGAAATTGCCCTCTCAGTGTTGCATTCCAGTTTACGCCGATGTTTAAACGTGTTTTAGTTTCGGAATTCAAAAACATCCGTTTAAAATAGGTGGAGTAGTAACTTTTCTATACCCTAAATGTTTTTGAATTTGTCTGAAGTTGTTAATCATTCAGTTACATTAGCGTTAGGTTTATCAGATTATTAAGGGGGAGGCTGTTTTCACATGTAAACAAATATGAAGTCCATGTCAGATGAGATAAATTAAGATTTACTCTCTCCACCTATTAAACATCATGCATATGTTAGTAAAATTTTTCCGCATCATTTTTTGCTGAAATCACTGAATTAACAGTTGAAAATAATCAAGCGTAGTGTTTGGAAACAAGGGGGGGGGGTACCCAGGGGAGTGGTCCAGGGGGTCAGGACCCCCAACTCTAGCCCCGAAATTTAAATTTCTGTTAACAAAATAATAATGATGCAGTCTTTTTGTGAAAAATTCTTCCTTTTTCACCATTTGGAACCCCCTCCGCAATTTTTGGACATTCCCCGAAACTTTTCTGGGTACGTCCCTGTTTGGAAACAAATTTATTCGTTTACACGATACGAAAAATATTATTTTGTCTATTAATTAAATAACCCTCAAACCTGATAGTGTTTTATAAAATGTTAAGTCGAAAAGCACGGGTACTATCCTGAAAAACCGAGCATTTTTTCAGTCATAACGCTTTGAAAAGCCCTGCGTACTCGGGGCCTGATTACTGAAAAGGCTCGGGAAGCTTGAGCTTCCTCTCAGAATTTGAAGGGGGGGGGGGGGCGAAAATGACTAAAAAAAACTGCGATAAAAATTTAAAATTTTGTATTTAAATGATCTTTATTGTAAACATTTTTAATGAAGAGAAGTGATGCTTTTCAGAAGTCTTGATACTTCATGTCGCAACATTTCTAAATTAGTTGTTTGTGATGTCTTTGCCTGGGACATCTGCTGCAGTTGAGAGTTTTTTTCTTTTATGGGGAATATTTGGCCGGCGGAAAGGGGTATACTTTTAATATGTAATGCTAGACATCTTCTAAATGTCAAAATTAATTTTCAATTTCTTTGTTGTGATTTTTATGATGTCATCAAAACAAAGAATTCCTGAAAAAAAGCCACGTCTAATAAAAAATAGGACTAAGTTAATAACGATTAATGTTCCAGTAATGTAATGGTTTTTAGTTATTTGTTAATGTTTAAAGTAATTTCAAAAATACTGTAAAATCTCATTACAATGAAGTAAACTATTATGAAGATTAATAAATAAAATATTTTTATCAAAGGGAAATTTCAAATTAATGAATAAAATGCTTTTATCAAAGGAAATCATTATAACTAATTAAATCAATGAAATTTCTTTTTTACGAATAAAATATTTTTATGAAAGAAAATTTTACTTTTCCCAAACAAAAAGGGGATGAGGGGGGGGGCGAAATGAGACTTAGCTTCCCCTCACTTCAGAGGTTAATCGGGCCCTGTGCGTACTTCAACTGTCCGCTCTCAATTTGCAGGTTAGTTTATGTAGTTTTTAAGTGATAAGATTTAATTGCAGGGACAAAGCGTTAATTATAAGATTGCCTTGTAATAAGTTGCAATTACTAATTTCTCTATTTTTAGGGATATAGCTGGTAGAGTATTTATTAGTTTAAAAACTTCATCTTAAGTCACGCAGCGTACTCTTAAGGAAAGGGAAGAAGGAAAAACTGGTAAATTCCCATTTTCGGAAGGTATACCTTCCGAAAATAGGAAATTCATTTTTGGAATTCTTAAATATAGTATAACCTCCGATATCTTGATAAGCCCTGAAACTATATTTTAAATACGCGTTATTTTAACTCAAATTTTTCATTATTTTAACTCTTAAGTGTTTCCTTTTATGAATACGTTGTAGAGTGAAATAATCTTATGAAAATAGGAAACTAAATAGAAAGATTTCATGCAAAGAAGTTTTAATTAGGTAATCCTTATTAACACACGTAAAAACAAAATTAATGCTTTGATACAACAGTTCTCGCAGTTGTATTTTAAGCGATTTTACGTATCATCAGTGTACTGAAATGTATTTATGGGCTTGGCCAAGTGGAGGTAGGGAGCAGCTACCCCCTAAAATGAAGAAATCACTCTGTAAATGTGTGTGTGTGTGGAGGGGGGGGGGGAGCAGCTGGATTCATGTCTTCCTTCGTGGTTCTGCCTTTAAGGGTTGCGAGGCATCGGGATCCAAGCTGGTACAGGTAAAAGGCACAAATGTTTCCAAAATTACGGAAGAAACACTCAAAATACTGGTGTTAAACGATAAAATAAATAAAAACTTTGTGAAAAAACACACATAAAATTTTACTTATAACACGACACAATCGTTTCGTACAATATCTGAATTGATGAAATTACTTTCAGATATTTTAATCATTCAGTCTGCCGTTCATTTATTGGTAGTAAATTTAACGCCATAGCCCGGGAGGGGGGGGGGCTATTTGACAACGACCCCCCGAAGCTTTCGGGCACATATAACTATTTGTAGAAGTTTGTTGAAAAACTGCCACATTGAAAGATAAAATTGAACCCTCTTTCCATTCCCCCGAAATTTTTTCCTGGCTACGGTCCTGGTAAGTTTATCGCTTCGTATATATGCCGATGGATACAGATTAAGAAATTTAAGTATAGTTCATCAGTGGTATAGAAAGAATCCACCTTGAAAACATACTGACACTTTGTCTTGAAACCTGGGCGCAGTCATTTGTGTTCCCTTAAGTTTTGTAATGTTCATATATTTAAAGTAGTTTCTTTTTCTTTTTTTCTCTTTCATTGAAATCTAATAGCAGAAGAATCAAGAACTGTTCATTGTATATCCAAAATATGTTTGAATAATTTTTGAAAAAATGAATTCATTTGTCAGATTCCTCGCCCTCCCACACATACACGCAAAGGATACAAAATAATTTCACAGCTCTTCGTAGCATTTTTTACGCATTTTGGTTAGTGCACTATTCTATAAGTGGCCATAATACAAATGTCATGTTTACCGCATGCTCGGGTGAATTTGACGAATTATACTTCTTAAACAATTCAAGTTTGAAAGGGGGGGGGGGATTTCTGAAAGCACGAATATTGATTGTATGTATTTTATGCTTCGCCAACCCTGGATGTTTACAAGGCTCTCTCTTTTAAGAACAAAAAGTTTTCACCCGTTGACTATTACCATCTTACCGTAGTATTTTAATTTGTATGCATTCTGTGTCTGAACGTCTTCTGTTCTACTGTCCTCAATTGCATGATAAATTGAAAGCCGTATGCATTTTGATGGGAAGACTGGCTTGTGGCCTGAAAAACGTTCCACGCACTAATAGACCCGCTTTCAACTCTTGATAATATTAGTTCTTACACGTATCTCATTCACTTTGAAAACTGAAAACATGTACAGGGAAAGTTACGGCTTCGTATGAAGTCGCATATTTGAGGCGATTTTTTACCAGCAGTCCTTTGTAGAAAGTTTTCTTTTATTAGGGCAGGGGGAAACTTATTAAGTTACTGTCCAAATAAAATTGGAGTGTTAGTGACTTGCTGTATAAGTTTGTTCAGATTAGTTTCGTAGAGTGTAGGCGGCATTTTATCCCATGACTTGCTAAATTTAATTCGCAACTATCTATTCCCCCTCCCCCCCCCTCAAAAAAAAAACTTTCTAAGATGATTTATCTATATAAATAAAAATTAAATTTTTGTCTTTTGCATTACTTGGAATTCAAAAACTCTTGCGATTTCTATCCATTTCAAGTACGGAACCCAGTATGACCGTCTAACAGTGTGCCTCATCCTGTTCGCGATGCTTTTCTTTGCTCGCGCATCACGAAAAAATAGTTGAAGCAAATGAGTTTAAATTTGCTTCAGCCATGACATGATAGGCTGTCGCTCAACTCAAGCTGTAGGCGTCGAATTTTTTGAAAACTTTGATTAGATTTTTTCAAAATACGCAAATACTTGTTTGCCCCATCATGCATAAACCACTGAAGCAAAGGAAATAAAATTTAGCATCACCATTAATAGTCACATAAACTAGCCGCTGCGCGTCAAAATATTTCAGAATTTTAGAGTTAGATATTTTATGAAAATTGAATAAATGTTTGTTCTATTCCTGAAAAATGACAGTGTAACAGAAGGAAATTTGCAAATATATCAAGTGGCAAGTTTATTTATTTGCCAGGGGAGGATAGCTAACGTTACTGAATGTGTCATTTAGATACGTCCATCCAGAAGTAAAACTGCTTAAACAGTAGAAACATGATACGACTGAAATACATATCGAATTTTTTCAAAAATGTGAATAAATTTTAAAACTTCGCTATTTATTTATTTTTTTATTTAATTAATTATTTTTTTTTGGGGGGGGGGGGGGTGTACACCACTTTAAGGCGTCTGTAGGTAATATAATAGTTGGCCATTCCGCTTAGACAATTTTCGTGGATTTTTTTAAAAAAAGTTTTTTAGATTTTGTTGAAATTGTTCAACATTTTCTGGAAGCATAGTATTAAATATCTATTTTTTCTTCATTGTTCCATAAAACATTTCTTTGGAATCGAAATCTATTAAAATCGCCTACTAAAACTGTTTAAAAATCTTCGTCAGGTATATTCTAACCATACTTCCCTTTTATAAATACCGTTTGGAAAGTATTATATCTATGAGCGTACCGTATTTGTCTTGGTTCCATAAAACATTAAAACTCTTCTTTAGAATTGAAATCTATTAAAATCGCCCTGTATATATAAATCTGTTTTACAGTGTTCGCCAGGCATATTCTAAGAATATTTCTCCTTTGTTATAAACTGTAGCGTTTGCTACTTTCTTGCTAAATGTATGTAAGATTTCGCCTGCTATGTCCAGTTCTGTAGACTTATGTTCTTTTTGGCGTCAGACTTGGCTATAAATAAAGAAAATACAAACTTTGGCGACTGTCAACATTTTATCCCCCCCACCTCGATCTACAGAAATATGTCGACAGAAAAACCCCGGAGTGAACGATATAGCAATATACTAATGGGTACTTGCTGCTGCTGGTTTATTTAATAAATTTGTTAAGTGGGAGCAGACAGCCATGTTCCGTGACCGGCTGGGGAACACTGATCTATTCTACCATCGAGTACCTATTAAAGATGAAATTTATTATCAAACTTAGGCAGCTTTACTAATCTTAAGGAAACTAACAAGTGATTTTTACTGAAATACAGGGTAGTTATAAGTAACTTCCCTACAAATAAGGCTCTACAGCTAAAACGGGTGAACGGATTGTAATTAAATTTGGTACATACACTATACAGGAGATGCACTCAAAAAATTTCTAAAAAAAAGTTTTAAAATACCCACTAGGTGGCGCAATGCATGAAAAGCATAACATTTAACCACGGGGTGGATATCAGGATTTATCCCCCCCCCTTCGAAATTTTTGAATTAGTCATAAGATTTATGCCGTGCTTAAATCCAGTCTGTTTATACACATATAAGTTCATATTCCCCCCCCCCCTCTCCCTCGAAAATTTTTTCCTGTCTACGTGCCTGAATTAAAAAAAATAATAATAATAATTGACTAAATCCGCCCATATAGTCCACCCATATATTTTTTTCCACATGCATTTTACAGTTGAAGAAAAATTATTTCTCATAATTTAAATTGTTTTTCCTTATCTAAAATACTTACGTCATCGCGTCCAATTCTTTCTGGTGGGAAATTTGCTTTTAAAATGCATTATTGTCCTGGCTTGTTCCAAAAACCAATGATTTTTGAATGCCTAGTTTTTTCTTTTGAAAAAAAAAATCATTTAAAAAGTTACTTTAACTATTGAAATTCTGATTCGTAGATGGACACTTGCCACCCGGCAAGATGAAATATTTTCCTGTGCTAAATACGCCAGTCTGCCAAGGTTTGCGCATAAGAATATAAGGAGAGCTGTTTTAATGTCAACCTTAATTTGAAATTATCGATTAAATGCATTTTCAAATTGCTGAAGAATTAAAAACAACCATTGGTTACAAAAATATCAAAGTTGTTCTGGAGTGATTTTAAAGAGTTTCCTTGGGGGGAGAAGAATCATGCGTATTTTATGTTATTCTTTAGTTATTCGTTTACTAAAATTTGTGTTGTTAATGACTTCGAAGTTGCACAATACATTTCAACAAATGGTGTTCGCATCACTGATGCTAGACAATATTCCATAGCATAAGGTTTGGTTTTGTAGCATTATATCTTTCTAAAAAAAGGGGGGGATGGACCTTTTGGTACCACTCTAGCGGTGGTACTGTAGCATTCCTTATTTTTGTGTGCCATTTTATAAAATTATTAATATTGAGAATCACTTTTAAAACTATATAAAACCCACAGGGATGTGCCAGCTGCTCAAATTGTGCCAAATCAACCCTGATGTGCCAATCTGCTACAAAAAGATCGTTTTTGGACATTTTTGCTCCAAATTTAGCAAAACTGCTACATTTTTAATTTTTCCATATATGTTTAAAAGTTTGTAAATCTCCCGAATTTTTACAAAAGTCATCACACATTCTAAGCATTCTAATTTCAATCTTTCTCTATTAATCTTAAAACTGAATATTTTTTCTTTGGCATCCCTTTGTTTAAACCTCCAATGCCTGAAGAGTAAAAACTGATCTCTGTTTTAAATTTAATTTTATATAAATTTGTAATTTTTTGTTACTAAATTTTTATTAGTTGCTGATGGTAACCCATTTGTGCCCAGATATTTTTGAGACTTTCTTTGATTTTTGCTAATACCAGCAATAATAGATAAATTTCTGATGTCAACATCCTACTGAGTCATGTTAAAATATTATGTGGAGTTGAGGTTCTATACTCATGAATAAAGGCTAGGAAAAATAAATAACGCTTTCGACTGATAGCGAAAATGCCGTTCCGAAAAAGGGACGCTAGGCATAAATGGGTTAATATAGTTTAGTAAATATTGTATTTTTGATTTAAAATAGATATTTTGTATAGCAATGTATAAAATAACTGAATTTTTTATTTATTTCATAAGCTTCTGACCCTCCCCCCCCCCCCAAAAAAAAAAGACTGGTTTTTGTTATAAGCTAAGAGTGCTTAAGAACCTCCTTAATTTTAATTTTTTTGATTGGCATTCTTTAATGACTTTTCTCTTTCCCTCCAAAAATAAATTTTGTATTTCAAAACTGACATTCTTATGCTCCAAAAGTGACTTTTTCTTGCTCCAAATTGCTCCACTAACCTGTTTTTCTTGCTCCAAATTGCTCCAAAAATGTCTTTTTTCTTGCTCCACAAATTGCTCCAAAATTTAATTTTCAACTGGCACATCCCTGAACCCAGTATTTTTTAAAGTTGCATGATTGCCAAAGTGGTATATTAAAATCTCCTGTCATGTGGAGATACCTCTAGGCTTTGGTCTACCGTAATCCCATCACATCTCTCTCCAACCTCAAAGTATAGAACGCCATGTGCATAACATCCCCCAGTTCATGCTGCTTTCAACAGTCGAACATACGATTTTACGCTTCCAGATGATAGCAGACAATGGTGGATATCATCATGTTTTGTAAACTTTTGTAGATTATTGTCGACTCCACCTAAGGGTGTTTTTTTTTTTTTTTTTAAAACTCTGTTTTCTTTCTCGATAAAATTCCTATCATTTCAGTATGCCAATACCCCATTTTCATGCTATTCCGCTGCATAGCTTTTGCTACAAACTGTTCGCGCATTTCAAGTTTAATTATGGACACCCTGTATTAGAGATACACAATTACTACAAAGAATCGCGTTTGTTAGACTCGTAGATTTAAAACAGGAAAAGCATTTTAAATAACTTCAAGGTATTTTTCTAAAAAAAAGGTGTAAACCTCCAGTTTTGAAATATTGTAAGATATGCTTGTGCATATCCTTTCATAAGCAGCTACTTTTTTAGAATTTACTATAGTAATTGGGGCCTTCGAATAGCATACCTTATTATAATGGTGAAAATCAACCTTCAATTTTTAAAATTTTAAGATACTTGTATTTTAAAAGCTTATATTTAACTTAAGCTGCTTAGCACACATTTTGGAGACGGAATTAGCTTCCTTGTCCTTAATGTTTCTTAGCATGTTTTGAAGTTCTTATTCTATTTTAAGATCTTCAAACCTACACTTAAAGAGGATTGTCTAATAACAAAATCCTGCTTTTGTTTTTCATGCCTTAATATGCAGAATCTATTGACAATGTTACAACGGATTAATTTTTCTCAATGTGCATAGCTGTAAGAGAAAATAAGTCACAAAATTTTCTAAATACTATCTTTAAAGTAAATTAGCCATACATTTTTATATGAAGATTTCAAAGCGTTGGATTGCAGAAATTCTTGCGTTTTTACTTGACGTTTCTCAATTCTGTTTATTAAAGCTAAATTTTAGATTCCAAAATATCTTAGTTGAAAGCCAGTTTTTATTTTTAAGCGAGCGGGCTATTTTAGTCTTGAAATTTAAAAGGTGCTATGAGTGCGCTTTTTAGTTAAAAATAAACATTTAAGTAAAAAAAAGCTGTGGATTTTTACAGAAGAACCCTAAAAAAGCATAAATAAAATTTAATCTTGCCCTAAGACATGCTACAGTGAAAATCCCCCTATAACGATATTTTAGTGGTCTAAATATATTGTTGTAAAGAGAATTATCGTATCATAAAAGAGAATACGAAAAGAATTTTTTCTTCATTTCCTATTGCCTGGCGTTACTAAGTAGTGTTCTGCTTTCATTCAGCAACCCCCTTGCACTCACGCAAACCAATGATATTAAATTAAATGAGAACATGTTTATTATAATGATTAAGCAATTTTTATAACACCCGCAAGTTTGTCAAATACCATTGTCCAGAATTCCAGAAGTGCCATAGCTTATAAATGACGAAAAATTCATTATTTAAACGTGCGACAATGTCTAAATAGATGACATCCCAAAGGATTTAAACGTTTTCTGTAAAATGTAATACGAGAAATTCACTATCCTAATACATTCAGTAATTACTATAATTACACCAGCAAGAACATATTAGGAGGGGGGGGGGTTGATCCAGGAGATTCGGACCGTCCTGACATATTGATTTTTGTTAAGAAAATGGTTAAAGAATGGTTTTGCCGAGTCTTTTCGAAAAATTCTGCCTCTTTCACCTTTTCGACCCGCTCCGAAATTTTTATGGATGCGTCCCTGTACACCATAGCAATGTGAAACCTATACAGTAGTCTCGCTTATCCGACATAAAGTGGCCGGCACGATGTCGGATAATAGAGAGGTCAAGAAAAAGCTTCTTAAACGTTTGCTACATTGTATCTTGGAACATAATACATACATATAACCAGGGGTGTAGCCAGAAATTTTTCATGGGGGGGTTACGATTACTGCAACTCATATATGTATATATATGTGTGATAATGTAGTGAAGTATATACATTTTGTATGGCAAAAAAATTCTCATGGGGGGGGGGGTTATGACCCCCCTAACCCCCCCTTGGCTACGCCTCTGGTTATAACACAATACTATCATATTCATGTTCTATTCTACAAATACAAGAAAACAATTGGAAAATGAATTGAAAAAATGAACTTACAGAATAATCTGTCAGAATTTGAGTGCCATATGTTACATTTAAATTTCAGTCCCGTGAGGATTTAAAAAAAAATTTGTATGGTAGTCTGTTTTCCCGAAGAGTGCCGTTTCTTAGCTGCTTACAGTTTCTAGAGTCAACTCAATTTGTCAATCATGTCTCTCCGTTCATTGATTTATTGTATCACTGTAGACAGTAGCTTCCTACGGTAATTCTTTCTAATCATCCGACGAATTTTATTCGACGTTGCTTCGCCCGATGTCTGATAATACGGAATGTCTGATAAGCGAGACTCTACTGTACTGTAATGAAGTTTTTCGGCAGATGGTTAAACTTGAGAACACCGTACAGCGATCCAAGCGCATTTTATGTAGACTTTGCGCATTATTTGTAGACTTTGTGAAGCGTTTAGTTCGCATGTATCAGTTGGACTTAGAAGAAAAAATCGTAATCGAGAGAATTATGATGAAAGAATATCATTTTACAGAGAACTGCTTTACATTAATCTAAAAGAAATTCGGCCAGGACTATGAAAAAATTTCGTAATAGAGAGAATTATCATTATAGAAGATATCGTTGTAGCGAGATTCTACTGTATAAAGAAATGAAAACGTAAAGAAGAAACTTTTGGAGAAAAATACAGATTCTTCACTTTTACAAGAGACGAGATGAAAAATTTTAAATATTCTGTTACAAAAAGCATTAGAGACCAACATTCTTGTCATTAGTTTCTGTATAAGCAATAGATTTCAAACCTCTCGATTGGTTTAAGATATTTAGAATATTTAAAATATTTCATCTCTTGCAAAAGTGAAATATCTATTTCTCTAAAAGTTGTATTGCTGAAACTTCCATTTCTTCACAGCATGTCTTTGGATGTTTAAATTTTTATTTTATGCTTTTGGAGCTCCACAATAAAAAGCTTTTACTGTTAATTTTTATTTTAACCTTTTAACACTTGGTGTCCGCTCTGAGGATGCAAAACATTTTGACTGTCGGTCCTAAAAGTACCTAAGCATTACTCAAGTTCGTTACTCTTAAGTATTTTATTGAAATCATAATTACACGAGAATCCTTTTCTTTTTGGGACATGTTTTCCGGTAAAAATTTTCAGTGTGAAATTGAGTCCTAATTATTTTATCATTGCTAGCATTTGCTGAAACTGAAGAATAAAATGCACCAAAATGTCAACGGTATAGACTGCCCAAACGGTCCGAACAAGTCAGTTTTTCTCTTTTTTATGGTGTAACGTATTTATTAATAGTGTCGATTATATCTTTTTCCTCCCCCAATATCGTAAGTAGGTTAAAAGAAACTAGAGCACTATTTGCCAGAAGGAGATGTCAGTAACCAAAAGTTAGCAAGATTTGCTGCTTATATTATAGATTCTATGTTAAAGAGATGATTGAGTTCATAGTGTTTGAAAAGCTTTGTCGAGGAAAAAATACTGTTTTAGTGATAGCAAAATTCTAAGTATATCTCAGGCTAGACAATAAGACTAATGGAGTTTTCTCCATCTAAACTAATTTAGTTTTTTTCTTTTTTGCATAAGCTTATACTAGCCTTTCACTTTCTAAACTATTTTATTCTCGATTTCATTTAGGAAGTCTTATGGGCTGTCATTTTGGCTTTCAGTTCCGCCTTGCTTGTTTAGCACCCGGAAGCAGCGATAAAAGGTTGGGGGGGGGTGCGCATTCTTTAAACCTTCTATCTTATATCTAGATTATTAAACATTGGTCATTACTCCTCGTCAGTGAAGCAGCTCCAACTAAATGGCTGAAAAACCATTTAGCATGGCAAATGATGAAACGCTCTCGCGTCTTGTAAAACAAGTCTTCAGAATTCCATCCAATTAAAATCCATTTAGCTCATTTGATTCTATCTTTTCAGTCTCGTACGACATACTTGATATGCCAAGCATATAACAGTTCAATGGTAGTGGATCTTTATTGTTGTTTTGGAAGGCCGAAAAGAAAAACGAGCAAGCATGGAAGTCAATAAAGCCCGCTATAAATGGAGCAGGTAAACATATTGACCTACAAAACTCGTCTCCTATTAACGGCACTTAATTCCGATGGTTTTACTTTTTCTCGCGATGAGATATTGATAGCGTAAAAATAGTATTTTCTGGGAACCTCCCTAACGTTAGCTCAACGAATCAGTTTAAAAGGGCTCCACCAGTCCCACGTCAGTTAAGTAAAATGGGCTTCCACTACGTGATTGCTTACTCGCCACTGAACATCCAGCTTACATTGTGTTCGGAATTTTTAAGTTCATTTAATTGCACCTTGGAAAGCGGTTTTTCGTTAGTAATCCTGAGCACTATTTAACGCACGAAATTCTGTTCTTGTTTCATTTTTAAATACAGTGCAGTGAAAAATTATTTCTCCCCCCCCCCCCAATCTGCCCTCCGTTTTAAGACTTATCTGAAAACTTTCAATTCAATCGTTGATAACGATCTACTCCCAAATATTTTTTGTGCATTGTTTAAAATTGTTAGCGAGGTTCAAGTAAGCAGGAACCGATTTGCAGAGATGGAGGCCCAGGGCAAAATCTTCATAAGGGGCCTCGTCTCACTTAAACTTTCTTATACACTCCAAAGCTACTTTCATATCTCACCATACAAAGAAGGGTGCTATAACGACATCAAAATGATTATTTAATAAGGTTGCTAAAAGAAATAAAATAGTTCGATAATATTATGTAGAATAATAAAATTTCAGTTGTATTTTTTAATTTTCATTCCATATTTTTCATGCAACATGTTCCAGAATATTTTTGTATTTATTTTTCTAATGTTCGAGTCCATGAAGATAATTTCATCGTTAAGTTAAAAAAAGGTGTTGATATAATGTCAGTGCTATGAAATAGTACGAGTAATTATTACAATTATTTTTCGTAGAATAGTTTCTCGTCTTATTTTAAGTGTAAATCAAAATTTGCAAATTAAATTTAAAGGATAATTTGGGCCCCCTTTTTTGTTGGGGACCTGGGCGCTTGCCTCAAATGCCCTGCCGGAAATCGGTCCCTGGAAGTAAGGGGTGGTAGTAATAACGTAAATTTGAGCGTAGGCGCACACTTACTAAGCGGTTAAATTGCTAAAGTTCTACCTATGAAAGTGAAGATGGTAAAAATGTCTTGGAGAACTATTACTAAATTAATATTTAAAGTAAATTTTAAATGTCTTTGTATTAACGGAAGAAATAAACTCTCCTCCTCCCCCCCTTCACGAAAATGGGAAGGGTGTGAAATAAATGCTTACAGTTAATACAGTAATACGAATTAATTACATAATACTTAGTGATACAGTTGAAATTAAGTAATCTGGTCCCTCCAATTTTATTACTGTGGTAACTGTAATGCGTAAAATAAAAAATAAAATCTCTTATTCCATGCATTAAAGTAAGGCGATACAATTCATTTTTTCAGTTCAAATTTTTTGACATAACCAGATGTAGCTGCATTTAGGGGGGGGGGGGGGAATACAGTGCCATGTGCCGCTGTGTGTAATTCGGATGATTTGGTGACACATGTGCAAAGGAAAGGAAATGCACACTGTTACTGTGTTTAAAATGAAATTTATTACTCTTGACGCCATTTTTATATCATGCGTCTAAAATTGCATCAGTAAGTTAAATGCTAATAAGATTTGACAAAAAGAAGAAAATTGCAATATAATCAAGACTAGCCGCCTTCGGCGACCAGTTTTGGCCGTCGATGGGCGCTTCGCGGCCAAAATGTGCAACCTACGGCACACGGGTCTCTTCGGACCGAAATAGCAACATACTAAAATAATTCTATAACTGTTTCTTTTAAAATCCATACTTTAATAAATACAATTTTTAGTAGCAAAATCGCTTTGAAGGGGCGGCTCGGGAGATTACTGTTGAAGAGAAAAATAACCTATCGAGATATTTATCACTATATTCATGCTGCAATGTATTGAAGTGATTTACTGAATAAGTAATTAATTGTACATGAATTTTGTATTAAATTATTCCTTTGGTAACAGAAATCTGCTTTTTTTAAGGATTTAGTTAACAATATAATTCATAGTGTCGCCACCAAACAATCTTTTGCGCTTTTTCTCTTGTGCCTCTCTTTTCTGTTTACTTTTTCAAGGTGTGATATCTCGCTAGATATTTAGAATTGAAAATAGCTGCAAGTTTGAAAAGTTTAATTTTTTAGAGATCTTAAGAACTGTACAAAAGTTTTTGCTTTTAGTCGGAGATAAAAATGCCATTTTTATCAAAATTTCAACATGGCGGCAGATGAACCGGCCGGCAACGATGAGTCGATCCCGGAATCGTTACGAACAACACGTTTATATAATCAAGATGGTTCGAGCGCCGTGGTAGCCCAGTGGTTAAGGCGTTAGACTCTTAACCGGAAGGTTGCGGGTTCGATACTGGCGTACCACTAAAGACCACCGTGTACATGCGGTGTACGTGCACGTTAAATCCGTGGTTCCGAAAGTCCTTTGCGCGCCGCTAGCAGTTTCCGAGGGGTGCCAATATTCAGGAGTACCCCACCTCCTGATGAGGTTCCAAATTGTGGCGGGAAATTCCGGGAAGGATGTATATGTAGCTCTAAGTGACACATTCAGTGACGCGAGCTGTCCTCTCCTGGCATATAAACAAATAAACAAGGATCCAGATAGAAAGACAGAAATAATTTAAGACTAAAATTTTGCCGAGACAAACAGATAAATCTATAACCAAAATATCTGTAATATTTATTTTCAGTTTGTATTTGTTGGTTTATATATAAAACAATATCGATTCCGTATGAAGAACGGGTACTTCAGCTAGTCACATATAATTATGTAGCTATAATCCAGGGACGTTGTAAGCGACCTTCTGTTTTATGGCCAAGTGATCGAACTGTACAGAATATTTTTACGTTATAAGAGTTGCCACTATGAGCGAAGTCTCATAAGTTTTCCACTGTCTCTGTAGCCCTCTCCTCCCCCCCCCCCTCTCCCAAACACTTTGAGGTCTTAACCTGAGAGTCACTCGAATTGTTGAAGCTAAGCCTGAATGTCTTTAGGGTTCAAATTTCAACTCTGAGGTGTAATAGAACAGACTATACGTTTGAAGTCTTTTCAGGTATTACCTACGAAGCTTTTACTTATTAAAAAATATATATATATATGTTAATAGCTTCAATACACGTAATTCTATTTGGTTCTATCTAGAATTGCAAGTTACTGTTTGAACATTCGGTAGCCGAAATTTTCACTAGGTAGGTTTTATTTGTAAATATTTTCAGCTATCTGTACTACATTTAAATAAGTTTTTATGGAGTAAGTCTAAAATTTTATGTTAAAAATATTTTATTTGGATATTTTTATACATGCGTTTTTCGATACTTTATTCATTTTTAGTCACGGTTGTTAAACACCCGGATTTTTTCAGAAAAACCCCAACCCACTGTTTTTTTCAGGGTTTTTCGGGTTTTATCAGGGTTTTTTCAGAGGAAGGGATGAGGTTTCAGAATATTTGAAAAAATTTTGCTAATTACTAAGTACAACTTAAAGAAACTAATTGATTACAAAAATCAATTATAAATAAAAAATGGTTAAATTAGTAGTAAAACTAATTACAATTATTAATCAAACATGAAAAAACGTATATCAATAACAATCCCAATCACTGTATACTCTTAGATAAATTGGGTATTAGTCAGGGGCGTAGCCAAGGGGGGGTTAGGGGGGTCATAACCCCCCCGTGAGGAATTTTTTGCTATACAAAATGTATGTTCTTCACTCCCTTATCACACATGTATGCACATATGTGAGTTGCAGTAGTTGTAACCCCCCCCCCAATGAAAAATTTCTGGCTACGCCCCTGACTATTAGTATTAATTTTAAGTGATGTATTGACTATTAGTGTAATTTTAAGTGATGACTAATGATTTTTTTTATGGTTAAATCCTTATTTTGTTTCACATAGGCATAAAAATTTTCTCTAGAAAGTTTTTATGTATGTGAAGTCTTTTTGCTTCCTCAGGTAGTGGTGGTGTGGGAGGAGATGAGAGCTGTTTATAAACTTTACAAGTGGTATACTGATAATAAGAGAGATGTATTGAATACGAAATTAAAGTTAAAATTTTGAAAAACCCAGTTGGGCTTTATTGGGGTTTTTTTCAAGTAGGCTTTTTCGAAAAAAAATCCCCACCCGGGTATTTTCGGGTTCGGCAAAATCATAACCCTGTTCTTAGTACAATTCAATAATTCCTTCATTATGAATAAGAACAGTACGAAGTTACATATTTTGATATTTTCTACCTTCCGTATAATTTTTAAAGGCATCAAAAGCCCTCCGTCCACATTTTTTAGTCCCACCAGTGGGCTGAGCGCATAGCGCTCTGAACTGGGAGATGGAAGGTGCATGGTTCAAAACCAGGTCACATCCGCCGATCTTACCGTTCGGAGTTTTCCGTGGTTTCTTCCGAAACTTATCGAAAATATTGGTTAGGACTCTTTAGAAAGACCCCCCACGGAGGGCACCCCACACCTCGGCCAAGAGCCCATGTGTAGTAGAGATGAGTTCGGGTTCATTTTTTGAAGCCCGAGCCCGAAGACTTTTAATCCGAGCCCGAGCAATATTATTAAAGTTGGAGCCCGAGCCCGAAATGTCAGCTAAAGACAAATAAAATTAACTACTTCATTAATAGGATACAATAAATTTTGGAGCTTCACACACCTTCTAGTCTCCCGTGCCGCTATTTTTTTAAATAAGTGCGTCTATTTATCCCATGAATCACTCTTTAAAATCTGTTTCAAGGAGTATGTTCAACAAAGGAGAAATTTTTCACGAGCCCGAGCCCGAACGCAATCGTGAATTACAGAGCCAGAGTCGGGCTCGGGCGGAACCCGTCTCATCTCTGGGATGGACGCGAGACGAAAAATAGGGGTCTTGCAAAACATCCGAAAAGCTTTGTCTCGTCTCGCAAAATCCCTACATCGTAATGTTAAAAATGTTTGTGTTGTCTTGTAAAAAATCTGTAAATCCGTCTCTTCTCTCAAAAAGTAGTCTCGTATCCACCCCTATGTAGCTAGTTGACCGTAATCCCACAGCGCACACCACATTGATGTATGCTGTCGAAACAGCTCATACCTCAAAGCGTAAAACTAAAATTCCGGGTCGCTACTGAACATGGGCAATATGTTGTGCCAATTCTGCTTGCAAACAATAAAAATTCCAAACTGACAGTGATGTGCCAGAACTTTAACCCATTTGCGCCCAGATATTTTTGCGACTTTTTAGATTTTTGCTCATGCCAGCAATAGATAAATATCTGATTTCAACTTCCTGAACAAGGGATGATTTCTTTTAAAATCATTATGTATAAAAATTGAAATGTCAACATCCTACTTGGTCATGTTAAAATATTTTGGGGAGGTGAGTTTCAGTACTCGTGAATGAATAAAGGCTAGGAAAAATAAAATACGTTTTCGACTGATAGGGAAAACGCCATCCCAAAAAAAAGACACTAAGGATAAATGGGCTATAAAATTTATCTCGGAAACATGGACTTATACTGAAGTTTATTAAATTCCAATCTGGCTTGACCACTTACTTACTCATGTATCCATTCCATTTAAATTAAGTACTATCTCAACAATAAACTGAATCATCAGTCATCGGGAACTTCAGGTTTTCTTTGTAGATACTTAACAGCTTCCCCCTTAAAATCTAGATCAGTATTAATGAGTATGTTGTGTTTAATGTTTGGTATACGCAGAGCTAAATCTGTTTACCCAGAAGCACATACGAAAGTCCACAAATCGCTCTTTAGGCTATGATTAGAATAATTGTTAGTGTTAATGACTGTTTAAGGAAATTATTGTATGTTCCAAAATAGACTCTATAGCTAGGCTTAGTTGCGTTTCTTTAACCTTTTCAAAGCTGTGGTTATTAAAGGGATGCAACGAATATCCGGTCAATATGCCGGATAATTGACAGTACATCCGGTCTAAAATTATGTAATGAGAAATAGCATTAATAAATAAACGAATAATTTCTAAAAAATGCAATAATAAAAAATGAGAAAGAAAATTTGGTGAAGATATTTTATTTTCAATACTTTTTAGAATGTATTTTTATCATTTATAGAAATGGGGGGATTAAGTACTTCCAATCTTTTTACAAGATTGGAGTAAATTATTACCGGAAGAAATTATTGTGCTAAAACACGGTTTTTAATCTGTAAGAATTTGGTTACTTCCCCCCCCCCTCATAAATTGGCCCTGCTTATGAGAATAGTACTTGTAATACTACTGGCTGGTGAGAAAAACGTTCTCCCCCTAATTTTTTGATAAAGTGAGGAAATTTGACAATGATTTTCCAACAGCTTAATGGAAATGTCTTAAGAACTGATTTTGTGTGGTATTTATCTAACTCTTGAAGGAAAACATCAATGAAACTTCAGCTTTATGTATGCATTCAGCGTAGCATGTACCAAGATGATTTTCACAAAATGGTACAAAATAAAATTGTTGTTTTTGCATCAGTTCTTTCGCACGGTTTTAATGGAAAGAATTTTTTTATTTGCTTCTTTTGATCCAAAATGCTATATTTGATGTAATTGGGGGGGGGGGGGGAATTTGGCATTTTGTAATTTAGTATTTTCTGTAGCCCTGGTGTGACAGGATTGACGCATATGGTATAGAAATGACTGGGACAGTGACCAAAATGACAAAAATGCTTTTCGTGGCTGAAAATGTAAAACAAAAGCACAAATACCCAATAAATTATCTCTCTATTCTAAAAAAAAAAAAAAAAAAAAAGTAAGGGCCGCTGTCAAAAGCTTGTTCGCCTATCTTCTCCTAAACCGTGGGGATTTGAGTTTCGACTAAGGTGCCCACAGATTCGAAAAATTCCGAGGAACCTGCTAAGCTGACTTAAATTTCGAAAATCGAATTATTTTAGAAGATATTAATAAAAAACTGAAAAAATAAACAGAATGGTTGCCAGATTTTCCATAAATCATTCATTCCTTTGCAACAAAGCGTTTTCAAGTATCTAGAATCGCGTGAAATTTACAAACATGAGTTAGAAATACGCCCATTTTAAGCCAAAATAAAAACTATATGAAATAAGTAACTCAAAATGTGTTACACAAAGTTGACAATTTTCAAATAGTAAGTTCGCTTAGACAACAGGAGTTTAGAATGAGCGATTATTCGTTTTTCCAAAACAGAATAACCAATATCTTGAAAATGAAAAAATAATTAAAATGCAGATTATTTTAAAGCCGGTTCGGTCCAGCTGGATCATTTGCTACCAGTGAAAATATTTGACGGCGTTAACTATGCCATTATAGCAGTTATAGTACACTTTGGATATTTGCTAGCGCGACGAGATGGTATAATTCGTGGTGCTAAGTACGCCAACCTGCAAACGATTATGTAAATGAAAATATAGATAACGTTTTTCCGGTAACCTTAAATGAACAGTAAATATAGGTTGTGAGCATGTGCAAATCGCCAAATAATGAAAAGTCGCCATGGGTGGCAGGCTATCCTATCTGTTCCGTAGCTTTTATTACCTTTACATGTACGCAAGTCGCCAAATAATGAAAAATCGCCATGGGTGGCAAATTCGCAAGGTGTCCAATAGGTTTTAGGCTACTATGCAGATAGATTTAGTAGCTACTAAACCTATTGTTCAGTTACTAACTTAGTAAGTGGGCGGAGATACTAAATGTTCGTAAATCGGGATTCAGATACATTTAGTACTAAATCACGTGACCAACACCAAGGGAAGTCAGGGAAAATGTAGGGATAAGTTAACAGGGAAACTAGTGGACCAATCAGAGCGCTTGTTCCAGGCGTGCCTTTATTTAGTAGGTGATTTAGCAGCTTGTTTTGGTCACGTGTTTAGCATCTCCGCCTCCAAATTCTATCTGAATCCACTTTACTAAATTTAGTAACTAAACAATAGGGTTAGTAGCTACTAAATCTATCTGAATAAGGGCCTTACATTATCAAAAATACAGCTGAAACAGATTTTCTGATTTTATGACGCTTTAGTTCCTAATTAATAACTTTTGAATGGCAACATTAAATATCATTGTGTTTCTGAGGAGTGGAAATATTTTTTCCAGCGATTACAAGCGGAGTCCGCACTCCAGGTGGAGTACAGCTCAGGACCCGTGCAACACGGATTCCCATAACAAAATATCTTCCGTGTTATGAGGGGTTGGGGTCTACTGTAGTGTGAAGTTTAAATTTTTATGTACCAATGAACATGCAAGAACCAAGCAATGTGTAGCTCAGTAACATTCTATCTGATCCAATCTTCGGGTTTTGTCTGTTGAAATAGTCTTTTTTACGAATAAGCCTTATTAGGGGCCGAATGCCTCATACGAAAAGCGAGCGTAGCGAGTCTGGGGGCCTTGGCCCCTAGTTTAAAAAAAAATCCTGCTTCATGTAAAACTTGTAGGAGAAAATAATTGTAAAAACTCTAGAAAATTAGCAGGGATTTATTTTGTCCCGTTTTGTGAGAATCATCCATCAGCTTTAATTGGAGTAAAACTGCTACTCATTTCATGGAAACTATCCCAAGTAGATTTCTCATTTTTTAATTGAATGGTTTGTAACTAATGAGAAAATTTAAAGAAAAAGTAATAGCCGAATGATCTAAGAAAACAAGTGAAAATAAAACTGAAAAAGAAAACATACTGCTGCCGGATATCCGGTTGAAAGTTTGGCCGGATATTTGGTATCCGGTATCCAGCCCAATTGATACCTGTTGCATCAATAGTTATTATGCATTTATATTCAGTAATTAAAATTTCAAAATTATCTTAAACGGTTAAACTTAATGCATGCTTCTGTATTCAGTAGTGCTTTATTTCTTGTCTTATAAATTGGTCTGATTTAACCTTCCAAGTTCATTTTATTTCTTTACTAGCTGCGTGCCCGTTCTTCGCACGGTAGGAAACGAAAATTTTCCTTACATGTGTAATTCGAAATTATTCGTGATGTGGAATATAAAAATAGGGATGGACGCGAGACGAAAAATTGGCGTCTCGCAAAACAGCCGAAAAGCTTTGTCTCGTCTCGCAAAATTCCCTATATCATAATGTTAAAAATGATTGTCTCGTCTCGCAAAAAAGCTGTAAATCTGTCTCGTCTCGCGTCCATCCCTATATAAAAAAAAAAAGAGCAAAATTATTTGACTCTTAATGTAAAGTTTGTCATGAGTACTACGTCTGTCATTCACTATCAAAAAAGTGGAAAGCTTAATCATTTGCAGAGAACTCCTGGCTTTCAAAATGTCTTATTTCTACATCATACTGTTTTTTAGGCTCAAGTTGTAGCATTAAATACCTAAGACACTACATGAAAGGGAGCACCATTTATTTCTTTCCGAACATGTACCATATAAGGAAAGTATTGTAATCATGAAAAAATTCGACTTCGAGATTTTGGTGTATTTACACGTTTTGAGGTCTTCTGAATTCATTTATGCTATTTTCAAGAAATGTTTTTAAAATAGCTGCGCACCCGCTCTTCATACGGGAAGAAGCGAATATTTTACTACTAAAATCATATCTGCATCTGACAAAACAGAATTTCATTTTTAAAAAAGTTCAAGTAATCTCCTCTGTTGAAATTACTGCGGGATATATTTACGCAAATTAGAATTACTTTTCGTTTAGTTGGTTGTAAGAGAACCGTTGAAAAAGGATAAACACTTTTAATTTCATGAAATACTTATTAACGTGGTACATTGTGATTTATTCATATTATCTTTACAAATCTAATAATACTACCTATTACGTACATTAATACTATCTATATTCGCTTCTCCCTCTTCAAGGCTCCCTTAAAAGAAACAGCTTAGATTATTTGGCCTCAATGGGATCTTTTGATTCTGTGGCGATTCTTTGCAATTTACGCATTAGCATAAATAATAATCATTTCACATAATGGTTGCCATTAAGGAAACTCTCCATATATATTTAATTTATACATAGTTTTATAAGATTGACGTATTTAGCGCCGCAAACCATTTAATCTTACTGTGGGAAGAAAATATCCAAGGGGTGCTATTTTAAATATCCATGTATCTAATATAGTGATATCTTTTATATCCTCCATAGTCCTGTCTCCTGAAAAACATCAAACTGTGTAATCTCGAGGAGCTACTTATTCCCACTTTAATTGTGACAGGGCGTTAAAGTTGCAGAGTTTACGAATTTCACGCATTTTTTTAATTTATGACGTCGCTGTTTAACTGCCGTAAAGGATACCCGGGTAGGTTGAGGGAGTTAATTTCGATATTTTGCATAGTAGTTTTCAAACGGTATCATTAAAACTTTGCGTTATGTACACGCTTAAACCCGAAGAGCGAAAAAAACGATACGTTTTTCCAAGTGCTTTCTGGTGTTGCCACGAAAGTGTAGTCTTTTTTCTGAGAACTTCTTTCTTCCCTTCCTGTTTTTTTCGGACAACTGCCGTCCTCGCTTATTGTTATATTCCGCTCCGCTCTTGTGATCGAAAAACGCTCCTAAAGGAGAAGCTCACTTTTCGCTCCGACTGATCGAATTTCGCTCGTTTGGTTTAAGCGTGTAGGACTTTTATGGAGGAACGTAATTCAACGTTAAAATAAAACTATACTCGCAACCTGCATGCATATGTTAGGCAACGCCTGCGCCATAATTAAATGCCAAAAGTAAAAATAGTAAATAGAATAATTTTAATATATCGCGCTTTGAAACGAACTTTGTAACTTTTAAAATGAACATTTTCAGCGCCGTGAAGACATTTCAATTTTTAAATAAGCACCGAATTAAAATACCACTTCTAATAATAATAATCGTGAATTTCTTAATTTATTTCTACTGTAAATTTTAATCAAAATATCGTTTTCCTGTGTTGAAAATAGAGATGGAATAAATGAGTTAAAATTATGGCGTAATTTTTACGTATCTTAAAGCATTTGACGTCATAGATCCTCACTTGCGAATTGAAATTCTGATATCCCATTTAAAAACTCGATTGGTTGAAAAAACCCTTTTTTCTAATCCTTTCTGTGGCAACAACCGAACATAAATTCTTTATCGATCAGAAAATGTCAATTATTTTTATGCTTATTTTCATACATATCTTTTTAAACAAGAAAGATAAATCATGCCAAACGCATATATTATAAAACACTTTCCAACACAAAAATGTTTTTGCGACAAATTTGGCGATTATTTTCCTTAAAACTGGAGAGATTTTGGAGATAAGATAATGTTGTATTATCACTATAAATGCAATTTTATGAGACCCTGTAAAAAATCTTTAATTTTTTTTCCCACGTTTAACTGAAGAATATAAAAATTTTATACTCATTGTCTTGTGCTAGAAATGTATTAGTGTCTCTCAAATGATTTCAGTGCCAAGTGTCACTGAGATTTTAGTGCCAAGGAAGCCAGTGAGAAACAGGATTCTCTCCGAATAAGATTTATTAAGATGGCGAGCCAACTGGTCGCCGGAGGCGGCTAGTAGCTTAATATAATCAGATTAGATATTTTTCGAGGCACTTACGTATTATCCCGGCGGTACGCCAAGACGAGCAATTTTTCGCCAAGATAAATGCCGGACACATGAAATTATTTATGGTTCGGAATATTATTGGCGACAGTTTGCCAGCAAATTTGAGGAAAAAATAGTTTGGCGTTAATGACCGCCGGGATAATACGTAAGTACCTCTCTCGATTTATCGCCGAATAATGAAAATATCGCCAAGTTCGGTTAATTTTTCAAAGCATTTTTTTCGCATCCTATTTGGCAATTTATCGCAAAAGTCGCCAATATTGGTGACTTTTGGTGCAACTTTTGAGGAAGGCACTCGATCATTCGGATTTTTAGCTAATCATATTGTAGGATAGTATTATATGCTTTAAATAGGTGCCTGTCTCTAAACTGCCACTGACCGCATTGTATTGAAATTATTTTGAGTGCTTGTGTAGAAAAACTATTAACTATACAGACATTATTTTCGATGGAAAGCTTCATCTTGTAATCCTTAATAACATATATCAATTTTGTTTCATTTCAAATAGCAGAATATTGCTAAAACTAGAAGTCCGTTGTGAAGGTAATTACAACAGGTGCTAGAAAAAACATTTGTCGATGTCTACACTCAATATATTTAATCTTCGTCTACCTAAAATAAATAATTTCATATTCAATTTTTATTATATACCCAAATCGAATTTGGAAACGTGCGGATTCATTTCGTTTTGTGTACACAGCTATTCTCATAACCATGCAGACGATTTATTTGTGAAAAAAAAAATTAATAAACTGCGTAATCTGGAAGAACTATTTTAAAAGAATTTGAATCCCAATTGTATGACGTCATATTCACTTGAAATCGGTAATTTTGTCACGCAAATGACTCACATTTTTGACTCTCGGAAATAAAATGGTTCTGAAAAAAGTGAAAAATCGCTTAAAAGTGAGGGAACAGGTGGATTTTCAAATTTTTAAACTAGCGCAGATTGTTTTCTATATTTTTATACATAATTATGAGAAATTTCAAGCGGATCGTACAAACGGTGAAGAAGTTATTAGGCTTTTTGTGTTAACTTTGTACTTTTTTTGCAGTAATGGCGGAAATTTTTTTATCTTGAAGTCGGAGATCAGCGCAGGGGCGTAGCCAAGGGGGGGGTTAGGAGGGGTTATAACCCCCCAATGAGGAATTTTGTAAGGCAAAAAATGTATATTCTTCACTCCTTTATCACACACATGTATGCATATATGTGAGTTGCAGTAGTCGTAACCCCCCCCCCATGAAAAATTTCTGGCTACGCCCTTGGATCAGCGTAATTGTATAGTAGGACGATACGCTTTAAAGAAAGTCTTCCCATAGAACGCAATGTATTTGGAGTATTTTGAGTGCTGCTGTAGAAAAACTATAAATGCTACATATACCATTTTCAATAGGGTACATGGTACAGTAGACAAGAATAACATATTTAAATTTCGTAGAAATCTATGCATATTTACGGAAGTTAAGAGCACGGACAGACGGGCAAACCGAAATCATAAACACTTTTCAACCTTGTTGGAAAGTGTTAAAAATAATAGCACCATTCGCATACAAAATTTCTTAAAAATAAATGTAAAATAATCTATATTGTCAGAGCTACATTCGGGATGAAACAAGATGATACATTTCGACTAATCGAATTCCGAGCGGGAAAAGCCAGGAAGGGTTTAAAATAGTTTAAAACTGCTTGCGATAGCTTATTCATTGATGTGTACAGAATCCCCCCCCCCTTGATTAGTGATCTTAAATCAAAATGATGTAGCAATGACAGATCTGAAGTTAAGGATCAGGACTAAAGAACATATTTAAACTCTATTTTTTTTTCTGTCTTGCAAAACATCACGGTCTTATACATTCAGACTACGCGGAATCATACGATAGTCTGAAATGCTTTCCTGAAGGGACGGTGTTCACAGAAAAGACCCTACCAAAGTGATATACGTTTGATAAATTTACTTGAACAAAAGTAACATTGATCAAGATAGCGAATGTGTTCAAAGTTTCGTCTAGCAATTTCAATGCAGATCTCGCATCTATGGCTTGTAGAATTCCCAATTTTCTGGAGTATTCCATGCCTCAAATTTCCCAGGTAGATACTACGAATCGTGCAACCAGCTTCTCTGCATTGTCAAACTAATTTCTCTTGTGGATTACCATTAAAAAAAATAGAAGAAAAACTCACTAGACCGCAAAGGCGGCTTCAGAATGAATTTTCGGAGGGGGCCATTGGACTTTTTAGATAGGTCTACAAATTGTTCAAAGCGCAAATTGAATGTATGAAATCGTTACGGAACGTGTGAAATCCAAGCTCGGAGGGGGCCATGGCCCCCATGGCCCACTCGCTGGAGCCGCCCTTGCTAGACCGTCACGTTCGACGTACTTTTGGCCAGACTTGACGTCTAGTTGGTTTATGAACATTGCGATTTATGATAGGCAAGCGCCCTGTGGAATATACAGTAATATCTATAACGAATTTAAAGGGACTAAAGATAAAATGTAATTCTTAACTTCTTTAAAGTGAAATCTCATTATCGATGAATTTGTACGAATACAGCCTTTTTTTTTTTTCTTTCGTTTTTTTTAAATAGAAACATTTTATTCGTTAATCTGAAATATTCGTAAAAGTTAAGTTCTCTGTTACGAGATTTTACCGTAGTCATCTCGTCGATGCAGACATCTTTTACTCACCAAACATTTGTGGCGACATTTGTTGCAGAAAGATAAATTAGTGAGTACCAGTTAGACGAAAAGGCTAGAGGTAACAATCCACAACTATAATCCAGCCAACTCCACGTTTGTGTGCGAAAGTTTCGAGCGTTCCTGCAGGGAATAGTCATTTCGAACAAACTTTTGCACCTTGTATTGCTATAAGCGTAAGGATGCATCGTACGCCTCCTAGAAGTTCTGAAGCGTTATACCGAGATACCCTGTATATAACAGAATGGAAATGACCCCCTTAAATTAATAGCTTTTGCTAGTCATTCACAAGTATTGTTCCCTTTATTATGTTTTGAGAAATTCAGAGGAGTGCTTTCTGTCAAAAATGGTTTTTCCTGTTTTATGGCGTCTGGACTTTTAATGAAATAGGGTTATTTATAGTGTTGGCTATTTAGACTTCCAGTAAGGTTTCTTCGTATTTGCTGTTTTCCAAGTAAATTTATTCATTGACGTAGAATCCGCTCCATTTGCGGATATTGGATATTACTTTTTTTTTAAACTGTTATTCACAAGACATCTTTTACTCGGTAGAAAACCCGGATGCATTTTCTTCTGTTGTTCCACTTATAAACCTTTTTCGTGTGGCATACTTCTGTCAGCGGAAAACTCGATTGGTCTTAATTTTTTTTTTCTTTTCGCTTGGATGGCAGCGTTGTTTATCGCCAAACGATGTCTGGTGAATTGAGGAAAGTGCTGCTATTCGCTCTCGCTTTATAAAACAGATTTCGAACTTCGCTGGAAGCATTTTTTTGCCCCGCGGCGTTAGGTGTGGATCTTCATCTGTTCTTGGAAATAATAGGTACGTCCTCTGTTTGTAAGTGAATCGAAGTCGTTATTTTCATGTGAGGGTATTTTGCAGTTAATGTGTAAAAGCGATTGAGCTGTGTCTGTTTCCATTATGTAAAACTTTCATTTAATTTGAAAGGACTGTTTTATGTTATAAAGCAGTTGTTGTATTAAGATATTTGAGTAATTTCTGCTACTGCACGAAGAATACCTTCGTTACTCCTTTTTACTAAAGTGATTAAATTCATAATATGGACTGCTAAAAAGCATTCCTTAACCCTAACCTCTATTTAAAAAATAGTCTTGTGCATCGCGCTGTCTTACTGCGGATCTTGCGCCGTTAAACTTCAACCAACTAACATATTTTTAAATAGCATTCACTCATTGGCTGATAATTGAGAAGTAGTGCATGTTAGAACTTGTGAACTTTTAAGATTCCTCCTGAACATCATTAACCTTGAAATTAAAATTGATTTTTGAGATTAAAATCTGAAATGATTATTAGAATTTCTCTGAATCGGAAAAGGGACAATATAATTTGCATAAAGGAATCTAGTTAAATTATTTTAATTTAAAATAATAAATTTTGAGTTACCCAACTAAAATTTCCTGAATACCTACTAGTTTAAATGATGTGTGTGGAGGTTAGTCTTGGAGTGTTAGACTAATACAAACGTAACAGTGCTAATGGATACTGACACATGTATGTCTTTTATTATTGTCTGTTGAAAGTGCAAATTAAATAATCTGGTGAAATTCTAATTGCTGTAGGATGTATTCTATAGCTGAAAAATTAAATGAACTCATCTTTTAAATTAGTTTTTTCCCACGAGTATTTATTTTCTAACACTGGTAAACGTACATCTGCCGTAAAGTGCGGAACGTTCTTTCGTTTTACTTTTACATCGCTGTTAATTTATTGGCCTGTCAGGGTAATGATCCAGTTTTTACAACTGTGTCCTATTCCGTAGACTGAGAACTTAGGTCCAGGTATGCACTACACTTAACTGTGTAATGCGATATGTGCAAAATACGTTAGTTTAAATTATTTCGTGTATTCTTATTGTCAAACTATTAAATTTGCTTTAACTGAAAGCACGAGATAGCCTACAGTACACCCTTGATAATCCGGCGGTTGGTTAGTCCGGCACGTTCATAAATCCGGCGCTCTTGGGGAAACTCTTACCGTCTTCCCATTCGCCGACCACCGTGGATGTAAACAAGCATGCCTACTCTTGAGCTTCCCTCCCTCCTTCGTGACTTTATTTAACGTATTTTGTAGGTATTTGTCTTGTGTACTACAATGTCGACAAAAAATAAAGCACATTACTTTAAGTTTGTGTCAAAAACAAGAGATATCGGTAATCCAGAATTTTTCGATATTCTAGTTAATTCTGGTCGCATATATGTTGGATTATCAAAATTGTACTGTACTTAAAAAATACTGCTCTCCAATGTTACAATCTATATCCCTATAAACTGAGCAAATAACTATCGTATAGAAGCAATTTTGTTAAAGCAATTGAAGTTTTCGTGACTAAATTCATCATTACTTCAAACTATGACCGCAGCCTTTTTTTTTTTTTTTTTTTTACGCAGTATAAACCTCTTGTCTCTCAGCAGTACATCCTTTATTAAACTTTTTGTAAGTTTTGATAATTATTGGGCATTTAAGCTGTAGTTTATTTTTTTCGAAAGACTTTAAAAAGCGAGCTAAAGCTAAATACGATAAATTTTGATTTACTGCTATTAATTACTGCTGCTGAGAACACGAAAACGATTTTTTAAGAACTTATCTCTCCGCCAGTGAGTTGCTTCCTGTTAATGTTCTAATGCCAAATCTTCACATGTGAACGTTCCTTTTCGTTAATTCAGCTATACTATTGTCAATTCTTGATTTTTTTGAAAAATTCGTTCAAGTTAATACAATTACTAAGTCAATGTATTTAAAATATTAATTTTCTCTTCCCTAGATCTGTTTCGGTCTCATAGACGATGAGGATTTTCATTATCGCCTGTCTTATCGCTGTTGCTGTAGCTGAATCAAAAGATGAAGGTTCAACTACAGCCGCACCGCAAGCTCAGGGTGCAGAAAAACAAGCCAAGAGTGCCGAAAAACCACAATCTTTCCAACATCAGTCATCTTTAAAAGACAACACGAATCAGCACATAGATTCCCAGCAAGAACCTACGGCTTCCGAAGAATACCGCCAACTCTCTGCAGATGAAGTCAAACAACTGTTGTTGAAGGTAACTTTATTTTATATCCACTTCTCTCCCGTTAATTTTTACAAGCGTCCTTTTTTTCTTTCAAACTTTGTAAGTGGTCCAAATTTTGTTTTTGTAGGTAGTAGATGATAATATCGATAAGGATAAAGACCATTTCATCACAGCCGAAGAGTTGAAAGACTGGCTGAAAGTGCTGCAGGAAAGGGTTATTCAAGATAATGTAAATCGACAATGGGCATACTATAGTCCTCAGACCGAAGATGTGTTGTCTTGGGAAGGATATTATCCCGAACAAAAGCAAGTTGTATCTTGGGAAAGATATCTCAATTATACCTATCCTGATGAAGGTAAGTGTTTAGACATCGTACTCTTTAGTTTTGGGAAACGCTGACGGAACATCTAATGATATTTAATAATGTCTGAAGTATACATACTATGACGGCATTTCTTATCTCGTACAGTTATTAGAAATTAAAATATAATCTGCATTTCTACAAAAACATGACTGGGTAACTGAAGTATAGTTTAAAATCATTTAGTCGAATCTGTTGAAAAATTCATAAAAATTGAGGGTAGTATTTTTTTTTCTCGAATATATTCTTTTGCAAGTTAGCGAAATCCAAGGGCGGATTAAAGGAGGGGGGCGGTGGGGGCGACCGCCCCCCCCCCCCGAGAAAAAAGAAATTGATGTAAGATTCCATTTTACTTCCGTAAAATGGATGTTTATGTCAATTTTCTAACTAACCCGCCCCCCCCCCCGACAAACTTTCAATAATCCGCCACTGGCGAAATCTTATTTGCGCAAAATTACCAAAACTATGTTACTATAGTATATGATAACGTCAGTCTTTGAAAATATGTCACAAATTTAGTTTCAAATAACATAGTAAGGTTAACACTATTCATGCTTTAAAATACAAAGCGTATATTCTTTAAGCATATTCCGTAATCTAACGCGAAAGAAACTGCAGAACAGCTACGGCACTTTAAAGCGTAGACGTTAACAGGGGCAGAAATTACTCAAGGAGGGGGCGGTTTTGTACTTGGAACAGGGGGTAGAATGCGCAAAATCATTTTATAATTAATATAATCAATTATACCAATTAATGTAATTATTTTATTGATAAAATCTATATATGAGCGATGATTAAAAGGACAGGAAGTAGTACCAGCAATACACCCCTTAGAAAAAGACTATAATTTTCATTATACTTTCATAATATATTTTAACAAATTATAACAGATTTTTGGACTTTGCCCAGGAGGGGGTGATCGCCCCCACCACCCTCCCCTTGGATCCGCGCCCGAGACGTTATATATACTTCAGTGAAAAAGTTTTAATGAGGTAACTAATCGGAATTACTATTTCCCACCACTTTGAATAGCGAGAAACTGAAAACCAGAAATCTGCTGTCTATCCTAATTTTACTCTGGGTGCTCCGGTTTATAAAACAAGGCGAAATAAACTCGTTAAACGTGGAGATCGCGAACCTTGACCTCTTTACGAGTCGTTGATCCGATTTCGCCTAGATGCATGGAAACTGGTTTATTTTCACACCCAACTGAGTGTCACTTTTTCAAATTTTGTTTATAGCTTAGCGATTTTATTATGCCCCTGTCATTGACGAATTAATGCAATTTTGTGGTTGAGGGCGGTTAGTTGGAAGATTCACATACACATATATTTTATGTAAGTAAAATAGGATCCATTTCTTTTTTTCTCGGGAGGAGGGCCTCTCCCCCCTTTAATGCGTCCTTGGGCCCCTGTTACATAAAAACCCTAGAAATATACCGTAAATTGTTAAACTGTAAGAATGTGAAAGTATCAGGTTGTAACGAAAGTTTTCCGCCATATCTGCCTGAAAAACTAACTTCTAACTCCTTAGATCAGGGGCGTAGCCAGGGGGGGGATATCGGGATATATCCCCCCCCCCCGAAATTTTTGGATTAGTGATGAAATTACGTCTATTTATACACATATAAGTTCATATCCCCCCCCCCGAAAAAATTTCCAGGCGCATATCCCCCCCCCCCCCCGAAAAATTTTTCTGGCTACGCGCCTGCCTTAGATAACTGATTTTGAACTTTCGGTACCAAACCTGCACAGTGTCACATGATACAACAATAGTACTTAAAGCTGTACTCATAATTTGTTGATATTATGTAGCTGACTTTTTGCAACACAAATGGAAGTAAATGATGGTTCTAATCCTCTAGAATGATAGTTCCATTTGGGACACCTTATACTTAATGATAACTATATTTTTTACAGATTTCACAACACAGTGTTATAAAGTAAGCCTCTTTCTTTCAAATGCCAAAAATCGTTTGACAAAATATGAGCAAATACGCCAACGCGAACTGTGTGCTGACGATGTTTGCGGTGGCGGGAAACTTTCGTTACAACCTAATACAATTTTGAAATACTAGCAAATCAGTTTTCCATACCGAGCGTACTTCGGATATTGCCAAAGCAGCAGAATAAAAGGGTCTTCCCTGAGCGATCATTAATTTGTTGCCCCCTCCCCCTTTTTGATTTAAATGCATAATAAATTAAAAGCAGTTTCAAGCACGGTAACTTATTAACTTGGAACTAATAATATTTCTTAGCGAAATGTTTTATCTAAAAAACATTATTTTTGTTAAATGTGATACCAATACGTTTAAAGCTTAGTCACCTAAGTTACCCATTCTAATATTCAAGACTGATACTTTTAATTTAGAAAATTTTCTTGCCTGTATAAGGCCTCATAAAGATATGAAGCAGGATAGTAAACGTTCTCAATCTTTTTCTCCGGAACTTTTGGTTCTGACTTCACCAGTACAAAAGTCTTGTAATGAATATTACTCGAAACTTCAGAGTAATATTCATTACAAAGCTTTTGTGCTTTTTAACCAAGCTATGAAGGTCATAAAGATAGCAATTAACAAGGGCCTGATTTCCGGCAGAGCATTCGGGGCTAGCGCCCATGCCCCCAACAAAAAAGGATCCCCCAAATTATCATTCAAACATTTGTAAATTTCGATTTTAATTTAAAATACGGGATGCAGAAACTACTTTTATAAAAAATGGTATTAATAGTTATTATTTCATAGCGATAGCATTGTATCAACCCCCTTTCTATTTTTTTTTTTTTTTTTTTTAAAGCTAAACGGTTGTAGTCCCTGCCAATTACTCGGGGCGAACTTATCATTTAGTCATGGCCTATGCAGTGTAATGCATGCTGATCGCGTGGATGCCATAGACCTGATTTTCAGCGTGAACAGATAAAAGAAAACAGTTTCCCAAGTGGAGCAAAGTGAAGATCTATCACACTATAAATAAATGCTCTGGTGTAAACGCTATGGTAATAAATACAAACATGCATGGAACATGCTACTTGAAAAGTGGGGAATGAGCTGAACGATTGAAAATTGAATAATATAATGGAAATAATTTTATCCCACATATTATCGAACTATATTGCTTTTCATTTTGTATCTTCATTCAATAATAATTTCCATACTGTTATAACACCCTTCTTTGTAGGGTGTGATAGGAAAGTTGCTTTGTAGTGTATAGTTTTCGTTAGAGGGATGGGAGGGGTGCCCCCAAATGAAGCCTTTGCCCTGGGCCCCCAACTCTGCAAATCGATCCCTGGCAATTAGGATATGTAATCCTTTGTTAACAGCACTGCCACAGAGATAAATAAAATGTGAGTAATTGCGTCAAATATCTTCTCCCGAAACTCTACCAGTATCAGATATGGGAAAAATTCGATCATTAACTTTCTTTCTCATTACAATTTTTAAAAATTTTAACGGGGAGGACTTTGGTGTAGAAGGTCCAAGGAAAAGCGCACTACAATTAATTTCAACTCCGCCCTGTGTTTTTCAAAATTTCTTTTTCTCCATTACAACATTCTTCACGTTTTTCAAAATAGTCTTGACCAACCTTAGGTAGACTTGCCACCCATTAATGTAGCGAGGGTAGCTTTATATGTCAGTGTCAACTCTGTAGACATTGATGATTCTTATTTAAAAAAGAGATGACTGGTTTAATTTCCTTCCTATTAGTGCAGCGATATTAGTCTTGAGCAGTCGACCCTCTCACAATTTTTTTCTTGATACCTCTCTGCGCGAAAGACATCTTTACGGGTATAGATTCCTCATGGGCTAGTTGAATAAAATATTTGTGGAACAGCAGAGTGGAAGGAAAAAAATACGAGACTGAAAGATTAATGTTTTGTTTTTCTTCAGGTGAATCTAATTGCTGTTTTATTGATGCTATTAACATTTCAGCTCTCAAAGAAGGCGAGCCGGAAACCCAAGAACTGAAGGACATGAAGGACATGATTCGTCGCGCCGAAAGAAGGTGGAAGAATGCCGACGTCGACGGAGATGGCAGCCTCTCCAAAGAAGAGTTCAGAGATTTCATCCATCCCGAAGAATCCCAGAGAGCTGGTGGTGTTGCTGTGCTAGAGGCGATGGAAGATATGGACACCGATAAAAACAACGAAGTCTCTTTGGAAGAGTACATGAGCCACTTGAATAAGGTTAGTTAAGCTTGAAGTCCTGAGGATGCTTACTTGTATCCTGCTTCCATCTTAACTTCACAATGGCGACAGCTGTTGTATTATATGGTAGTGTCTAGGTCTAGTAAAAAGGATTCGCAAGCGCTACGTAAGATGGGCGACATCGGTAAGCAGAAAAATTCCGTTCCTACTTCAAAAACGGAAATATCTATTTCTATTGGGGTGGGGGAAAGAGACGTTAGTCTACTAAATTCTAGAGCATCCTCCATTTAATACAAAAGGATACCCAACTCACAAAAATGCTATGAGCGGAATGTCTGAAACGCCTGCTTTTCGTCGCAATTCGCCTAACGAACGTTAAACGAAAACTAACGGAGTAAAAAGCTTTCCGATAAAAACTGGCCAGCTAATAATGGTATAATCGGTGATAGAACAGCGAAAATAACAAGTCACTTAACAGCTGAATGTTCTATTTTCATGGTAAGAGAGTATTAAACTATTCAACATTGCGCAACTTACATTCTTAACATTATTGTGCTCAGGAATATAAATTCTTATTGTGCCTCAGTGACTTCCTGTGCTTTTTACTAATAAAATCAAGCGCTCTTGAGCAAACGGCGGAACGAAAGCTATCGAGGCCTCGGTGTCTGTGCGGAAGTCTTCTTCGGGCAGCTGAATTACAACTTGTTTTAAATGTACAGGAAAATAAGAACTTTAGTTTGTAGCAGGATTTTGATGCATCTACCTATCCAGGCATCCCTATGAAGGTAGAAACTTAGCTAGAGGTGTGGGTAAACTCCTTGCATCTTTACTGTACCCACGCTTTAAACATAAACGCAGCTCATTTAAACATGATCACCCTAGAATGACAAGTACCCGTTATATATTTCTCTATATTAAAGGAACGTCTAGTTTTCTGGTTCCTCACAGGAAAATCTTCGAATCCACACGTACGGGGTGGTTCACTCTTAGTCATCACTGGGGACACTACTACTTGGTTGTATCCAAACATACAACTAAGTCTTGGGAATTTTCTCAACAGCAATGTTACGTTAGAAAAATATAGGGAGAGGACCCTTTGAAAACTTGTGTGACGACCCTATAGCATCGTAGATGCATCGCAGGGACTTATTCTTATTCCACGATGTCTCGGGTGTAAGATATACAGAGTGTCCCAAAAAGGTGGTAACGGGCTTTAATTCTTCATCTATTAGAGATAAGTGGGCAGTGTAAATTGAAAAAAATGTTCAAAATAAGGTCAGAAATAAAGACTCCCTTAAGAAATTCCTCTCTTTCATTTTCAAAAAGTTACTTTTTATATTTGTATACGACCCCCTTACAAAATAATTCCCAATTAGTAAAATGTGCTCCATACACTCATAAAGTGGTATACAAAATTTGAGAACTATACCACTTTTCCATGGATCTCGAAGGGGAAAAAAATCACGTCGAATGATCGCTTTCAGGGGTCGTACAGAAATTACGAAAGAATCTTTTCCACTCGTAGAAATAAAGGTTTACGTTCGAAGTCATGTATAGACCCCGGTTATCTTTCTTTAAAGATATCTCTGTGACGTTGTATGATGAAAGGCACAAATTTGGTACATGTGCCCCATATGCTAATAAGGTAATTTTATTAATTGGGAATGTTTTGCACGGGGGTCGTATACGAATTTAAAAAGTAACTTTTTGCCAATGAACGAGAGGAATTTTTTCTTAACGGAGTCTTATTTCTGACCTTGTTTTGAACATTTTTCAATTTACACTGCCCACTTATCTCTAATAGATAAAGAATTAAAGCCCGTTACTACCTTTTTTTGGACACCCTGTATTGTGCATAAAAATGCAGATCCTGTTTAAAATCCTTCTTGTTTGCTAGTTAATAAGAATGAAATTCTGAAAAAACGGCAAGTGTTTGATATTGTGGCTTGATAGTTAATGTTGCTCTTACAGTTTCTCAAGGGATTCAAATAATTTTAATTTTGTATTTCATTATGTTCTGTTTCGCCATAGGTTTCTGGCGAGGAAAAGGAGGATCCCAATTGGGCTGCCGCTCAGCAGGGCCACTTCACCAATTTCTTGGACAAGGATAAAGATGGTAGCCTCAGCGAGGCAGAAATGCGAGAGTGGGTCGTCCCAACTTACGACAGGAGCGAAGCAGAAGCTTGGCGATTGATATCCATTGCCGACCAAGACCAAGACTCCAAGCTGAGCCGAAAAGACATCGAAGACTACCACGAATACTTCCTGACGCTGTTGCCGCCAGAATACTGGGTTCAAGAAGATCCGACAGAATCTTCTCGCCATGACGAGTTTTGAGATCTGAGAAAATAAATCTTGTTGCTTGAAGCTTTTTGTTTAAAAAAAAAAAAAAAAAAAAGGAAAAGAATTTCAGAAGTCTTGAAATGGATATTTGGCCAAACTGAAACTGACATTCCATCATCTAAGTTAAGCTGAAATACATTATCACGTACATATCATTGAGAGAGTCTCATCTTGTACCGTCCAACTGCAACTCCAAGAGTTTGTGATAACTTTGTACATTTTTTTTTTTTTATAGCGCGTTTTTTTTTTTTTTTTTTTTTTTTTTGTGAAAGGGTTTACGGGATTTTCTTACGCTAATGTAAATATTGTAGTATTTTGTAAAGTAAAGAGGAATTATGTTCCTAGTATGGCAGATACATTCCAGTTTTCTACTTAATGTTTTAAATTCGCTCACCGGTTTCTATTGTACTTCATAAATTTATACTATTTGTAATTAAAAGAACTGTTTTATAACTTCGGTGATATTTTGATTTTATGTATACTTATAGGTTTTTATAGTTTTGTGTTTAAATAAATATACATGTTCCATTGTACGAGTTGCTTCTTTTTGTAAGTGCTTTGCAACACCTTTACTTAGAACTGTTACGTCATCAGCCAAATGCATTGCAGCAATCTACTCATTAAATACATATTTAACGTCTATAAAGTTCGTTTACATAAGAAATACCTAGAAATGTGGAACGTGTGAAACGCAAAGAAGCGTATATGCAAAATAAGCATTTCATTAACAATTTGATAAGCTCAGTGCAACATGGAAACAGCATTTTAGTTTGAAACAAAACATATAACTATTGATAAGCATGTCATGTGTATTTCTATGCGCAACTAAAGTCAAAAATGTTCGTTCAGTTCAATTACCAAGAGTTCACGTCATTTTTACTGGTGGATAATCGCAGCAAGGCGTTTATGCCATGGATGAAATTAAACAGTTTAATGTCTGTAGAAATTTTTCCCCATTCCTGCCGTAGATAATTTTTAACAGTTGTACATTGCGGGGACAATGTTGAATCATCATCCTTTTAAATATTCTCGATAGGAGAAAGATCTGGACTTGCTGCTGGCCACTCTGAAATAAGGATATTTTTCGAACATAGCTATATTTTTATCTTGGCTGGATGCGGCCTTGTGTTATCTTGATGGAAAAGATGCCGTTTTCTGACAGACGTAGATTCATTTCAAGAATGCGTATATAGACTTGTACCTTTATCGTACCCGCAAAAGAATGCAAATTACTCGTGATATTTACTCGTGAAACCGGAAAAATAAATTCATCTGACCACTGAACCTTCTACTGAATTGTATTTTAGCTAAGCTTAGATTTGGCGACGTTCGTTCGATGAAATGAGAATTGCTTTACGTCTCGCTTCGTGTAATGTGTATCCTCACCTTTTAATATATCAACGCAGTTTCTTAGGAAATGGTCTTTTCAAAAGTTTATATTTCCGATGGGACAAGATCTGCGACTGCAAAATTCCAATTTTTAAGAATATGTTGACGAAATAGGCGTCTTCTTGATCAGCCAACATTAGTTTCCGAACAGGAGCCTTTCCTGAACGGCTATTTCCAGTTAAAGTGAATCGTTTATAATAGTACTCACTGCAGGTTGTGTCAAGTAGAATATTCGGCTGATTTCGGGCTGCGAAACATTTGGGTGCTGCTGTAAGATTTATTTGTATTTTGAAAGAGTATTGGCTATACCCCTCGTTCCATGCTTCGGCTTATCACTGATAACGATTGGAAACTGTTTGTCATTATATGCTGTTTAATGCCCGACTTCACTTGACACAGAATTTTACACAAAACGGTTAGATTATTCTTTCTTTCCAATGAACGAACTGTATTGAGAAGCGTTGCGATTAAAAGTACAAATTTCATACAAACTTTTCATTTTTTTAAGTTGTGACATTCGTACGTAGTGTAGAATGACAAATATTTATTCATTTTACAGCATTTCAACCAGCCCACATTTTGAGAATTGCAAAAACCTTAGTGAACGAACTGCATTGACGTTGACTAAGGGCGAGATTCAAGTGAAACAAAATTCGAACGTTTTCCGTGTCGAACAGGGGAAACTTCGAAATATATCAAATTTTTTTATTCAACTGAAACGAACCAATCGTGTTTTGATCACGTGACAGCGCAATAGATTTGTTCATTGGAAGCATTCTGGGGACTGAAAAACGTTCGATTCGGACTCGATCGCGCGCGTTTCACTTGAATCTCGCCCTTAATTTATTCATTGTACGTTTTTGTCGCAATTCTATTTACTGTTCATCAAATGAAGTAGATGACATATATTTAAGATTGTAAATGCTTGGTTTATAGAATGTAAAAATTTAATAAAATGAATTAAAGATTCAGCTCTTAAGGAAAAGGCTATATGACATATATATAATGGATTTAACTTGTAATTGGGCGAAGATTTCATCAAGTTTGACTTAACGTCAGATGTTTGACTAACACTTGTTGCCAACAAACTTTCTTTTCTCTAAAAAGTTAAATTGCGCAAAGGTGTTATTAAAAGTATCTATGTGAAACGAATTTTCGCCAGTTCTGTGTTTAAGAGGAAGTAATCTCATTCCTCTCAGTTGGGAATACTGTTCATACACTCGGATCATCCCAGCACTTCCATTGGATAAGCCATTGTTCCAATAATTTTCAATAAGTGACAAAAATGATATCGTCCATTGTAATGAAGCTGGGAATAACCTTCCAAAACCGAAGTGCCGGGTTAGAATTTTAAAGAAATAACCGGTGTTAACTTTTTCCTTGGATAGCTAAATAATGAAAATGGGGTGGGGGAGATTTCATTCTCTTAAGCTATGAAAACTTTTAAATGCATTTGAATTTAAAGTCTTTTATTGTCTAAACTTAATTCTACTGGTCGGTGGCATGTGCCTTTGCTAATAAAGTAGTAAAAATAGACTTTAATTTGCCAGTGAATGGTGTGGACCACAAAAATGGAAGAATGATTTCCACAAAAGCTCATGGAGATAAAATCTGGACATGAAGAGTTGAAAACTACACGAGAAGAGATAGAAGCCGGAAAAGAAGAAGTAAAAGCAACCTACGACAAAATTGAAGCCAGACAAGCCAATTTTGAGAAGAAAATTGAAGCCGGATTGATCTGACTGGAGAAGAAAGTGGAAGATGGACAAAGAAAAATAGAAGCCGGATTAGATGAGTTAAGAGCCGCTAATGAAGAGATGAAAACCGGGTTGGAGAAAGTGGAGAAAATACAACTTAAGTCAAGGATGCAGAGAATACAGCAATAGAATACAACTTAAGTCAAGGATGCAGAGATCTGGCGAGACCCTTCAAGAGCTGGCCTCGGACATAGATAGGCTGTGTCATCTAGTCTACGACAGTTATCCTGATAATGTTCGAGAAGTTGCAGTGCAACATTTTATTGAAGGTCTCTTGGACTCTGAACTTCAGAAAGCATTGATCTTGGCGGATTATGAAGATCTCAGGTCCGCCCTCATATTCGCTATGAAGTTGGAGGCTGCTCAGTCGGCCGTGAGAAAAGAGCGGCAAACTGTTAGAGCTGTGTCGTTCCAGGAGCCTACTGAGAGAAATGGAGAGATTAGTTAATAAATTAAGGAGGCTCGAAGATCTGGTGGAACGATAAGTACAGTCAAAGTCAAGAAAAGTGAAATATTGGAGGGGCAGTGGCTAAGAGCATTTACGAAAATACTGTGACGTACAGAACTGTCGTCGTGAAGATCGCAGATATCAGTGCCCCAGAGAAGCCCATGAAGGAAGACAGAAGAGAGACGATCTTGCGAAACGGAGGCTGCGGGATATTCAAAAGTCTTGCAGATTTCATCAGTGAATGGCGGTAGTAATAGACTCTTCGTACTGGCATACGATGGTTCTCCATGCCACATGGTAATTGATACTGGAGCGAACGTAACCATCATAAGGAGAGATCTGGCCAAGAAATTAAATTTGAAGACAATCTGGACTCCGCCGTCCCCGACCCTCCAGACTGTGACACGCGACAAGATCGAAGTGGGAGAAAAAGCAAGAGTGGAAATCTCATTTGGAAATGCCAGATACGACCATGTGGTGTATGTCGCCAATATTACGGACTCTTTTACTCTCGGACTGAACTTTCTAAAATCACATAAATTCAACTTGGACTTTCAGAGTCTGAGCGAAGCTCAGACTCTGAAAGTCGAAATTATCCGTTCGACATTAAAAATGAAGCCATTTTATCTGTTCAGCAAATAATAGCCCAGACTGATATCACTACCTCCAAGAACTGATTCTATAATTTCTAGAACAGTTAAAGAAATCAATAAATTCCGATTCGGGTTACTCGAACACCCAAACAATAGTGATTCTGTCAGAGGAGTATTTGTGGGTGCAACACTTGTGGACTTGTCGAAAACTAACGTTCCAGTTAGAGAAGCTAACGTAACTGACAAGTCGAAAGTGATAAGAAAAAATGAAGTGTTGGTAGCATGCACTCCTGTTACCTGCATTAATAAGAATAGCTCAACAACAGCTAAATCATCTGAGTGTCTAACGAACGAATTGTAACAAGACGCGGAGTTAACGGCAGAATAAAGAAGCGCTGCGGAGAAAGTAATAGCGGAATTTGAAGACCTCTTCTCTCGTATTTCGGTTGACTTTGGTCGCCCGAGGTTAACGCACCATAGAATAGATACAGGCAGCCATTCTCCCATCAAGAAACATCCTAGCGGCTGCCGTTTGCTAAGCAAGAGGTGAGCAGATTTTTTGGAGGAGATGCAGCGTGATGACGTCATCGAAGCATCGACTGACTAGTCCCTGGGCCTCGCCGATTGTTTTGGTCCGGAAGAAGTATGGTTCCACCCGGTTCTGCGTTGACTATATACGTCTGAATGATATTACCAAGAAAGACAGTTTTTCCTCTTCCCAGGATAGACGACACTTTGGACGCTTTATCGGCAAATGAATGGTTTCCACTCTGGACCTCAAGAGTAGTTACTAGAGAGTAGAAATTCATCCCGATGTCCGTGAAAAGAATGCGTTCACTACGGGACAAGGATTGTGGCAGTTCAAAGTTATGCCTTTTGGACTCTGCAACGCGTTAGCTACTTTCGAGCGTCTAATAGAGACAATGTTGAGAGGACTTTCCTACGAAGCATGTCTCGTGTATTTGGACGATATCATCATCGTCGGAAAGACTCGAAGAGCATCTAGAGAATATCCGAAAGGTGCTGCAGAAATTGAGAGAGGCAAACTTGAAGCTGAGTCCATCCAAGTGCAACTTGTTTCGTCTGGAAGTAAGTTATCTTGGACACATAATATCCGCCCACGGAGTCCGAACCGATCCCGAAAAGACGTCTGCAGTCAAGAACTGGAGTCGTTCTGAGAATGTCCATGAGCTGCGAAGTTTTCTTGGACTTTGCACTTACTACCGAAAATTCGTGAAGGGTTTTTCTCAGATCGCAAGGCAATTTCTCAAATTAACAGAGTCTGGGCAGAAATTCCTTTGGACTGCAGAATGTGAGGATGCGTTTTATCATCTGAAGTCGGCTTTAACATCTGCGCCGAACTTGTTATATCCTCATCCTGATAAGCCATTTATCCTGGACACAGACGCAAATAAGGAGAGTGTCGGAGCCGTTTTGTCCCAGGAGATAGATGGCCAAGAACATGTTATTACTTACTGGAGCAAATGATTTTCAAAGGCAGAACGTAACTATTGTGTTACGAGAAAGAAACTTCTTGCTATCGTTAAGGCCGTGAAGCATTTCCATCATTATCTGTATGGCCGAAAGTTCCTGCTCCGAACGGACCATACCTCTTTAACCTGGCTTTTAAATTTAAAGAATCCGGAGAGTCAGATAGCCAGGTGGATACAAAGACTGCAAGAATATGACATCGAGATACGTCATTGAAAAGGGTCATATCGTGGAAATGCAGATGCCTAGTCGAGAAGGCCCTGCATAGAAAGTTGTCGCTATTGCTCCAGGGCAGAGAAAAATTACCATCTGAAAGATCCCATTGTTCGCCAAGTTGCAACATCAGCACCATCTCAAGATCCTTGGAGTGACGAAAACATTCGGACGTTCTTTGGACTTTAACATCTGCGCCGTTTGATGTTGCTATCAGTTAGCTGATAGCGACATCAAACCTATTGTGAAATGTTTGGAAAAATCCTGCAATAAGCCCAGCTGACAAGAAATATCGTCTTGTAGTCCGGCAACAAAGCACTACAGGGCTATGTGAGATTCGCTTCTCCTGAGAAATAGAGTCCTGTATCGTAAATGGGAGTCGGACAACGGCAAGATGCTTCGATGGCAGTTAGCTCCTTCGTTCAAGGATTCCGAAGGTTTTTGAAGAGCTGCATAATGGCTTAACTGGGGGCCATTTTGGCATTATGAATACCTTGCAGAAAGTTCGTGAGCGCTTCTACTGGGCTAGGGCTCGAGACGTGTCGAAAAGTGGTGTCAAGCTTGTGACGCCTGTGCCGCCCGTAAAGGCCCGAAGGAACGAAGTCGTGGAAAACTACATTGTAATAATGTAGGCGCACCTTTCGTGAGAATTGCCCTCGACATCCTGGGACCTCCTCCGCGAACTGCAGATGGCAATAAGTACATCCTAGTTGTCATTGATTACTTCTCTAAATGGCCAGACGCGTTTCCTATTCCCGATCAATTAGCAAATGTACTTCTGCAACAATAGATTTCTAGGTATCGAACACCTCTGCCACTTCATTCCGATCAAGGAACGAACTTTACCTCTGCCGTTTTTAAAGGAGTCTGTCAGTTTCTCGGAATCGACAAAACCCAGACTACGCCGTTACATCCACAATCCGACGGCATGGTGGAGAGGTTTAATCACACTATTTTGAACAACCTCTCGCTCCTGGTGCCTAGGAATCAAGAGCACTGGGACAAGAAACTCCTCTTCTTCCTGCTGGCCTATAGGAGTGATGTCCATGAGACTGCCCGCTTCACACCTTCACAGATGCTATTCGGAAGAGATTTTTGTCTTCCCGCCGATCTAGTGTTTGGACGCCCTCCAGATACGCCTTCATCGCCAGAGAAGTACATGGAGAATCTGCAAGCAAGGTTTGAAGACGTGCATCATTTTGCTCGAGAGCTTATCAACCTGAACACAGAGAATTTGAAGACTCGCTACGACAGGAAGGCTACGGGACACGAGTTTAACGTAGGTGATAAAGTTTGGCTATGGAATCCTACTCGACGTAAAGGCCTGTCTCCCAAGTTGCAATCGCCGTGGGACGGTCCTTGCACGTCAAATAGTTGAATTTTGCTTTTTGTTGCATCAAAATCGGTTAACTAGAACGCGAGATATGGAGTTTTATGTTTCTGTATTGGTGTAGTCATTAGCTTATTTAACCTTTGCTCTACTTATATATCTCTAATATATAAAATTCTCCTGTCACAGTGTTAGTCACCTAACTCCTCCGAAACCACTCGACCAATTTTAATGAAATTTTCTATGTATATTCGTTAGGTCATAGAATAGGTTTTTAACTATGTCTCATACCCCTAAGTCATAAGGGCGGTCCAGCCCAAAATGTTTAGCCCCATAGTGCTATTAATTTCAATTAGGATTTCTGTGTAGACATTAGCGTGTCGAATCACTTTTCAAATGTGTTTGCCAGATAATGTGGAGAGGGGGGGGGAAGTTAATAAAATGTTGAAAGTCGCACAAGGTTTGCAATTTTTGATAATGGATCGCTAAATGTGGTGCCAAAACGCGACAATTTATTATAAATATATTTCGCGTATAGTTAGAAAACGCCCGGCGTATATTGTAAAAGAGATTTATTAGGCGATTTTAATATAGATTTCTATTCCGAAGAAGTGCTCTGTGGAACAAGAAAGGAAAACACGGTACACTCATGGATTATGATGTCCATTCCAAACAGTATTTAAAATGTCTTTGCAGTATAGTTGGAATATGCCTACAGGAAGAACATTCCTGGAGGAAATTCTAAACAGTTTCAGGTGGCGATTTTAAGATAGATTTCGATTCCAAAGATGTGTTTTATGGTACAAGAAAGAGTTGATTCCTATTTTAGCGCCCCCACTCTCGCCAACCTAAAAAATTCCCGTACTTTGGCGAGCTTTGCAGTCATGGGTCTCTGGGAGTTATGCACAAGTTTCAACGGTACATACGTATTTTCCAGGCGGTCCGCCAAGACAAGCAATTTTTTCACCAAGATAAATGCCGGGCACATGAAATTGTTGATGGTTTGGAATACGATTGGCAATGTATTTAAAATCTATGAAAAAGTAGTTTGGCGGAAGTGACCGCCGAGTTAATACGTAAGTACCGTTTCAACGCGCCCAAAAGAACTAGATGACAACTAAAGTAAACAAACTAGCGATAAACGCACCAGTTAAGGAAGTTGAATACCCTTAATTATTAAAACTTCATTAATTGGCAATCCCAAATAAATAAAATTGTAACGGCATGCTGTACTTACATGTTGTTCCAAATCGCCATTTTAATTCTAAATTATGATTGCCACATAAAAGCAAAAAATCGTCAGGGTATCTGCATATGTTTAATGATCGCAAACCTTGGCGAGAGTCGATGCGTTAAAGTGGGAATCAACCCAAGAAGACAAACCGGTACACTCATGGATTATGATGCACATTCGAAACAAGATATAAAACGATGAAGTATAGTTGTAATATACTTGGCGTAGATTGTAAAATAGTCTTAGTAGGCAATTTTAAGATAGATTTCGATTCCAAAGATGGGTTTTACGAAACAAGAAAGAAAAATACAGCACAGTCATGAATAACGATACACTTTTGCAACTTAATGGAATAAGTAAGAAAAATAGGGACGACGTATAAATTATGATACGATTTTAATATGTAGCAATATAATGCGTATTTAAAACCTGAAAGTGTTTCAGATTTTCACCCTTTTTACTTTCCGAAGATGTACCATGTAAGGAAAGTATTGTAATCATGAAAAAATTCAACTTCGAGATTTTGGTGTATTTACACGTTTTGAGGTCTTCTGAATTCATTTATGCTATTTGTACGAGGTGTGTGTGTGTGTGTGCGTGCGTGTGTGTGTGTGAACACGATAGCTCCTAAACGGCGCTACCTCCGTAAGAGAGAGACTATGAAATTAAAGTGTAGCGGTTGCTGTCTCATAAAATATTATTTAATGTTAAAATAACTTTCAACTTGCGGTATTTAAAAAGTATTTATTTCCTTACTAAAGCAGATTAAACTTCCTTTGTTGTTCTAAAAATCATATTATTATTTTATTCATCGTTGTTGCCACTCGCAATCTGCGTAAATTAGTTGCAACAAAGATTTTTTTCTAGAGTCTACAAAAGTATACCAGGCGGATAGATGGCGCGCTCGGCGAATTGGTGGAGATTATCGGAGAATAAAAGGAAGAGAAAAATAGGGTTACTTCTTACAGTATTAGTTCTTCCTTCCTTATACTCTCTAGCTCCGTGGTTACACGTATAAATTATTTTTATTATGAGTGTGTGCAAAATTTTGTAAGAATCATTTCAAAAGAAAAACATTGTAAAAGGTACGTAAAATAATAATAGAAAATATACACGATGTACACTTAATATAATATATACGTATAGATACAATCAAAAAATAAATATTAATACATTATTACTGTTTTTCATCATAAAATAATTCAATTTGTTCTATTTATGTGTGTTTTAAACCGTGAACAATGCCAAAAAGACGCAAAGAGGCTTCTTTGGGCAAGAAAACACGTAGAACTGCAGGCAAGCGAAATATAAGAGCCCAAAGGACAGAAGAACAGCAGCAGCAAGATAATACTAATGTGCGTGTGCGCATGGCTCAATTGCGTCAAGCAGAATCAGAAGATGCACGATCTGAACGAAATGAACAAAGAAGATTAGAACAAAGACAAGCACGCTATTTTATAGTTAGCAGACTCAGAGCAAATGAACAACACCGCAAACTGGTACATCGATCATTTACATCTACTTCATTCTTGCGTCTAGCGTTCCAGTATGAACCCGATGTTCAATATTATGCTCATTCAAAAGTAGTAATTGGTGCTATGGATAAGGAATGTCCGCATTGTAATGCTCTTAAATTAAAAAATGAGCCAGCCGGAATGTGTTGCGCGTCCGGAAAGGTGCAGCTGCCTATAATTCAAACACCACCTGAGCCATTGAACGGTTTACTTATCGGCACTGATCTAGATTCCAACCTGTTCCTAAAGTCAATTCGAACATTCAATTCATGTTTCTAAATGACTTCGTTCGGAGCAACAGAAATAGTTAAAAATAGCGCTGTAAATGGTCAACAATTCAATTCAACATTTAAAATCAAAGGCCAAATTTATCACAAAGTGGGTTCATTGCTGCCAATGCCAAACGAACCACATAAATTTTTACAAATTTACTTTATAGGTAGTGAGGATGCACGCGTGGATGCACGTTGCGGCTACAATAACCTTAATTCAGTTTTTGCAAGACGTATCGTCAGCGAGCTGGATGCTCTCTTAAATGAACATAATGAATTGTTGAAATTATTCAAATCACACATGCACAAATTACAAAGTAATAATCATGCTATTGTCATCAATCCTGATAAAACACCTGCTGGAGAGCATATTCGTAGATTTAACGCACCTATTGTTGACGACGTTGCTGGAATCATGGTTGGCGATTGTACAGCTACACGAGAAATTGTGATTCGTAGAAGAAGTAATAATCTCCAGTTCATTGCTGATACACACCGTTCATATGACGCTCTTCAATATCCACTAATATTCTGAAAGGGACAAGACGGGTATTGCATAAATATTAAACAACGAGATCCCACAACAGGTACTATATTCATTATGAACTTGATCATTACTCATTTACCAAAAACTTAATTTATTAATCGTAATTCATTAAACTTAACTATTGTTAATTATTAATTAGTATTTGTTTTTATTCATATATATCATTACAGGAGCCGAAACAAGCAAGAACGTTAGTTCGAAGGATTTTTATGCTTATCGGTTGATGATTAGACCCGGTCAGGATAACGTCATTCTACGATGTCGTGAGCTTTGTCAACAATTCATGGTCGACATGTACGTGAAGATAGAGAGCGAACGATTACGGTACTTGCGATATAATCAGCAAAAGCTGCGTGCGGAAGAATACATTCACTTGCGAGATGCTATTGCCAACAAAGCCGATGCCGCCGAAATTGGTAGCTCTGTCATTATACCATCATCGTATATAGGCAGTCCACGTCATATGCAAGAATACATACAGGATGCTCTGACTTTCGTGCGCGAATATGGACGACCATGTTTATTTATTACGTTCACGTGTAATCCAAAATGGCCGGAGATCACATCTTTGTTATTGCCTGGACAAAATGCAATACATCGTCATGACATTACAGCACGTGTGTTCAGACAAAAATTAAAGTCTTTAATAAGTTTCATTACAAAATTACATGTATTCGGTCCCACACGTTGCTGGATGTATTCGGTTGAGTGGCAAAAGAGGGGATTACCTCATGCACACATTTTGGTTTGGTTAATCGACAAAATCCGTCCTGAAGAAATCGATAGTATAATTTCTGCGGAAATTCCAGATCCGTCTACTGATCAATTGCTGTTTGATATTGTTACAGCAAGCATGATTCATGGCCCATGCGGTGACCTGAATCGTTCATCGCCTTGCATGGCAGATGGAAAATGCACCAAAAGTTTCCCTAAAAAGTTCACTAACGATACGATCACAAATGTTCACGGATATCCAATATATCGTCGAAGGAGTCCCGATAATGGCGGACAATCATTTACTAAAAATATCAACAACATAGATATTGACATTGACAATCGTTGGGTGGTGCCATATTCGTCTCTATTGAGCAAAACATACAACGCTCATATTAACGTTGAGTTCTGCAGTTCCGTGAAGAGCATCAAATACATTAGTAAGTATGTACATAAAGGCAGTGATATGGCTGTATTTCGAGTTGAAAATACCAATAACAATGCTCCTCCAGTGAATAAAAATGATGAAATAACTCTCTATCAAACGGGCCGATACATCAGCTCCAATGAAGCTGTTTGGCGTATCTTTGGTTTCCCAATTCATGAACGGGATCCAGCAGTTATTCATTTAGCCGTCCATCTTGAGAACGGCCAGCGCGTATATTTTACGAACGAGACAGCTATTGATCATGCTATAAATCCACCAAAAACTACACTCACCGAATTTTTTGAATTGTGTAATCGTGCGGATGCTTTTGGTGCCTTTGCACGGACATTACTCTATTCAGAAGTACCAAGTTTTTTCACATGGGCTCAAACAAAAAAATGGATGCCTCGCAAGCAAGGTACACCGATTGATGCATGTCCCAGTTTATATAAATCAAACACCTTGGGACGAGTATTTGCAGTAAATCCAAAGCAGACTCAGTGCTTTTATCTTCGACTGTTGTTGGTTAATGTTACCGGCCCATTGTCATTTCAAGATATACGTAAAGTGAATGGACAACAATATCCAACGTATAAAGAAGCATGCCTTGCACTAGGCTTGCTGGAAGATGACAACGAGTGGGAATGTATGCTTGCTGAAGCAGCATTGAACTGTACGGCAAAACAAATTCGTCTACTGTTCGCTATAGTGTTGACTGCATGTTTCCCGGCCCGAGCAGAGACATTGTGGGATAGTCATAAAGATTCAATGAGTGATGATATTTTGCATGAACATCGTACACGGTGCAACGATTTAACCCATTCGTGCCTGGATATTTTTGCGACTTTCTTCGATTTTTGCTAACACCAGCAGTAATTGATAAATTTCTGATGTCAACTTTTTGAACAAGGGATGATTTCATTTAAAATCATTACGTATAAAAATTGAAATGTCAACATCCTACTTGGCCATATTAAAATACTTTGTGGAATTGAGGTTCAATACTCGCGAATAAAGGCTAGGAAAAATAAATAACGTTTATGACTGATAGCGAAAATGCCGTCCCAAAAAAGGGACGCTAGGCATAAATGGGTTAACAATACCATTCAGCGACGCTATGTACAATGAAGCATTGATTGCTATTGAGGATCTGTGCATTATCATTGCCAACTTACCACTCAGTCATTTCGGCATGCGTTCGCCAAATCGTTGTGTATCTGATTTAATAAATAATGAAATGAATCGAGAACTACAATACAATACTGCAGAAATGGCAGCGATTGTTACTCGCAATATCCCACTAATGAATGAGGAACAAAGAAGCATTTACGATCGCATTATGCTCGCAGTTTCGGCAGGGCAAGGTGGATTCTTTTTTTTGGATGCACCAGGTGGAACTGGCAAAACATTCCTTATTTCGCTAATCCTAGCCGAAATACGATCGAATAATGGCATCGCATTGTCCGTTGCATCGCCTGGTATTGCGGCAACTTTATTGGATGGAGGCAGAACAGCTCATTCAGTATTTAAGCTACCATTAAATATTCAAAATAACCCAGATGCAGTGTGCAAAATAAAAAAACAATCGCCCATGGCCACAGTGCTGAAACAGTGTAAAATTATCATCCGGGATGAATGCACTATGGCACACAAACATTCGCTTGAGGCGTTGAACAGGACAATGAAAGATCTTAAAAACAAGGACAAACTATTTGGCGGCACTCTGGTACTCCTTTCAGGAGATTTTAGACAAACACTTCCCGTCATCCCACGTTCAACGTATGCTGCTGAAATCAACGCCTGCTTAAAATCATCGCCACTGTGGCGTAATGTTGAAAAATTACAACTGAAAGTAAATATGCGCGTTCAAATACTTCAAGATCTATCCGCTGAGGCATTCTCAAAACAGCTGTTAAATATCGGCGATGGAAAAGTTACTGTAGATGAAACTGGATGCATAAAATTACAGGCCGATTTCTGCACAATTACTGATTCGCAAGATGCTCTCATTGACCAGGTATTTCCCGATGTACATACACAATATATTAATCATGAGTGGCTGGCAGAAAGAGCAATTTTAGCAGCAAAAAATGCAGACGTCAACGAACTGAATCTTAAAATACAACATTTATTGCCAGGGGAGTTAGTGTCATACGTAAATCTATTGATACAGTTTGTGATGCCACCGAAGGTGTGAATTATCCAGCAGAGTTTTTAAACTCATTAGATTTACTAGGCATGCCGCCGCATAACTTACAACTGAAGGTTGGATCTCCGGTTATTTTGCTTCGTAATTTGAACCCACCACGGCTGTGTAACGGCACGCGATTAGTTATTAAAAAACTAATGAAAAATGTTGTCGAAGCCGTCATTTTAAATGGCAAACTTCGAGGTGAAAATATATTACTACCACGGATCCCTATTATACCCACGGATGTGCCAATTCAATTTAAACGTCTTCAATTTCCAATAAGATTGTCATTTGCAATGACTATCAATAAGTCTCAAGGCCAAACTATGTCTGTTTGTGGCTTAGATTTAGAACACCATGTTTTTCACACGGACAATTATACGTGGCATGCTCCCGAGTGGGCAAACCATCCAGTTTGTTTGTGTTAGCTAAAGGTGAGGTAACAAAAAATATTGTACACTCTATTCCGTTAAGAGATTGATTTTTTTTTTTTTTTTTTTGTAAAATTATTGTAATTAGCGATATATAAAAATTTAAAGAATACATTACAATGAATTAAAAATACAAATGTTTGGTATTGTGTTATTTTTATATTCCAGCATCGTTCACAGAGCTCCGTGCCTCTTCCACTCATATACCACATCCTCACAAACTTACAATAAGTTAGTCATTTCTTTCGACTAAAATAATCCTAGGAATAATTTATATGGCAAAACAACGTTTGCCGGGTCAGCTAGTATATATATATATTTAATAATAGAAAAAATAGTCAGTTCATACAATTGATGCCTGTAGCAATAGATAAATTTCTTAACATCAACAAAAGATTGGAGAATAAGATGAAAAATAGTTTGGAAACAAACTGATAAAATTACATCGCGCGCTCAAATTCTGCTGCGAATAACCTTTTTTGCGTTAATTCGATCCAGTTACAGAGGACTGCGTTCCGCGGTAGCCTAGTCACTAAATTCCGTTCCCTTAAGAACACGGAAAGTGAAGCAGCACCCAGCTTGGCCAGTGCATGGGAGGGTGAACCCCTCTCGCGGCTGGGCTGCTGTGGGGACCGTGTACGTTAATGGAAACTGGTGCACGTAAAATCCGTCATGACTCCAATGTCCTCCATGTTTAACGCTAAGAACTTCTGGGGGTGCCGATTTCAGATGGTTGGTCCCTCATGTGGAATTGGTTCTAAATTAGGAAAACATCCGAGCTGAGTCGGACTTCCTCCCATTGGAGCTCATTAAAAGGGAAGCCGCCCCTTTCGCCCATCGCCTTCCAATATGGGGGATCTGGCACCGCTCCGCGGTTGACAAAGAGCATTAGAAACAACTACTACACAAATGGCTGTCCGGTTGACAAAAATTTTCCCGGAGATCCATTATTGTATAACCACAAACCCCTTTTAAATTTTTAATAACCTTAAAAAATGTTAAGGATGCATTATTGATTTATTAATAAGTTAGAAAAATTCCTATCACTAGTAAGAACGATCCTCAGAATTTAAAAACAAAACAAAACCTTGAGTCGAAAAATTTAAAAGTAGGTAATCAAACAAACGCATTGATGAGCCACATGTTTAAATGTATATTTGGGTTATGAACAGTTATGGGTTGAATCTTTATTTGCGTTCTAGTTTCTGCTAAAATATAAGCTTCGTAAATGTATGCACAGAAACTCTTAATCCGAAAATTACAGTAGAACAATCACCGAAAGAGAACGGTCAGGAACATAACGGGATAAAAACACGACAGAGAAGAAATAGACTGGCGTGCAGAAGCATCGTAATGTAAAGAGCGACGAAATGCACTTACGTTACGTGAGAGCAATTCGTGCCAGAAAGCAATCAGGGAAAGTGTGGCGACTGATTTTATACAAGATATTATGGCATCATTTGCTTTGAGCGAAATATCTAACATCTAGTAATATTTCATTGGAACGGGTGTAAGGAAGTTTCTCAACGTTAAACATCAATTTAGATTTTTGTAGCTAGCATTTATTTTCGGTCTTGTTTGCTTGCGGTTTAGAGCATCGGCTTAGAAATCCTCTTCAAACAAAGTGAACAACGAAAACTTTACTAACAGAGAAAAAGGAAATTACTGCCGGCGTCAGAGACGGATTAATGCAATTTTGTGAGTGGGGGGCGGATAGTTGAAATTGATGTCCATTTTATGGAAGTAAAATAGGATCTCTTACATTTTAATTTCTTTTTCCTCTATTTCATTTCTTGTTTTCTTGCCGATGGTTAGGTCGCCTCACCCCACCTCTTGAATCCGTCACTGGCCTTGGGTTAAAGGGTGTGAGTCCGGACACGTAGTTGATTAGATATGCAACATTCGGGGGAGGGGGATACAAAAATGTAAAGGTTAAGGAAGGGTAATCTTGCTACACTGGACACATACATCGGACTTGCTTAATTTCAAGAATCTGCAAGAGGTGGCCGAATTTCATAAATGCAGAAGTTTCGACGCGTCATTTCCTTAAAGAAGAGCATATATTAACTTCGATTTATCGAAGTCCTCGGAAACTATTAGATTTTTGTGTTCGCCTGTATACTATGATTTTTGATTGACTTGGATTCTGAACTCATTTCCCCTATTGTTTGGGAAACCACACTTCACTGATTTCAAGTAGCGCATAACATGTTTCTCGCTACGTAAAAAAACTCAAAATACTGCTGTTAAACAATAAAATAAATAAAAACTTTGAAAAAACACACATAAAATGTTACTTACTTAAGTAACATTTTATGTGTGTTTTTCACAAGTTTTTGTTTATTTTATCTTTGTGCCTACTTATTGTTTTGAGGCAGTTTGGAGATTATTTTAATAATTTCGAGCTCGGAAATATTTTATTTATTATAATTTATGATGCTACATCAAAAGGAAGCATTTATACTCTCCAAATATCGAACCATGTCTGACCTCCTACCAAATATCCGAAAATTAATCCTAGAATCCTTCCTGGGAACAGCCATTTCAATCTCATCTTCACACCATAAGCGTAAAGTTTTCAAAATTATTGGGGGGGCCGGGCCCCACAACCACATATATTCACGTCAGTGGCATAGCCAAAGGGGGGGTGTTAATGGGGTGATAACCCCCCATGAGGAATTTTTAACCATACAAAATGCATATTCTTCACTCCCTTATCATAGACCCGTACCGTATACATATACGTGAGTTGCAGAAGTCGTAACCCCCCCCCTCCTATGAAAAATTTCTGGCTACGCCACTGATCCTTATACTTGCTCATAGCTGCCAACTACTACGAAATATAATTAACCACTTTTCCAACACGATTTTTCGGCTTAAAATATAGCAAAATTTTTGTGCTGCGCGCGCGAGCTGGTTACTATTTTGGAAAAAATAATTAAAAAATATACTGTTTACAAAAAGTGGCTAATTATATTCCGTAGTAGTTGGCAGCTATGACTTAAATATATATAAGTGTAAATTATTGGAGGCGCTCGAGCTCTATGGGTCCATAGAATTCTACACCTATGTAAAGTAAGTATCCATGTTAGTATCTTCCTACCATGTTATAAGTTAAAAATAGAAGTAAAAGATCCAAAGGAGGAAAAAAAAAACATTTTCAATGAGATAGTGCATTTTAGACACATCTGAACTTTTCTTCATTTCATACTTCACATTGCATAATCTGATTTTAATTAACCACAGCCTGGCGAGGGCAGCTTATAGTAACATTGTGTGTTACGTGGCGTCACAATGAAAAATAAATCATGATTGAAACAAAAGAAAATTTTTAAAAGTACAAGTAAAGGTTCTTTTTTTTAACGTTTGTAAACGGCGTGAAATACTTTTTTTTATGTTAGTAAAATTAGTTTTCTGTATTTAGTGGTAAATTATTGGGTGGGCTCAGCCCCTATTCACAATTTATTGGAGGGGCTCGAGCCACACGGGCCCATATAACTCTACGCCTATGCTTCACACAGTGTTCTTTTTCTTACCCTAAACTAAAACTTACCCGCCCTCATACTTTTCACATCTCACCTCTCACTTTGCCCGCGAACGTAAGGGAATAAAAAAGGCTCTTGAATTGTATGGCGTATCTGAGCTCGTCAGTGAAAAAAAAAAAAAAAAATTGGCGCACAAAATGCAAAATGTTGGCCACCCCTGCTCTAAGTGAACGCTGAATTCACTTCGCCACGCAGATCGACGAAAGAAAAACTTGCGTGAAAAATAATTAGGGGAATCCAATCCTTTCTTGACCCAAAGCCTCCACACTTCGAAGTCGCCTTATGCTGGCGTTAATAAAATGTTGAAAGTCGCACAAAGTTTGCAATTTTTGGTAATGATCGCTAAACTGGGTGCCAAAATGCGCCAATTTATTATAAATAAATATATTTTGAGTATAGTTAGAAAACGCCTGGTGAACATTGTAAAATAGTTTTAGTAGACGATTTAAATATAGATTTTAATTCCGAAGAAGTGTTTTATAGAATAGTAAAAACAAATAAGGTACACATCATAGATTTTGATACAAAGAAGGAAAACACGATACACTCATGGATTATGATGCTAATTCCAAACAGTATTTAAAATGTCTACGAGATATATTTGGAATATGCTTATAGTTCGAATATGCCTGGTGAAGATATTAAAACAGTATCACAAGGCGTAGGTTAAGATAGATTTGGATTCCAAAGATGTGCTTTATGGTTCAAGAAAGAGTTGATTCCTATTTTAACGCTCCTACTTTCGCCAACCTAAAAATTCCCCGCCCTTTGGCGAGCTTGGAAGTCATGGGTCTCTAGGAGTTATGCACAAGTTTCAACGCTCCCTAAACAACTACATGAAAACTAAAGTGAACAAATTAGTGATAAACGCACTAGTTAAGGAATTTGAAGACACTTAATTATTAAAACTACATTAATTGGCAACCCAAAATAAATAAAAATATAACGGAATGCTGTACTTACAGGTTGTTCCAAATCACCATTTTAATTCTAAATTACGATTGCCACATAAATACAAAAAATCGTCATGGTTACTCTATATGTTTAATGATCGCCACCTTGGCGAGAGTTGGGGTGTTAAAGTAGAAATCAACCCAAGAAAGACAAACACGGCACACTCATGGATTATGATGCACATTCGAAACAATATTAAAAACTGTAAAGTATACATGTAATATACTTGGCGAAGATTGTAAAATAGTTTTAGTAGGCGATTTTAAGATAGATTTCGATTCCAAATAGGGATGGACGCGAGACGCGAGAATTCTCGCATTGTCTCGCGTTCTCGCATTGTCTCGTGAGACGAGACGCGAGACGAGACAGGCATTCTTTTTGCGAGACGAGAAAGAAAATATTTTGTGGGACGAGACGCGAGACGAGACAGAGTCTTGTCTCGCGCGAGATTTCTCTCATTTTTTTCCGTCTCGCATAAATACGATCCGAAAAGCGACAATTTGCCTGAAGCCTCTACCGTTTAACTTGCGTCTCCTTCGTTTTCGGTCCTGGTATACTATCAGCACTCTACAATACGCACAAACACGTAACATTTAAAATTAGAACAGACGAGAGATATACAAAACACACAAAGGAGAGGATAAAGAAAGAGGCGGAAAAAGAAAGAAAACAGAAGAGTTGAAAGAAAAATAATAAGTAAATAGGAAAGGCGGTACGGTATGTTCAAATCTGACCACTTTTAGACGGGGCCCGGGGCATTAAGTTTGCCCCCCCCTTACTATCCCCTTTTTTACGCATTAAGCCCCTTTACTGAGCCCCCCTTTTTTATGCATTTTAACCCAGTTTTGACCGCTGTTGTACTCGAAAATTGCATTTCAGTTAACTGTAGTTTTTGTACTTTAATCAAATCGTATTTATCACCCCCAAAAAATATCTCTAACTTGATCTAGTGATAGACAATTAGGTAATACCTATATTATAGAGGAAATTCAGTTTTTTCCCCACAATTACTATTTCAGTACATATGAATTTATAATTTAGATAATCGGGATATATATGGGCCCCCTTTTTCTTCAGGGCCACTGGACTACCGCCTCCCCTTGCCCCTGTGATAATCGGGTTTCGGGTATATCAGAGAGAGATTAGAAGTAGAGCAACTTGCATTCGCATTGATGCTTAGTCTGAGTAGGTTGAAATATGGTTGAATATCCTTGGTTGAAATATCCTTGTACCGATATTATTCTCAAACTTTCCCGCACGTTGCGGCGTGCGTAGGGGGGGGGGACGCCCACCCTGGTAACAACTTTCTAGGGGCGGTTAAATCCCTATTGTTGGCTTATTTTAAAGAGATTAAAATGACATTTTTTATTCTTATATATTAATATCGGACGGAAAGAAATGCAAGCAATTTTTTTTTTAAACTATTTCTCTTTTCGTTTATATTATCATGTTTTCCCTTCCTTCGGCTTGCAAAACTTTTATAATTTTTTTTCCTCCCCATCATTTTATCTTGCAGTTGGGTTCCTATTCTAAAATTATCTTCGCCTGTTAGATGTCTTTTCATTTTTTTTTAAAAATCCACACTAAATATACATTAGGGGGATTATGGTTTAATTTTTCTGTAAACAAGGCGACCATAACGACTGTAGTACTATCGCTAAAAATTATTGTGGAAAAGTACAAACGGATAGTCGTCAACAAATTAACTGTTCAGTAATTTAAAATATAAACAAAAAATAAGACGTCTATTAACCAACTGAGACACTATAATGAAATCTAAAAATGCACACACGGTAATGTTATTGGAAATATTAGGCAAATAATTATAATTATCGTTAATATAATCTTGTTTTCATTAATATAAAAATTACACATATTTTAGAGACTTGAAATTGACGTTAAAGTAAATAGTAGAGATTTAATAAAGACTAAAAGTGTTCTGTTTATAATTTTTCAAGGGTTATCTTACAACCAACTGAACGATAAGTAATTCTAATTTGCGTTAATATATCCCGCAGTAATTTCAACAGAGGAGATTACTTGAACTTAAGAAAAAAAAAAAAAAAAAACAGTTTTGTCTCATGCAGATATGATTTTAGTAAAATATTCGCTACTTCTCGTAAGAAGAGCGGGTGCGCAGCTATTTTAAAACAAACGGTTGTCCATTTCATGTAGTGTCTGAGGTATTTAATACACTGACGTAGTTTTTTGAGTCATTATATTGCAATGATGCCAGGTTAATACTCATGACGCAAACTTTACATCAAGAGTCAAATAATTTTGCTTCTATTTTAGATTCCACATCACTGGAATTAATTGAAATTACTCATGTTAGGAAAATTTTCGTTTACTACAGTGCGAAGAACGGGCATGCAGCTAGTAAATAAAAATAAATACTATATTTTCGGTGTGACATTATATATACGGATTAAATCTCAATTTCTTTTACTTCAAATGCCGATATATGCTGATATAGTTATTAATATATCTACTAATGTGGCTATATATAAGTAATTGTTATTATTAATATTAATTTTCAATAAAATCCCAATAATAAGTTAGTATAAAATGGTAACGAAATCGCAGTCCTTAATTTTGCGAGACTCGCGAGACGTCTCGCGTCTCGCGCGAGACGAGACACAGTGTTTGCGAGACGAGACAGAGGTTTACCACTGCGAGACGAGATGGGACAGCCCCGATTCTCGTCTCGCACGTCTCGCGTCCATCCCTAATTCCAAAGATGGCTTTTATAAAATAAGGAAGAAAAATACTGCTCACTCATGAACAATGATACACTTTCCAACCTTATGGAATAAGGAAGAAAATAGGGACGACGCATAAATTATGATACGCTTTTAATATATAGCACTTTGGTGCGTATTTAAAATCTGAAAAGGTTTCAGATTTTCTTCATTTATTTTTTGTTTTTGTTGTTACATAAAAATTGTTTGCAACTCTGCAGCAACATTTTCTGCAAACGGGCTGGTACTTGTCCGTTTATAGACTATACGATGTGAGCAGCCACAGAGCTTTACTCGGCGGCATTAGATTTATACGCCTGATTCCGCTGAGCTCATAAAACGTGAATATAGAAATAAATAACCCTTACACGTTTCATATAAATAGTAAGACATGTAAACGACCCCTCTTACTTAAGGCCAGAAACAACATTTTGGAAACAGAGGAGCAGAGAGCCAAATCAGGGCAGGGTAAAATCTTCAGAGTCCCTTTCCTACCCAGAACCTCTTTTGATCTCTATTATTACATCCATCCTTTATTAATTATTAAAATTATTAATTATCTAGATTCTAGAGAAATTTAAAATTTAAAGCAATTGAAAAAGAAATGTAATCAAAAATATTACTATTATTTTTTTTTAATAATTTGACAAAACATGCATACTCAAAAGTATACATTTCCCCCCCCCCCCCCAGTTCCGTTACCGCTATTGAGAAACAGTATTTCGCACCTTAACAAGATTTTTTTGCTCTGCAAATTTCCTCAGTATCGAAAAAATGAATATTGTTGTTATTCGTATTTCCATTTAAGCAAGTAGCGGAAAAGAAATTACGGAGAAAGTCCTAAGGAGTGGAAAATTCAGAATTTCTCACAAGAAATCTTGATCTTTATCATTTTGTTACGGAAAATTTAATTTTCTAGTGTTAGGTTGAGCTCACTGTCTGCCCTCTGGCTATGCTTTTGCTTCTATTATTCATCAATGAATCTTGAAAATGAGTAATTTCTTGTTAATAAATCTGTTCTAGCTTTAATCATGGCAAATTTTTGGATAATATCGTCAAAATCTACAACAAAAAGAGTAGTGAATTATCAAAACCACACATTTGTAACTTCAGGTTTGTAGATTAAGCTATCAGTATTTTCAATAGCATAAATTCGCATGTAACACTGGGGGGAGCAAAATGTGTGTGTGTGTTCCCTGTTGTAGAAAATACTATTTTATAATATCTGAATATTGGGGGGGGGAGCAATTGCCTTTCTTCTCCTTAGTAAGTTACGACTGTATTTTTGTAATGTTATTTAAAATTACGAGTTTCATGTTGGAGTTTTAGACAGTGAGTTTCATGGAGGGCACACCAATACATAGTGGAGCCTCGGGGAAATTCATCTCTGCGCCAACGTTTTGAACTAACCTAAACCGCGTAATCTCGAAAATTCGATATTTTTCGTCACCCTTCGACTTCGCGATATCGAGGTTATACAATATGAAAATTCAGGCTAACTTTGAAGCAACGAGGGTTTAGCCAGCCCCTTACTAAGTTAATGCTATTCATTTTTCAGATTTATTTTCACGAAAAAATTTCATGTGGTCAGTGCGGAGAGTTCTACTCGGAGCACGTAGCACAGAACGCGTTAAATGTGGCACAGAAAGAGAAGACGGCTTTTCCTCTCCTATCCGTAGCATGCACATTCATCCTTTCCAGTTTTAAGATTTCAGTCAGTTCGATGACTGAGATAAATTCATAAGGTCAGCGAAAAGAAAAAAAAAATAATACTAATGAGAATCTTCTCTACAGCAGGAAAACAAGTTAGAGTATTTATCTCTCCAGATAAAAGCCAAATTCTCAGCACTTGCTTTGGTTAAGGGGGCTCATCAGATCAACTTATCGTGAGAGCGCTAAAAATAGTTGCACCTTGCAAAGCTGCAGTCCAGAAAAAAAATGTAAAACTTGAAAAGCATAAAATAGGTTACATTTTTTGTGTGTGGCCTATATATGTATATTTGTGCTAGCTTTCCACTGAATTCTAGTTAGCAGTAAGTCTTTTCAGGGTAGAATGATTAGTCCATTAGATTAGCCATTCTGGAGATGTGAAGGGAAATGTGGTGGGACTAGAACGACAGATGTTCACATATGCAATAAAGTGCTTTAAATTGTATCACCGTAATTAAAGTTAGCCAGAAATATTTTTAAACCGTGAGTATATATGTTGCAAAATATTTTTGTACCTCTTCACTTTTGCCGTTCCAGTTCCTCAAATATAATGCACTTCCGCTTGCTATTTTAATGAAGAATTAATGCTTTTCTGTATCCCGTTTCAATCACATCCTTAAAATTTAGACTTGGTTTTTAATAATGGTATTAGTGCCAACTTAATGATAGGATGACTCAGCACAGTTCTGGAATCAGAATGTAACAGAGTGATTAAGAATAAAATGAATAGGGATAAATAAATATGTAACTTCAGTTGTGCCTGATCTAGTGGGTAATGGACTTCAGCCCATGGGCGCCGCCAGAATATTTCCCGGGGGGGGCAAAGACTACTCCAGGGGGGCAAAGAGTACTTCAACGTATGGTTACCATTTTGAAACGAACAAAAAAGCAAGGGAAAACACTGCATACAAAAATCCAGGGGGCAAGTGCCCCCCTTGCCCTATGCTGCCGGCGCCCATGCTTCAGCCCCTTCCGCCCTAAAAGACTTTGCTTGCGGGTAAACACGTCGTTTTATTTTCAAGACTCTGTTTTAAACTCAAAAATGCGTCCATCAGGGGCGTAAGCTCCCCCGAAATGGGACACTTTACTAAGCTTACAATTTGATATTTAGCTTACCATTGAACTTTAGCTTCCAATTTGATATCCTGCCCCCCCCCCGAAATAAAATCCTGGCTGCGCTACAGACGTCCACATTTACGGCAATTTTAATTTTTGAGATAACACTATTTGCTGACTTAGAGATCTAAAATGACAAATTTGTCAACTTCGCTTAAGTAAGTGTTTATTATAGTTATTTCATTTATTACTTGGTGGGGGGACAGTAGAAGTATAAGTATACGCAGTGCCGGATTAACAATATAGCAGAAGTAGCAAATGCTACGGGCCCCGCGCTTTTTGGGGCCCCGCGCCTTTACCTTGAAAGTTTTCGTTCTCTCCCCCCATGATCTAGCTTTTTTAACACTTTCCAACAAGGTAGAAAAGTGTTTAAGATTTCGGTTTCTCTGTCTGTCCGTCCTTGATCTAACTCGCATAAATATGCATTGATTTCTACGAAATTTACATGTTATTCTTATCTACAGTACCATGTACCCTATTGTAAATGATCTATAGCATTTATAGTTATCCTACAGGAGCATTCAAAATATTCCCAATACATTGCACTCTATGGGAAGTTAAAGCGTATCATCCTGCTATATAGTTGCGCTGAACCCTGACTTCAAGATAAAACTTTTTTCGCCATTACTGCAAAAAGATTACAAAGTCAAGGACAAATAGCCTAATAATTTCTACACCGCTTGTAGAAGTTATTAGGCTTTTTGTCCTTTTTTTAAAAGTCTTTTCCCCCCCTCTCCTCTCTTTTGTTATCATTGGTTCTTTACGATGCTCTTCTTTACAAATGTTTTACACCTCCAATTTACACCATACGTGTCTCGTCCCAACGCCATTTAAGGTTTTTCCATGTTCCGATCAATTTGCGCACGAAAAAAGTGGGTGTTGCTATTCGAAAATTTCGAAATTTTGTCACTGTAACCGTAACTGTGAGAGCTTTATTGTTTTAAATCATCAGAATCTGGACCCCATACATTCAAATAACTATATCTAAACTTTCATTTCGATTAGTTGAACGGTTCGGCCTCTAGCGACTCTTATATAGGGGAGGTTTCTTTTAGACCACCATGTATATATTTATATATATTGTATATATGTGGCTGTTGCATGCCTGCATTATTTAGTCAACTCATTAAGTACGCGAAACTGAATGAGTATTCCAAAGTCAGCACACACAAGAGTATTAGAGAATAAGGACACACACAAGAGTATTCAAAAATACTGTGGAACAAAACACAGTACTCAGAAAAAAATTTCATTGAGCGTCCAAAAGGTGGGAAAGGCAGAATTTTAAATAAAAAAAAGACAAAGGAAGGCTGTATCATTATCTTTTTGTTGACTAAAAGCGAAGCTCGGACAAACGGAGGAGGGGGGTATCCAGATCCTTGTACCACCCACCTATAGCCTTTAGAAAATGTATTCCTTACCAATAATGTTACTTTTTTTTTTTTTTTTTCTAATGGGCAGGCATTTGGCCACAAGCCTTGCCATAACTACCCGAAGGTGTGGCCATTTTATTATGGGTGCACCCAGTGGGCGGCCACGTTACCCCCTATGAAGGGACGGACACATAGACAACCACGCCCAGTCGGGGATCGAACCCCGGCCGCCAAGAATTGAACCCGAAACCGGAGTACGGTGCTTTACCCACCATACAACTCGGTCGGCTTGTTACATGTTTGTCTTTATTTGAAGAATGAATCCAGAAATAAACAAAATATTGAAAGAAAACTAAGTGCCAAAACAAAAGAACAGACTCAGGGTGTGATCAAGGGCGGATTAAAGGGAGGGGGTCGTAGGAGGCGACCGCCCATCCCTAGAAAAATGAAATTAATGTAAACAATCCCAACTTACTTCCATAAAATGGATATGTATGTGAATCTTCCATCCAAGCCTCCACCCACAAAATTGTATTAATCCGTCAGTGGGCCGGATTATTCATTAGGCTGTAGCCTATCTGTCCCGATCATTTCAGGGACTTTTCAGTAACCGAATGAATTTTTTAATGAAGTCGTAATCAAACTTTTCAAAATGACTCAATAGAACGGAAATATTTGTGGCTATTTCTGAAGATGTTCTGTGAAAAGTGAGTTGACCTTTTGCATTTCCCGAGAGCTGAGATCCATAGGATTAGGATTGTAGGAAAAACGCGCCCCATAATAAAGATATTCCCCACGAAACAATAATTTTTATTTAAATATTGGACATAAACTTATTTTGTTTTGTAGTAAATATGAGGTTGCTATTTTAATCGGATGTTGGGCAGCCCCTAAGTTCTTTTGTTTTAGAGTAAAGGCAAGTGGCTTTGGCGAAATTCGAAGGTGTACAGAGTAGGGTGTAAGCCATCTTAGAAGGCTTTTAGTAGTTGGCTTCCTTTGTTTTTATTTAATTATTTATTTTACATATAGAATATTTAAACAAAGGCAAATTATTTTTTGGAACAATAATAATGTATAGAATGTAAGTCAGTTTTTTAATAATTGGTGAATCTACAATTATTGTAACTTATTTTATTAATCACGGAAGTTATAACCACGTTAAATATAAAAGAATTGATTTTGGCCGGTCGAAACCACAGGTCAAGGACACGAATGCCAGTACGTTCGTTCAAATAAAATAATTAGAACTGAGAGGATCTTCTCACAAAGACAAGACGGTCGGGGTATCCGAGAAGCCATAACCCCAGGCAAACTGAAAACAAAGAGAATTTTCGGATACTCTTGATCCACAAAGAAACTCACAAATTACTTGATCACATTTAAGATTATTATATCTTGCAAAAACATTTGAACGTAATACGATAATGAATGTTTTGTCCGATATTTTATTTATTATATAGATTATTCTATTTAGAAAAGATACAATCCTCTTAAGATTTTTTTAAACAAAATATTTTATATTATTTTAATGAGGTTAAGTTGAAAAGTAACGCACATATGCTTGTAGAACACGAATCAAATGACCTTTAGAAGTGTTCCAAGTGGTATGTGGAAGTAAAAGTCCCCCTGTACACGCATGTGCACTGTGCAGTTCAAATGCCTTCCGTTCATGCAGTGTATTTTGAGTAGCGGAGGTATTATTGTGCTAGATCTTGTTGGGTATTTTTCGGACGTTGAATCGCCAGAAACCAGAAATTGCCCGAAACTACCAAGAACCAACCACGGAGCAGAAATTCCCGGAGTGAACGACTGCTACATATAAAAGAAGGATGTTGGACTCAAGGGGAGCAACGAACAAGCAGCGAGGTATCGCTGGTGGATGAGTGTAGTGCTGTATGAAGAAAGTAGCTACCTATTTAATTTAATGTTAATTTACAAAATAAATTACTTTTAATTTTACTCAAGTCTGTTTTTTCTGCCCAAACATTCCATCAGATCTATCTATCCTCAGTTCGATTTCTTATGAATTAACCCATTAAATAAATTAACAAAAGTTCTGTCGTTCTGTCATTCTGTCCGTGACACTTTTTCTGTTTAAGCATCACGTAAAAACGGCTGAAGGGAATGATATGAAATTGGGTGTCATGATAGGTGGTCACTCAACTTAAAACATAGGCGTCGAATTTAAAAAAAATCTTGATTAGATTTTCAGATTTTGCGAAAATCGTTTCAAACTGCGTAAATTTGTGTTCAAGCATCACGTAAAAACGACTGAAGCAAATGATATGAAATTGGGTGTCATGATAGGTGGTCACTTAACTTAAAACATAGACGTCCAATTTTAAAAAAATCTTGATTGGATTTTGAGATTTTGCGAAATCCTGTCAAACTGCGTAAATTTGTGTTCGAGCATCACGTAAAAACGACTGAAGCGAATGATATGAAATTGGGTGTCATGATAGGTGGTCATTCAACTTAAAACATAGGCGTCTAATTTTTAAAAATTTTCATTAGATTTTCAGATTTTGCGAAAATCGTTTCAAACTGCGTAAATTTGTGTTCGCACATCACGTAATAACTGCAAAGGTGAAAAAATGATATTTGGTGAAATGATAGGTGGTCACTCACCTTAAACTATAAGCATCTCATTTTAAAAAATCGATCCGATTTCGAGATTTTGCGAAAATCGTTTAAAACTGAGTCAATCTTTGTTCCCGCATTACGTAATAACGACTAAAGCGAATGATAAGAAATTTGGTCACAAGATAGATGGTTGCTCAACATAAACTATAGGTATCCAATTTTTTAAACATTTTCATTAGATTTTTAGATTTTGTGAAAATTCTCTCAAAATACGTTTATATTTCTTCAAACATCACGTAATAACAACTAATACGAATGACACGAAATTTAGTGATATGATAGGTAGTTGCTAATCTTAATTTATAGGCGTTGAATTTTTAAAATATTTTGATTACATTTGGAGATTTTGCGAAAATCGTTTTAAAATGCTGAAATTTTGTTCCAGCATCGCGAAATAAAGACTGCAGGGAATGAAACGAAATTGGGTGACATGATAGGTTCTCACTCAACTTAAATTCTAGGCTTCCAATTTTTCCAAAATGTTGATTAAATTTTGAGATTTTGCGAAAATTATTTCAATATGCGTAAATATTCGTTCGCGCATCACATAATTACGACTAAAGCGAATGAAATTATATTACTTAGTGACTCTCTTAACCTGCAATATTTTAACAATACATAAAAATTATAACTTCGCTTTCTTTACTTTGGCAACATACTCCATCCATTCTGTGTACTCCTACAATGCTGACGAAAGTTCTTGCTTTTTGGAAATTTGCATTCACTAACCCGTCAAGGACGGGTACTTCAGCTAGTAACAAATAATATTGCGAGAAAAGGAACTGCATTTAAATATTATTTGCTTTTTACTTATTTCAAATGAAGTATAATGCATGTTAGTATACTTCATTTAAAATAAGAGAATATGCACAGTTACTAAATTTAGATTTTTTTCAGGCATTTGGCGAATAGAGACAGTTATGACAGTATTTGCGAACTGTTTTGTAAAAGAAATATTTATGCTATATGCATGAATTTTAGTCTATGTTAATCAGGAATAGAGCAGCTTTCTATTAGTGAAAAAGTTTGAGAATCGGTTCTGTAGTTACAGAGATACCCAGAGAGCGTAATGTATTAGAATTATTTTGAGTGTTCCTGTAAAGGAACTATTTATGCTACATGCATGAATTTTAGCCTATAATACTCAAGAATATAGTGTAGCTTACTATCAGTAAAAAAAGTTTAGGAATCGGTTCAGTACTTACAGAGATGCACATAGAGCGTAATGTAATTCTTATTAGCATCCCTGTAAAAGAACTATCTGTGATATATGCATTAAAGGTAGCCTATAACACTTAGGATGCCACCAGTGTCTAAGAAGTTCTGCTCTCAAAACTGCAAGGGGGGGGGGGGTGCCAGATTCAAACCCTGGTAGCGCCTGTCGACCTAGCCGCTCCCAGTTTTCCGTGGTTTTCTAAAAAACCTCGCATAAATACGGGCTAGGATCCCTTAGAAAATCCCCCACAGAGGAATTTTCCATATAGGCCTAGGACCCTAGTGCAGTCAATCGGTCTTAATCCAAAAACAAACAATGATACTCAGGAATAATGTAACTTTTAATCAGTGAAAAAAGTTTTAGAATCGGTTTAGTAGCTACAACATTTCCATAGAGCGCAATGCATTAGAATTATTTTGAGTGTCTTTGTAAAAGAATTATTTATGCTATATGCTTGAAAGGCTGCCTGTATGTTAATCCAGGGCATAAGCTATTTTCATTACAAATTTTTTCAAATCCGTTCAACCATTTTTGTGTGATTCAGTCAAAAACATCCAAACACACAAACGTACACATTTATATTATTGGTAGGATTTGGAAATTTATGAACTTTAAGAAACACATCTGGATTTTTCTTGGTACTTACGTATTATCCCAGCGGTCATACCCGCCAAACTGTTTTATCGTCAAATGGGTTGCCAAACTGTTGCCAATCGTATTCAAAACCATTAATAATTTCATGTGCCCGGCATTTATTTCGGCAAAAAATCGCTTGTCTTGGTGGACCGCCGGGATAATACGTAAGTACCCTTTTCTTTACTTATGCTTTTTAATTTGGCGTAAAATCAACATAATTTCCATGTTTTTCAAATGCATGTGATTTTGCAAATAGAATTTCTGCTTTATTTCAAAAGCATAAATCATTTTGTGCGGGCGATAAAACGGCTTTTAATTAATAGTTTGAAAAGTAGTTAAAATTTCAAAATTTTGAGCCTCAGGTGCACTTTAGCGAAGTTATGTGCTCAATCATGCTCAAATTTTTCAAAGCTCTGCTTTCTGTAGATTTGTCTGGAGAACATTCATTTTTATTATTACAGATGGATAGATTTGGCATAAAACTGGCTTAATTTCCGTGGTATTTAATGTTTTTCAGATGCACGCGCGCTTATTTATTGAAGTAATAGCATTCTTGTTAGCTCAAAACATGAATCATTTGATACAGGCGAAACTCGCCAACCATGGCAATGTAAAAACGGTTTTTAATTAATAATTAAAAAAGTAATTAAAAATCTAAAATTCTAATTAGCCTATAACCAACTCCAGGGTCCCCTCTACATCTAAACCAAAATGCATCCTAATCGATTCAGCGGTTTAGGCGTGAAAGCGTCATAAACAAACAAACAAACAAACAAACTCACTTTCGCATTTATAATATTAGTTAGGATGAGTGTAAACTTCTCTAGTTATGTCTTTGCATACGGGAAAGGTGGGAAGTGTTAGAAATTCCAAATTTACTATATCCATGAACATTAACATTCATTAAAAAAACCCGAGTATGAGTTGTACGTATAAATAACTTTAAACATCGTCAGTCTCACTATCTATTTAGCCCCCTCCCCCCCCCAAAAAAAAAACCTTTATTTTGACGGGCATTTTTTCCGCGCGCCAATTTACTTGGAGAAATTTATTTGTCCAGCGTTAACTCAAATTTGCTCATTTTGAATCAAGAAAAATCGTAAAAGTTGTGTTTTATTTTATTATCGCGCAAAACCTAGAGATTAGCTCACCCAAGGTGGAGGAAGGGCTGGGATAAACCTCTTCCGAATACAACACGTGGGACCTTTTAGTTTTGTTTACATCTAATTAGCAATAGTAATCCCATTAACTAATTAATTAGCACTAAACATAAATTATAATATAATTAGCACTATTTATTTTCTCATTTAATTTATCTGTACTATTTTAATGTGAGTGTGAACTCCTGAAAAAAAAATAAATAAATAAATAATAAAAAAATATGGGAGCGTCACTGAACAGGGGGCCCCTTGGTAATATTTGCTACGGGCCCCGCGCTCTCTTAATCCGGCACTGAGTATACGTCGTTCTTTTAAGCAAAATATCACTGTAACTACCACCGATAAAATGCAAGGCGGAAATGCTGGTTCTTCAGTCGGGAGCTTTCACGTAAGGACGCAATGGCAGCAGCGGAAGTTCAGTCGTTTCTTGTACGTGAATAACGGTTTTTTACGCTGAATATCGTTACGGACAAAGGTCGTTCTGTGATTGGTATCTTGCCTCTGTCGTCAGCAAATTTCTTCCGTATGCCCTAATCGTGTTTGTATAGGCCGTTTAAAGAGCTTTTTTGTGCGCGACCATTTTTTTTTTTTTTTTGTGATACAACATAAAGTTCCAACGATCTTCAGTCTTTTCTTATCCCCTCAGCATTTTGTGACGGAAAAAATAGATGATGCCATTTGAGAATTTCGTGTCTCTGTACCTAGAACCCTAACTATGAGCATCGCATGACTATGACTATGACACTTTTGTGCCCAGGACACTTTTCAAATGTTGTGCCCCTAATGTATAGCTGGTTCAATTTTTGTGCTCCTATACACTGCACTAAACTCAATTTTTTCGCCTCCCTAAGTGCCCGTGCGGTCATCACAGCCTGACTGCGAGTATTACTTTGTTGCCATTCACAGAATCTCGTGTCCATACCTCTGAATTCTCAATTCTCAATTTAACTATCTGAAATGTCATCTCGATTGGTTAAAAAGACCAGTCCCTAGAGGTTCATACAAAGTTTTTTTTTTTTTTTTTTGTAATGGCCATGCTATTATACATGGTGTCCCAAAAAGTGGTAATGGGCTTTAATTCTTTATCTAGTAGAGATAATTGGGCAATGTAAAATGAAAAAAATGTTAAAAATAAGGTCGAAAATAAGTCTCCATTAAGAAAAAATTCCTCTCGTTCATTTACAAAAAGTTGCACATTTTAAATTTGTATATGACACCGGTACAAAATTATTTGGTGATGTACAAATCACTTATTTGGTGATGTACAAATTTCAGCCTTTCATCGTACAACGTCTCAAGAGGTACCTTTAAAGAAAGATGAGTGGGGAATATCCATGATTTTGAATGTGGCAGTTTATTGCTAAAGTGAAAAACCAGATTTTACTTCATAATTTATGTACACCACCAGAAATGCGATAATTCAACAGTATTTTTCCCCCATCAAAGAGCTATTGAAAAGTGGTTTAAGTCAGCATTATATTTATATCTCTGTCACTTTTTAGGATATAATTCTCAAATTTTGATAATCACCTCATTAGTGTACGGGAGACATTTTTACTAATCGGGAATTTTTTGGTACAGGGGACGTATAAAAATCTAATAAGGGTAACTTTTTGTGAATGAACGAGAGGAATTTTTTCTTAATGAAGTCTTATTTCCGACCTTATTTCGAACATTTTTTTAAATTTACATTGCCCACTTATCTTTAATAGATAAAGAAATAAAGCCAGCTACCACCTTTTTGGGACACTCTGTATATACATGTGCACTGAACATAGTAACTCCTCCTTTTTGTTGAAGTCTAAATAATAAATAGGGGTTTTCTTTTCTGTTTTGCAGTTTACATCATGCATCAAAAAGCATTCAAATTTGTAGAATATTCAAAGCCTGTAGTATTTCAAATTTAGTAAACACCTACTGTCTGACAAAATTTGACTTAAATTGTTTTTTGCATAATAAGCAGATAAAATTTTCACTTTTTAAAAATTCAAAAACTGTAATTCAACTTGTTCAATCTTCTCACTTTTAACTTAATTTTATGCAGATATTTTAACACAATGTTTCAGGAAAATTTTACACAATTATTTTCAAAACCTAGAGTCCAATAAAAATTTTAAATCAATTTAATGTATGCCTCCATAACGAAAAATGCAATTTTTGCAAAATTAAAACATTCTTGACACTTAGTGCAAGTTTAGTTACTACTTATCATATGTTATCAAATGTCATTAAATCCTCTAGAGTAGACACAATTTTACGGGATGCATGATCAAACATTAATATAATTCTCAAAAAATCTCAAAATCTATGAAAAATTGTGACACCTGTTTAAGTAATAAATTCCATTTAATTCGCTATAGTGGTTTTTATGTGACGAAACAAAAACTACACATTTTCAATAATTGATTTTAAATCTCGGATTTTATTCTAAATATTTTAAAAAATTAAATTCATATAGTTTACATTGAGGAGTATCACCCACACCATATTACCTTATATAATTTCAGTTGCTTCAGTCATTTTTACGTGGTGTATGAACAGAAAGACAGACAGAATGGCATACTTTTTTTTATCTATTTGTTTTGAGTTTCCAAGTGCTTGAAATGGATAGAAATAGCACAATTTTTCAATTCCAAGTAATGTACAGAAAAAGTTCTACCCAAATCATTGGATTTTAAGGTGCTTTCATAATCATGGTATGTTCAATAATATTACACAAAAAAACCTTTTCTACTTGGTGACATTATGAACTTTTAAAGTCAAGAGATCATTCCTCACCAGTAATTAAATTTTGTTTCATTCATGGTAGATATTTTAATATTATGGCTCCAGAAAATTTTGCACAGTTTTCACAAAACCTAAAAGTAAATAAGCTGTAAGCATTTAAAAAAAAAAAAAAAATTGACAAAATTTGTTTAAGTAAAATAGCCAGCTAATGTTACCTCCATAATGTTACGAATT